>VWPW01018214.1:6882-22253 GCA_013389825.1 Crypturellus undulatus
AAATTCGTACTGCTCTGTATTAAGATTTTTCAAGGTTACATTATAAAGGGTACTATAAGCCTCCCATGTCTACATGCAAATTTAATCAAGAATATTCTTAGATTTAAAAAAAAAAAAAAACTCACGCAAGGATCAAAAATGTCAGATTATTTGAGTTTACACCGAATGTGAGGAATTTTGGAAAGTTTTCTGTGGTTGAGGTTACTGCTACCTATGGACTATCTGCTCGCGGGCAACCTCTCCCTATAGGCCTGAGAAGAGAGGCCAAAGCCTCTTGCAAGGCTGCAGTCACGGGGTGCTCTGAGAAAGCAAATGTGCAAAACTTCANGATTAAGATTTTTCAAGTTTACATGATAAAGGGTACCATAAGCCTCCCACAAGTCTACATGCAAATTCAATTAAGAATATTCCTATATTAATTAAAAAATCTCAAGCAAGGATCAAAACTGGCAAATTATTTGAGTTTATACCGAAGGTGAGGAATTTTGGAAAGTTTTCTGTGGTTGAGATTATTGCTATCTATGGAGTATCCGCTCGCAGGCAACCTCTCCCTATAGGCCTGAGAAAGGCTGCAGTCACGGGGTGCTCTGAGAAAGCAAATGTGCAAAACTTCAGGGCATTCACATGAAAAATAAATGACGCTTCATCCATCGATTTTGCCTTGACAAATTTTAGCCACTGGAGAAGTTTCTCTTGCATAGGTGTTTGTGCTCAGTGGCTGCGCACAGTAAGTGCTTTAGGAACATCAAGCTGCTAAAATTAACACCAGAGCTTGGAAAAACTCATACCCCATCTTCAAAACAAACACAACCACCCTCTTAAGTTTCTAACAGGACCAGGGGGTAATGCACCTAATAGGACAAATAGCGAAACCCTAATTTACTCAGCAAGTTGAATAAATGTTTTCTTAAAGTACTGTCAAAACTGTATTTCACACATGATTGACAATAGCCCTTATCTACACCACGCATTGCTTTATCGACATATAAAGATTTTGGAGATAATTGGACAAAATGTAGATTCTGTAATACATACTATTCACCTCATTAGTGTTTAATGCTTTCTCAATCCTCTGATTTAATTGCAAATGTTTGGATCAGTGAAGTTAATATCCTTTTTGTCATTGTTGTTCAGTTAAAATCAACACGGCCCCGCAGAAGATATGGATTACCAATAAAGGTTTATCCTTTTATAATTACTTTAAAGCTCAGAGCAGGCAAACAAAAGTCATTATTATGCAGCCTACATAAAATGACAAAGGATTTTCTGATGCTGAATATCCAACAGATCAATTCTGGTAAGTCGCCTTCATAAACACATTCCAGCAGTCTATAATTTTCAGGAATATCTGGAGCAACGTTCAGCGAATGGCACAACGTGCACAGGCGTCGCGAGGCTCCCCGAGGCCCCCCCAGCTTCTCTGCAGCCGTCGTTTCCAAAGGGACTTAGCCAAAATTAAAGCCTTAACTTCTGAGCCGGTGATGTATTTTGAATCGCTATTTATGACCTTAATAAACCTTATAATGGTTTTGCAGGTACCATATTTAATACTCTCACTTCTTAATCTGATTTGTGCCACTCTGAACATGTAAAATCAGAGAATTAACTCAACTGGTCAACTAATCCATTACAGAAGCTACTGTGATTAGGCGAGCTCCACTGGGCATAAGAGATTCCTTTAGTAGTAAAATTAATCACTTAGAGATAATATTTTTTTTTCAAAATGTTATAACTATTTAACTATGTAACTCCATTCTAATGAGATTTGAAATGAATACAAAGCAAAGAAGATTTTATTTAGTTTTATGACATGGTAGTGAACCGATTCTCATGTACCGCCAGCATGAAAATGAGCAGTCACCAGGACGCAGGAACGAGTAAAATTATTTGTTTCAAGTCTGTACTCAAGGCTGTTACAATATTATTAATGAAAACCAAACGAGATTATGGAGCACAATTTTCTCTTAGATGCCTGGTATTTTTCTAATCCTAACTATTTCTATGATGAAGAGGCTTGGGAAAAAAAAGAAGAAAAAAAAAAAAAAACACAACAAAACACTTTGGCTGGATATACTATAGGCTGAATAGACCATGAGCTGCCCCCACTCCTAATTTCTGAGATCTACAGCTCCCGTTTCTGTATTCTCGGCAAGAAGCTCAGAGCTAAGAACACTTGGGGGGCCAAGGGGCTCACCATTTTTCAAATACTTTCAAGGAAAATAGAAACAAGTCTTAAGTCTTAGAGATGCACTTCATTAATCTCCATTTACACGATGCTGCAATGGGCATAAAGTGTGCACGGCACAGGCATTTCCACGCTGGAAAGTATAGTTATGTCCCTTTGGCTGTGCTCCTCCAAACACCACGGGTTTTGGCCTCCAAATTAAACTGCATTTTCTGCAGCTCCTATGTGGACTGGAAAAAAGTTGAGATTAATCACAGGCGGTGAAGAGACTTTAGAAGAGACTTTTGATTATGTTTTAAGTGACAGCTGATGGCAAAGAGTTTTTTAATTAAAATAAGAAAGAGCCTTCAGTGTATGTTACCATGTCTAATTATTGCTGATTAAACTGACATCTTGATATTTTGCATCTGTTTAGCTGAAAAAAAACCATGATGAATGATCAAGTCCTGAGCTTTTAGGTACCATATTGACACTAACATTTTTAAGGCTCAAGCAAGTCTCTGGAGATGTAGTGGATTCCAGCAAAGGTCAGACTAGCTAGCACTGTAAGGAAGTAATATCCATGCAATCCACTGTATGCAATCCGCTCTTTGGATTTCATAATGAGATCCTTAGCAAGTATTTATTTTCTCTGCAAGGAGTAGACAAGAAAAAACAAAATTGGAATTTTCCAGACAGCGTTCACAGTAAAAGGGGCGAGAGCTACATTTTCTAGAGGCCATCAATAGTGCAGGCATTGCATAAGGGAAAAGGCAGCCTTCTGCATCGTATAATCCTGTAAATAGCATTACTCTAGCAAATCTCCTCACATTGCAGGATTCGTAATCAAGTTTTTACCCTTTTCTTAAATTCCACCTTCAAAAACAGTGAGTCTTTCCGCAAATATTTCTAACAAGAGTCAACACCGAAAAAAATATTTCACTTGTTTTTTTCCAGCTTTCTGCATCTCTGGACAGCCTTATTCCATTTTCAGACATAACACTCCTAAGGCACAAAAATGATTATGGGCAGCTTGTGTTGTTCTTTGAAGACTTCATATTTTATTCTCTAAAAAGTTGTTGTGGTTTTCTTTTTAACCTTAAAAACACTTGATCATATTGGGGTTTCACTGCAGGCAACAGCTCCTACAAGCCTCGTTTCGGCTAGCCGGACAAATGAGGTTTAGGCACCTCAGGTATACGAATATGCCTAGAAAGATCATTTCCAGAGACAACGTTTCTTTGCTGTGCAGCAAAATAGACACAAGCAGCAGCTAATCCACTGTATTTTTCCTTGGCGGATAGACAGAAAATAACTACACTAGCAGAGGAAGAAACTGCAATGATTCCTCATAAAATGGAAGCTACCTCTAAAGAGAAGCATGTATTTTTTACCTGAAATTTGATTTCAGAGAGAAAGTGAGCTTGAATCCTGACTGTTTTGTGAGCCACGACGCAATTTCGTTTCGTTTGGATGCAACCCAAAGCTCGTGGCACACTGAGCCCTTCCCTACGTTTAGTGGCATAGCTGATCACCAAGTCCTGCAAGTGCAGCCTGGAGCATGGGGTGAGACCCAGCGCTCAACACAGACCACAATTTGAGGCCAAAGACATTCAGAGCTTCCTAAAAACAAAAGAAAAACCTACTCCAACACCTCTGGAATTGGGGAAAACAGTGAGTTTACCACCATGCTGTCTAACTACGCTTTGAAATTTATTTTCATTTCTTGGTTTGTTCTTTCTGCTTAAAAAAATTCCACCTCCACACCAGTTATCAGGGTTTATGCCCCACAATCTGCTCACAGCTGACCTGTGGGGCAATCTCACAAAAACTAGAGTAGACCTATGGACACGTAGCAAGGCAGAGCAATACACAGACAAATCACCCAGCTCAATTAGACGTTGCTCATCAGACAGTCCTGTCCCAGTTCGCTGCTCCTCAGACTCATTATCACTCATTTGACACCGAGTCACCTCCTTCTCCAGGGTGCCGTAGCTCCTCCTTGTTACTTTGCAAGTGGAGCCTGACATTTTGTTTTTCCTTGCATCTCAGTTTCACTGTCACTCAGACCTTTAGAAATGGTTGATGTTGTACTTTAATCTGTTCTCATAATGAAATTTAAATACTAGGTACATCATTCAAATCGCTCAGATAGTTCCCTTGAAACTCCTTGCCAATATGGATTATCAGTCACAGTTTTTTCCTTTATTAATCAGCCCCTCGTTCTCAGTATCAATCTCTAATGTAATTGATTGTTGGTGCTGTCTTACTATAATAAAAAGAAATTTTAAAATTATGCCCTGAGAGACGACAATGGGGAGCAGAAGGGAAACAGTACAGCTTATCTATGCTCAAGATAATAGTAATAAGGTAAGAATATTTATGTAAGAAAACAAAAGGTGGTCATTAACCATACTAGGATGTCACAGGGGTCTCCTAAAAACCCCATCTCGTGCTCCGCCTGACTCACCATGTGGCCAAATGACCTGAGGACCCTCACGCACGTGGCCAAACGCACAGGAGCTCTGGAACACGTTGTCTGAACTCGGTTTTCAACACAACACACTGGGTTTGGTTCTNGGTCTCCTAGAGGCCCCATCTCATGCTTTGTCTGACTCACCACGTGGCCAAATGTCCATTGAGGGCCCCCACGCACGTGCTCGAGCGCACAGGAGCTCTGGAACACGTTGTCTGAACTCGGTTTTCAACACAACACACTGGGTTTGGTTCTAGCACACGCATCATCCATTCCTGAAAATCGCCCTTGGCACGTTTTCCAGTTCATATAACCACGGAAGGGACAGTTCCTGCCGTACCCAAGGCGAGAGCCAGGAAGACACTGAGAAAGTCAGATGCACGTTCACAGAAAGCGCCGTGAATTATCACCGACAAATTATTTATCTGCAGTAAACAATCTGCCCTAGCTATCCTAATAGCAAGCTGACCCGACACTGAACCTTCTCTCCTCAAATTACATTCCTTCAATCTCTCGTTTTATATCCTTTCTCCAAAGGAAACAGAAGCTTTTAAAAATACAAGATGGAATCTAAAAATAACACCCAAACTGAAAAAGTAAAGCAGCAAAATCTGCGTGTCTGTCATTTACTCTTCACACGGCAAAATTACTCCCTTGGGATTTAAATTCACGTGGCAAACAACCGTACTATTATTTCTGGTACGTACGACCGAGGAAACTGCAAAGCAGTTGATCGTATACAGAGCAAAAATACATGACATGAAAAGAAAACATGAGGAGCTACTGACTTCTCAAGTCACCAGCATCTTCACACAGACCAATTTTACTGTTTCAGAAACAAGTCTAGAACTACAGAATTTCTCTCTTAAACTTGCCATGGATTCTGGCATCCCAAATCTAAGAGGATCTGAACATGCTACGGAAAGCTTTTCATCAGAGCAATACGCACCTCTGATACGGTGTCTGGCTGTACTTTGTAGTCAGTACTACTAAAATAAAAAACGATGGTTGACGTATTGAATACAGAGGGGGAAAAAAAGAAAATACGACTGGGAAAGTAGCAGGTTTTACAGACTTGCGCAGTGCTCCTTCCCTAATATGTTTTTAGATGCTCCAGTGTCTAAGTGTGCTTTTAAATAATGTCATTCCTTAGCTTAGGTTGATCAGGATATGGGATGCGTCCTGGCTCCTTCTGCTCCTTGGCGTTGCCCCTTCCAAGAAGGCACCATTTATACAGCCCTAACCAAGGGCTCAGCATCAAGGAGGCAGAGGTGGGTCTCCGTCTGATGAAATCAGAACACCATCAGCTAAATAATACTGCAAAATATTTGGAGTTGCAGTGATGATAAGCTCAGTTAGAACAGCCTCCATCTCCCAGCGCTCGCAGACCCGGGACCGCTCAAGGCATTTCTGTGCTCCGGCTTGTGTGGGTACAAGGGGGCCGGGCAAAAGAGATTTTATTTTTGGTTAGTGCCCGTCTTACCAGCAGTTCATTTGTGAAGCCGTCACTTACTTTGAATTATTTCAGCAAACACGCTTTATAAAGCGCACTGATCCTTCAGGATTTCTAATTAACTAATAATAAGGGATGTTACAAGCAGTCAGATGGATACAACTATTTCTCCTGCAATTTATCACTTGGATTGATGCTCAGCCTCCTTCCAGCCCTTGCGATTCGCCAGAGCCCCCAGTGTCCCTGCGGTGCCACCTCCGGCCACTCTTCCCCAGGTTGGGACAAGAAAAGCAGGAAGGTGAATGGACATTTTCATTTTATTTTATTTTCCCCCTCATCTCTTTTCAGCTGTTGAATACAGCCATGATTTCTTAGCAGAAAACTCAGATCCGTGTCTTTTATTAAAACAGACAACGCTTTTCCAGCTGATGTGCCGCCTTGGACCCTTAGAAGGAAGAGCACGTTAATGTTTGGGAATCCAGACAAAGAAGTTACGTTTCTACATTACTGTCACGGGTCAAAAAATAATTAAGAAAAAAAAAAACTTGCAAACATATTCAGGAGATGAGGTTAATCTTTAGTAATTTTTCTAGCTACTGTGTAAGATGGCAGAAAAAAAAAGGACACATTTTTGACCTGAAGTTTAATTTTATATATAAAAGCACAATTTGCTCGCTCACAGTACTAGTTGGGCTAGCGCAAATATTGCATTTTAAAACTTTATGGAACTAATTTATAGTGTAGGGCAGGCCCAGACTTGATCTCCTGGCAGCAAAATTTTATGTTTCCATTTCAGCAATACTGCCTAACACAATAATATCAGGCCAGCAAATCTTAAATATAAGTTAAGCTAACATGATCCATTGCCTTATAAAGCAAGAGTACCCTGTGGAGTCATGCTGAATATGCCAAGCGATTTTTCAAAATTTAATCATCCTAAATGTCAGATAAAGGTGCTTTTGCTGTCATTCTTTAAAAGGAGGGAAAAATCTGAGTGTGCCTTCAAGTCATACGGAAAACTGCTCAAAAATAGCTATGTTAAAATATCAATCTGCTGTTTGCTAAGCGTATGGAAGGAAATATTGAAATGTTTTATTGCAAAATAAAAAGAATTGCGTATTTTTTTCCAATAAAGATCACCAGTTTTTGCATCAATATAGATATTACTGTTTCCTTCCCAGATCAATTTACCTTTTGCTATTGTTTCCACAGCAGCTATGGCACCGTGACAGCACTGGCATTCTGAGAAGTACTTTAGCCTGCTTGGGATCAAACTTCTGTTGCCTTTCTGTGCAGCTCATCACATAAACACGGGGCAGGTTTCTCCAAGCAGCCTCCTCTTTACTGAGCCCACTCGTGCAAAAGGCCGCTCACGAGAGGGCTGCGGGGGGAAACACACGACACTGCAACATCAAGGTGCTTGGGGCTGCGTAGAAAATGTTAAGCGAATTCTACCTGAATACGAGTTTTTGTAAAATAGGTTATCACGGATGTTTACCACGTCTCTCTTCTATAGGCCAAATTTATTTATTTTTTACATTTATTTTACAATTTCTCCTTTAGGCAGAGTGAACATCATCATAGGCTATAATTAAGTGAAATAAATAAGCAGCACCTCACAAAAAGCACAGAAAGGTTACGGCCAGGGAGATGACTAACAGCTTCTTCAGACTGTGAAGAACAGGCACCACCTTTTTAAGCATCTTTTTAAACAGATAATGCATCTCCCCTGTGACCTTCAGCAGTGTGTAAGGGTCTACGGGCATCTATTCTCTTTCCTATTTATACTAGCGTCATGTAGAAAGAAAATACTTCTCCACACTTGCTCCTCACACATTATTGCAGGAAGAAACCTTTCCTTTCCCCCTGCCATTTTAGAAGGGAGCAAAAAGGTTTGTTGTTTTCAGAGCAAGTCGTTGGCTACTTACATCATCTTTATTATTACTCTTTTCCTCAGATGACTAAGTGATGCTCAGGACAAAGCCTAAAGTGGGGTGGGAAACGTGGAGACCAACACCTCTTGTCAAGGAGCCTCAACCAGGAGACAAACTTTGCTCCACCGAGAACCTCGTTCGCCTCCTCAATGGTCACGAGAAAGACCTAAAGGCAACTCGACAAACTGCTTCTGCCCGCTCCTTGGCCAAAGGTACTTAAAGATATTAATTGGCATGTTGTAAAAATCACTGCTCTCTTGATAATTCGCAGAGGGAATCTAAGAGTCTGGAGTATCGGGGAGTGGGGGGAATGGAAAAAACACAGCAGCAACAGCAACTCGGAGGCTGTCAGTTGTCAGAACGAGCATCTCATTCTGCACGGGAGAGAAAAGAGTTTATGCCCGATTGCTTTTTCTGCTAAACCTACAAATTACTTGTCAGTTTATCTTTTTTAAAATTATAGTCTTAATTTTCCGTTTCGCGGTTACACTACCACTAACGTGGATTTACTCGTCCTAATAACTTTTGCCCACGGAGCTCATCATCGATTTTATTTTTGTTCTATTCAAGTTCCCCCCGTACTTTAAAGGAAAATCAGAAGGAATGTGAAGAAATCCATGGGAATTACGCAACCATGCCTCAACCTCGGTTTTTGGACAAGATTGCTGGTATCTCCCTGCCGTTTGGCTGGGGAATTCATGCTCCTCGCCCTGCTGCAGTGCCCAGCAGCCTTTCCATTGAGCTCCTCACTCTGGCTTCATTGCTGCGGGTGGCTGCACTGCGAGATGAAAATTACAGAAAATAAAGCTCCACACGTTCATAAGGCAGCAAACCTACGCAATTAACATTTGTAAGTAAAGTACCTCGACTATCCAAAAGCAAAAGTAGTTGCTAGCTGATCAGCAATGAGCGTGAAAACGTGATCCTGCTATGATCAGCCTGAATTTACATACAAACGGTGACAAACACAAGCGCCATCAAATACCTTCTACAGTTATATGTGTTTATACTGATATACACCGGAGACGGAAGAAAAAGGGAGTATTTCAAGACAAGGTTTTCTATTAACCCTTCTGCCTTTCAGTTTCCCCAACAGCTCTGGAGCGAGCGAGCCAGAGCAGCGAAAGCGACTGTGGAACAGGAACACGGAGGAAGAGCGGGCGCCGAGCGAGACCCGAATACTCAGGATGGGAGTTAGCAGCAAAGCTGTTCCCCGAGAGAGGAGCGCACACAGCACGGGTTAGCACTGAAGGGACTTAAGGGCCACGAGCAGGTCCCCTTCGGGAGAAGCCACTTCCTCAGGTGTCCAACCCCGTGATCTCATGGGCTTTTAGCTAAGGATTGTGTGGGCTGGCAAGTGCTGGAAATCAATGTAAAAGGCACGATCCAGGGCAGAGTGAAACAGCCGCCCACCATCACACGCAACTACAGCAGCCAATTTGAGGGGAAAAGCCACTACTCTGGAGTTATTTCTCAGAAAACTTCATAGCGTTAAAAATGGCCAGGGTTTTCTAGACAACACTCTATCCCTTCCTAAAAACACATTTATGGTAAGTCTTTTGAGTCAAATATTTCCTGCAGAAAGTGATTTGTGTCTCTCATGGTCATAACAGAAGAGTAAGAATAGGCATCAGTATTTTACCATGAAGGTCTTAAATTAAAACAACAGAAACAAAATAGATCTAGAAATCTAAATCTTACCAGGAGGCTAAATGAAACAGGTATGAATGTACAGGTCTATTGCTGTCGACTGTTTCAGACTGCGAGAACTTGTTTCTAAAATATCCAAGCTGAAATAAAATATTCCCTATGCTCTTCCTCAGAATTGCTCGTGGTTCATTCATTTTAGAAAAAAAATACATGTCATAGATCATAATTTGTAAAGTGACTTGATGTAACACCTTGTAGGAAATAATGGGCTCATAATCCCGAGCTGTAGCTGTCAGTTTTTGTAATAGAGGCCACACTGAAGCTATATGAAGCTTGAGTGCATATGTCTTCAACTGAAAATATAGGCGTTAAACGGCAGGTAATTATTTCTTTACAGAACTCTCACACACAGCATGTCCTAGGAAGACAAATAAAAAACAGGACACGTGCAGAAAATTAAGTCAAGATGGAGAACACAGAGTGGAGGTTGACCAGCTCCTCAAAAGCCCCTTTTATATGACAAGNAATATAGGCATTAAACAGCAGGTAATTATTTTTTTTTACAGAACTCACACACACAGCATGTCCTAGGAAGACAGACAAAAACAGGACACGTGCAGAAAATGAAGTCAAGATGGAGAACACAGAGTGGAGGTTGACCAGCTCCTCAAAAGCCCCTTTCATATGACAAGTCAAGAGGCTCCAGGCCGGGGAGAACCGGAGCAGGTGGAAGTTTTCCCCCTCGGTTAGGGGGTAACAGCTTCAGTTGTTCCATCACGGATACTCAAAGGCTTTCCCGCTTATAAACCCTTCCAAGGTTTTAGCCAGTTTCATCTTCTGAGAGTTTTCACTTATAGCTTAATCACTGGAACAAACTCCGTGATGCCATGATGTAGCTTCACCTGGAAAATTCCTTACAATATTTCAAGACGTGCTTTATACAACCAAACTAATGCACCACAAAGAAAAAGGAATATATATATTTATAGGTATTCACTACTGTTGTTTCTGCAAAGGAGAGTGCAAGGAAAAGGTTTATTCTGCTAGAGAACAGAAGGAAGAAAGAAGAAAGCAAATCAATGGCCTAGGACTGTACAAAACGAATTTCGTGTACCGTACGCAACTCAAATCCCAAATAAGAAATGCGAGTTGAGCAAACCACCTAGGATACAAACTTGAGTGAAAAAAAACACAGTGACCACGTCCCATAACGCCAAGGAGAGGAGCCAGTCAGGAAGGTGCTGCTTTGACACTGCTGAGTTCAAGCGTTCTCCTTCAGGCATCTTGGGCCAAAAGTGAAGGACATAGAACAGAACAACTGGTCCTCCAACTGCAATGTTCTGTGAGGGAACGGCAAGAGAATTCTCCAGTCAGTTCTGCTCTACTAGAGACACATTTCACTCGCAGAACTGCTCAAGAATTATGGCTTATGGTCTGCATTTTCGTAACGTATCTATTGTGGAAAAGTTACCATCAATGGGCACAGCCAAAATGAGCCCCAAGTCCATCCCCCAAGAAGCTAGTACTCTTCATAAAAAATATTAATTTTTAGATATCACTTAGGGAGAGCAATGTACTGTGTACTGATAAACTGGAAGGTATTATGGATTTTTACATCTTGTGTGATACCTGGTTATAATAGTGTTGTTATATTCCTTTTTGGTAATGTATTTATTTTCACAGTCACTTGCTCGGGCGTTTAGCAAATGATCTGGGTATAGTTTGTGGGATCATTACCGGCCTGTTAAGCAGATGTAATATTAAGCACTGCAGGAGGCTGCCAAATTGGCAATCATGATGAGTAAATCTCATAATGAAAATTAATTCTCCGGAAGTCTATTAATTTGTATTAAATGGCACTGTGAATATAGTGTATCGTAGTATGAAAATGCACATAGTTCAAAGAAGGAACACATGTCACCTCTCCTTCCCATTCTCTCCCGCGCTCAAATGACTCCTGGCTGGGCAGGAAAAAAAAAAAAAGAAAAAAAAAGAAAAAAAGCTGGAGTAGATGCTGAAGATGACACAATTTTTGTATCAACTTTGTATTTTTCTCTCTAGCTTTGCCATAGCAACTACGCTAAATCTTCCTCACTTGCCATCATTAGCTTGAGGCTTGGCTGCGGAGAAGGTGTAGAGTTTTTTTGGGTTATTTATTTATTTACTTATTTTTAAGGCATCTGATTTACCTTCAGAGTGGAACCTCCAGCGAAATCCCCAGTTGGAAGTTACCGTAACCAGCCCTGGGCTCCAGGCCACAGACAAGTGGTCTACCCAGAAGCAGATGCCCATCCTTCCAGCAGTCAAGACAATTTTGTCTTAGAGCTGAATTCCCATATTCTCAATAAATTCTCAGTAGATGCTTAAAACACTTGTTTGCGAACAACGTGCCAAACACACAGATCAGAAATTTTCTCCTGGGAATAGCTATTCTTTCATCCAGAGAATGGAAAGATTATTTGTTAAAGAATGATCAAAAAGGAATACCGCATTAATTGAAGCCATCAGAAACCTCATATTTAACTCAAAATAGTCATGAATTCTGACATCAGTAACACAGAGTGCAGCTTTAAAATATTCAGTACTAATTATGCTGATCTTAGAGAGCAGTATCTGAGAGGAAAGCTACATACTGAACTATAAGATTACTCCATTTACACAAATAACTTCTGTACTTCTGTCATTGTAATGTCATGCATCAATGTGCATACCCATAAAAGCTGGATAATGAATTTTAGTCCTGGTACCACAAGATAAAACCAACTTGTTAGTTATCTATCAGCAATCACGCATTCATCTCAAATGACCCAGAGCACATTCCCACTTCCCCCTGCACTTAAATTAATGACTTGAGCAGAGCTGCAACTTCTGCCACCAGCAAGAATTATTAAAGACGTAGCTTGTTCGAATGAAGCATGCCATGTTTCCTCAAACAGAAAGCTCAGTTGCAAAAAATGCCAGTAATTTTATACACTTTATACATTGGCAAGACAAAACTGCAGAACTTCATGCTTTCAAATTGCATTTTTAATATCCAGGTTAATTTTTGAAAAAGTTGAAGGGTTAAAAAATGGTCTTTTCCATCAAGTACATCATTTTGCCTGTTCTACGCTATTTACCAGTTTCGTGCTGTTATCAGGAACAGAACATGGGACAGATTTCCGACTGCTGTTTGCAGTACACCCAGTAGTTCACCACTTACTTTGCAGTTAAGTAAAGCTCCCGGATGGCCAGCAAGTGTAGCTATAGCCAGAGGGTCACCAGACCAAGGATTCTGCATTCAAGTTAGCATTAGTCCTGTTATTTAGCCTACTTGTCACATTGAAATTCTGCAGAAAGTGATGGGTACGTAGGCCGTGTGTCCTTGAAACTTGTGATTTGCTCCACCTGTGATGCCCAGGTGACAGGAACATGGGCACACACCTGATGACTGCAGCAGTAACACAAACCACATTTCCCTTCTCATCACTTTTTGACTTCTGATCTTATGAGCCACTTCCTGGCTTGGCCAGGAAACCAAAGATCTGGTTTTAAGCAAAGACCTCGCATTTCACCTTGCATGTTTGCAACAGGAGCCATCCACTATATTCCTTGTCATCACATTACAGGGACTGATTAATTGCACCTTGGGGAGCGATCAGGATCAGAATGAGTTTAAAATACTACTTTTGTGGTTAACATGTTTTGACACTCCTCTGGGACTTGAGAATGAATCTTTGTGTTTCAATCTGCTGCCACCAGTTTGTAAATAAACTCTTCCTACCTGCAGAACTTTGCAGCAGAGAGTATAAATCCTCTGTTTATTGAAATTCCATAAGGAAAAACACCCTTTGAAGACTAATATTTAGAGAAAAACAACACAGCAAGATACAGTTTGAACACAGGGTTTTCCTGAACAAAGTATTTTACTTTAAAAAGTCAAGCCTCCTATGGCAATAGAAAGTGCAGGGTCGAGGATTCGCATGGACATCTTGGAAGAGGACAGGCTCAAAGGAAAGGTGCTTTCTGCTGTCTCGACTTCTCTTTCTTCTCCTTCATTTGCCTTGCGTTATCTAATCCCTTAATCTCAGTTTTAAACACATTTACTCTTTGTACCTCACACATATAACCCAGTGATACCTAGTTAACTCTTTGTTGTTTCCACTCATCCCCAACTCCATTTATTACAAATACCCTTCCCAGATTCAACTCTTCATTAAAAAGTCAAGCAGAAAGCCCAAATCTCACTCAGGCCCCAGCTCCAACCTCTAATCCAGCTTTTCCTCACAAACCTAGTAGCAGACAATCACCAGACAAAATCCATTTCCCTTCCCTCCAGGCAAAGTGATTCCGCAGCACCATCTAGTGAGATGACTTCACTCGCCGCCAGGGATTTTCCCATTCCCGAGGAACATGGATTGCCACCTTGGAAAAGGAAAGGTACCAGGCTGCAAGATTCTGATCTCGACAAGTAGCTGATGCCATAGAGCAGTGTCCACTCCTGGGAGAACCTTCTTCTTCATGAGGCAGCTCCATAAATGTCTCCATGGGTGACCAATCCTGCGGGGCCTCCACCTTATTCTCACTGCAGGCTGTGGACATTCCTAACTACAGGTCATAAATTTTGAGATTCATTCACTGCCAAGGAAGGCAGAAGTAAAAGAGCAGAGGTTTCAAAATTCCACCCCATTCCATCCCAGCTAGCAATATAGAGAAACGAGGACGGGGTTTGTTTAACCAGCTCCTTCAATTCCAGCCTCTTCCATGTCGCAGCAAATTAATGCGGGAGGTCTAGGGGGAAGCCAAAGAGCAGCGAGTTCCTTAGTGCTTAAGTCTGTAGAAAAATTTCCTCTGAACTCCAGCGGTGATCGGCTTATTGCATGAAGTATGAAATTTGATTATCCTTCTATTAGCTTGCATAACCACAAAGTTTTGTCAATAGTCAGGAAATCCTAATTTAATGGAGATTTGTTTGTTCCAACACTCCCTCCAACTAAGCCAGTGAAGAAGAAAAATTAGACCTAAGCTGATTTTCATTGGCTTAGGACAATAACACAAGATGGATACACCAGTTTAGGGAAGACATTTAGGATAAAGAGTAAATAAAAAATAACAATTAAAAAAACACTAAATATTTAAGCAGTTTAATTACTCCGGAGGATAATCAGTTCCTCGAGCAACCCATGAAATGCAACCGTGCAGACCTGCCTTCCCACCTGAGCTCTGCCCCAGGCAGACACGCACGTGTACACACAGACTGTGATGACAGCCAACAAGTTATATATGCCTAGGAAACAGGCATAAAAAAGGGTAACCTAATGTTTTAAGTAGTATTCCAGAGGAGAAAACAGAAGAATGATGGAAAGCGAAGCTTTAAATCATGAAAGTTGCACTGTGCGTATAATCCTAAAAGCACTTGGAAGGCTCTAAACTGAGTACAGACAAATTCACGACAAGTTGGCATTGCTCAGGGTACGAAGCTACGGCAGTGTTTTCTCCGGGAAAGGCCCCAAACTAGGTAGAAGTGCAGAAGTATTTATATAGAATCTTATATAGAAATAAGATTATAAAAACCACCAGCTGAACCAAGCCACCAAGTTTCATGGCTTGCTCTCCATCAGAGCGGTTTTTCCCTTTCCTTTTCTTAATTCAAGCATCATGGCACCTACAACCCACCATTCCCAGGATCAGTTGTTTGGAAACGACCCTCTCTTA
>VWPW01018222.1:0-15271 GCA_013389825.1 Crypturellus undulatus
AGGAATAATTATCACTATTCAAGGCACAGTTGCAGCTGGCAGACTCTACCAAGGTGATTGCCTTGTTGGACCAGGCCAAGGACAGAGTAGCAGTGCAGGTGTCTTGTGAGCTTGGGACCAGGTTGCAGCTAATGGTTTAGAGCTGGTTGGGGACAGATTGAAAAGATTTGCTTTTCAGGAAATGAAGAGAAGACAATCCCTGAAAATGAGCCCTTTTTTTTTGCATAAACAAACAAACAAAACACCCAGAAACTTAGTTAAAAGTCCAAATCCCATCAAATAATCATCAGCCATTAAAAAGAAAATAATACTCACAGCTTGCTAAAGTATATTGGACTTATTTTTCAACATGAGATTATAAAAAAAAAAAAAAAAATGGAAGCCAAAGGGTTTAGATGTAAATATGGGCATGGTCGTGAGCTTTAGTAAATAGAAGAATAAAATCATTTAAAAAAATCCTATGTGGATTGGGCATCATTTAATTTCTATATTCTTGGCATTGAGACCTTACTTTCCTCAGGTATTTCAGGACGGTCCATTCTGGGTATGCTGCATATCCTACATAGGGTAAGAAGGGATTCTCTGTCACATTTTGTCTATTTCATAGTGACATAGTTACATCACTAATTAATTTTGTTAAATATCCCTCCAGGAACATTAAAAAAAGGGTTTTATTGTGGATTTGCACAGTACCTAGCATGGGAGAGGTCTTGGTCCAACAACATTAGCTGTCTGCTAGAGTAAAAACTTACTCCAGAGGGAAATGACCTCCTGTGAAAAGCATTAATCAATTTTATACTTTGAGAAACGCAGGAATTGCCAGATAGCCTCAATTTTGAGGCTACAAGACCTTTATCACATCCCTATATTCCTTATGCCAACATTTCCATAAAGAACGTGGACTATCAGCATAGAAATAAGGTTAATGCCTCTATTGCACCTCCTGGACACAAATGCTGTTTATCTGCCAGCATCTACTTAATGCAGTGTCTGCCTAGCTCTGAATCAAGCACTTTATGGGTTGAGGAAGAGTAAAATGCCTTTACAAAATGATTTGCACATCATGAAAGTGCAGCATGCGACCGTAAGAATCAATTGCTAACAATGGTGTTGGCAATAAAATGCCTCACTGAGTGTCAAGAGATGCACATAAATCGCTCACATCACATCCCCACCGGCAGTACAAAAGGCTTCTCAGTGGGGCTATGCAAATCTCTGTCAAGATTTGGTCCCAAATAGGCATTTTCCCCAGACTTTAGGACAAGTAGGTGCTTTCTTCTCTAGCATGGCAGAACAAGCAATGTCTTTTTTTCCCTTGGTTTCCACTCAAGTGACTCTGGGCAAAAGATTGAGGGAATCTGCTCCATGGTGAAAGTGGGAAGGAACCAGAACTCTTGGGACATAAATTAAACTGCCTCAGGTGCATACACAAGGGGGTCCAAATAGATTTTTAAGTTTAAATCACCTCTAGTCCATCTAGTGTTGCATTCCATCTGGATTCCACCTGGATATAAGAACTGGACAAGGTCTGTAGAGACATGACTTCAAAATACTCAACAGCAAGGGACTCATCAAACAAAACTAGTTGGAAATGGGTTCAGAACAAAGAAAGAGAGGTGATTCTTCACACAGTGGTCAACAGACCTGGATACATGAAAGGTTTTTTCAAGGGAAAGTTGTAGAGTGTTTGCAGAAGAGATCCATTAGGGAGCACAAAACAAAGCAGTCACATCAGACTTGAGAAATGTAGGAAATTAACTGAAGGATAGGAAAATATTGGGAGGAATTATATGTTTATTCCTCCCTTAGAGTTCACAGTTGGACAGTTTTGGAGATGGAATACCAGAGAAAGAGGGGAGAGGCTGATCCACCATATCACCTTGTCGTGTTCACAAAACTAAAACACACGTATAGGAGTTCAACAGGAAAAAGCCAATTCCCTTCCATCTCCATGGTTTAGTTCACAACTCCTTTTTACCAGGGGTGCCTGGGGATGTCATGGGCTGTTCAGGACTAGTGAACTCAAGAAAAGCGTCTTCCAATGGGCATAGGACTGGCAAGATGGAAATGCAAAAATATTCCCAAGCCACAGTCCACATTTATACAGCTCATTTCCTCGCTCTTGAAAGTCCCAAGAGAGACATTTAAAGTGTCAGGCAGCTTGCCAGAATATCTCGGGCTATTTCACTCATGGTATCAAATTTTCTCTGCTCTTATGCAGATTATTCTTTTTCAAAAATCAGTCTCCTAATGTGTCTTCGAACAAGCAACAAAATCCTCTCTCTGTTTTGGTTATTTTATTAAAAAAAAAATAGATCTACTCCCTAGAAAATCTTACTGGAAATGTTCCTTCAAAAATGTCATTTCACCAAAACCTGAAATACCTCAGGAAATGATATAGACTAAAAAGAACTTTTTCACAAAAACACTTGAGACCAGCAAAAAAAATGAACATGAAATGTATTGTTTTGACTTTCTCATTAAAATCTTGACTTCAAAGTCAACTTTTAACTCCAGTAAAATTATTTTACTTATTTGAAGTCACAGCATGTATTTTCCACACTCGCTTTGATGTTTTGACTTAAAATGTGCCTTATTCGTATGGATTGTACAGAACTTCCATTTCACAGAAAATATAAGTGTAGGAGAATAATTCAGCATGTGAATGTATTAAACATAGAATGAAAACACACTTATTGTACTCAGCTTTCTGTTGAGAAAGAGATTCATTTTTTCTGCTTGTGCTGTTGAAAATGTCTTTTATTGCTTTCTTTCCCTTGGGCCCTAGGAGCGGTGCACGACTTCTTGGACATGACTGCAGAGAAACCAAGGCTAAGCTGTCAAGTCTGCACTGTGCTAACAAACGATGATGCTGCTTGAAAAGGGGAATTTTGTACTGTACAGACCAAATCTTTCTGTAGAATACATCAAGATCATTCCAGATGTTCTTTGACCCCAAATCCACGAAACCTTGAGGGTTTGTTTATTTTCTAGTGTCCTAGAGCTGTTGTAGGGCAAATGTTTCATATGACTGCTGCTTCAGCTTAAACATCTCTCCAGAGCCACCAATTTCCAGTCCCTACATCCCAAGTGAGAGCTGATCTGAGTTAAAAATTATAGTAATAACTATATATTAAAAAAAAAAAAGTTCAGGGTTTTAAAATTACTCTTAAGCCTTTAAGAGCCATAAGATCTCAATTTTGGAGATTTTATGCACAGTATGGATCAGTCCATAGCTGTATCAACATCTGGGAGGAGGTGGTAGACAGAGGAGGATGGTTGTGTGCAGGGATGGGGTGGACATAGGACCTCCTTTGCTTCAACTGTTTGCACAGCAGGGGTAAATATATTTCTTCCCACTACAAACAGATATCAGATCCTCACAGGAAAAGAGAAATAAACCCTCACCTTGGTCCTTGGCAGTGGGATAAGATGTGGGAGGTGGATGTGGCTCAATTCTTCTGACCTGCTTCTTTCCCTGAACTCCACCAGCAACACGGACTCACCAACCTGGCCAGCAGCCCCCAGCTCATCCCAATGCAATGGGACCACCAGAGATTAAACTCAGGCTTTTTTGTTACAGATATCTTATACAATGAGCAAGATTTCTTCAGAGGGAAGTTATGATTACTGGATGGTTTAAGAAAAGACAGGGGCAGGTTTGGACCTCAGTTGCTCTCTTCTTGCTCCATCCTGAGAAATCCCAGTGATGTCTGGCAGCAAGACAAGATGGAATTCGAGCTGCTTTGCAAGTGCTGTCCCTGGGGATGTGAATTTTCTCTGGGGAAAGCCAAGGTCTGAAGATTAATCAAAGATAAATTTTATTAGGCACTCTGAACTTTCACCTGCTCTTAAATACAACATCCCTTTGGCTGGCTGTTCTTCAACTGCCCCTTAAAAAAGCAAAACAAAACCCATCCACTGACACAAGACCTCAAACTACAAGCTCTCACTCTCTTGAGATACAGTGGAATAAGGTTTATAGTACATTCGCTTTGGGGGAAGATTAATTCCGTGGATTTCTCAAAGATATCAAATTGCAGGAAAGAGCATGTTACAGCCAGACTCCCGAAGTGGCAGCCTCTCTCCACACCAGGGCTGAGATTTCTTGCTCTACCTTTATTTGCGATAATGCAATTTATATTCCGCAGCCATAACACAGCAAGAACATCTCCCTCGCCCGCAGCTTCATTTTCTGCACGCAGCTACCCCGGCACTTTAATTGTCCCATAAATTTGATGGAAAGGATTTGATGCAGGGAGCTGTTCAAATGCCAACTGTCTGGAGCGCTGCAGCTAATGAATGGCTCCCAACGAGTCACGTTTCAATCTATATGCAAATGTGCCCTTTGGTTGGCTTGGGTTGGACTTTTCATTGCTGCGTTATAGCTACCCAGGGAAGCCTCGGGCTCACAGATCATCCAGATACAAGGCATAAATAGGAGAAGACTTGAATTATTCAGTATTTACAAGAATGAGAATCCAAACAGTGGACTTATATATATATTTTTTTATAATACCATGATTACAGATGAGCCCTGAGAAGACCTACAATAACATTTGTTTTCTCCCGCGCCCCTTCTTCCTTGCTATCAAAACATACAACGCAAAGAATTACTTAGAAATGCAAAGCTGAATGCGTATTATTCAATATCATCCTAGGAGAGAGAATGAAGTACGTCAGCTCCAGGTAAAAAAGGTGCTTGCAGAGCTCAGCTGAGCAACGTTTGTGAATGGATTGCAAGATTTCAACATCAGGGCTCTGCTACTGCTGCCCCCAGGAAAGGAAAACACCTCTTGGAGCATCAACCTCAGTCTCTGCAAATGCAGGTGACCATCAAATCTAACCCTGCTCACTAATGAACTTCACAAAGCCCTTTCATATGCAGTGAATGTGCAGTTCTGGTTTTAGGAAACAGAAATGAAACTGGAGCAGCTGCAGAGAGGGCTACCAGGACCATCCCAGGGCTGGAAAACGTGTTTTATCAGGAAAGAAAAATTTGTAGGAATTTGTTCAAACCAAGAGCCGAGTGGGAAAGCATTTGCTTTGCCACTTTGAGAGCGGTCNAGGTGACCACAAAATCTAACCCTGCTCACTAAAAATCTAACCCTGCTCACTAATGAGTTTCACAAAGCCCTTTCATGTGCAGTGAATGTGCACTGGATGTTCTGGTTTTAGGAAACAGAAAAGAAACTGGAGCAGCTGCAGAGAGGGCTACCAGGACCATCGGAGGGCTGGAAAACGTGTTTTATCAGGAAAGAAAAATTTGTAGGAATTTGTTCAAACCAAGAGCCGAGTGGGAAAGCATTTGCTTTGCCACTTTGAGAGCGGTCTCAAAGCCCATTTGTCCATGTCAGGAGAGGCCCATCTCCTCATCAAGAGTCTTGGGTATCCCCAGAAATATTCAGGTTCTGTTGTTTCTTTTCAGTGACTCCTAATTCTTCCCCCTTCTCTCATTCAGGAGCAGGTTGGGAGGCCACTAGGACTAGGAGAAACCCTTTATAACAGGACATCTTCACGTGGTCTGGTCATGGCCAGGAGACCACAGCGACGCAGGCACAACCCTATGACACGTCGAGCTGATGGGCTGAATTTCAGTCTGTTTTTGCTCTTGTAGGAAACTCCCTCATTTCTGTGAGCTTGTTTTGTTTTGCATTTTTGTCTCCCTTTTGGAATGGCCCAACAGGAGCAAATTTGCAGCACTGGGACACCCTAGCTTTAAGGATGAGGTTGTCCTGGTCTTGCCTGCGTGAACGAGAAGACGGAGCTGGAAAAAGCAGCCAACTGGCGAGCAGCAGACAGGGATTTGCTATCTGCCCCTCCGCTCATCTGCATCAGGGGCCACCATCCCCTCCTGGCCCCCATTCCAGCTCTAAAAATGTCTCTGCTTTTCATAAAATACTGAACGTGCAGAAAAGAATTGCCATGGAGCCAGAGGAACTTGTGGGGCTGCCAAAGCAGGAATTTAGGAAGCCCTCCTTTTTCTTTTCCCTTTGCTTTGTGTGTTGCAATGAACTTGCCAGGAGTAATTTGCTAGCGACTAAAGCTGATAAGTTTGGCTCCCTGCAGGCCCCTTCTGGGGAACAATATTGGCTTTTCTTCTAAGTTACTGAGTGGAAGGCACAGAGGAAAAGCAGGCAGGAGCTTGCACAGAGCGATGCGCTCGGACCCCAGAGTCTCTAAGGAAGATCCTCTTAGGAAACATTTTGATGGGCGAGTGGTGCAATGCCATGAGTTTGTCAGCAAGTCCTCAATTTACTTAAATAACAGGAAAATCAAACTGAGGGAGCTAAAAGTTCCTCGCTATCCCAAGTGATGATTTGCTTTCCTGGTAGATCTTGTTGAAGGAAGGTTTCAGGAGACTGGGGGTGAGAGGGAAGTAACAGGTTTTGCACATTCAAGAATGAGAAAAAAAAAGAAAAGATGGAGGGAAATATTGCTGGAAAGTCATGCCAATCCCTGTAGCTAGTTAGGGAGCTACAGGGAGTAGTACAAATATATTTCCAAAATCTTTCAGTGAAAGGTAGAAAGGAGGAAAAACAGATATATTGCTGCTAGTTGTAGTTAAGTACCAGTATCAACAGCAACTCTATGGACCACAGAGAGCAAAGTGGATCAAGTGTCACTCGGACTGGACCCTTAGATAGGGTAAATTGGCATAAAAGTGACCTCAAAAACAAAGAAATGATCTGAAAAAGAGCCTGCACCTGCTATCAACCAGGCAGCCTCCTGCATTGCACTCTGGAGGGTTCAAGTCTGAAATAAGCAGCCAGTTTTACAGAACCCCATTTCCCAGTTATTTGTTAGCAAAAACCACAGGAGGATTTGCCCCGGGGATTCCTTATGTACTTTTGACACCCCGTCCTTACAGACTGAGCCTTCTGCATGGGAAATATCTGCCCCAAAAAACACTGTAAGAGCCTGAACATACACCACAAATAATCAGTGAAATGTCAGTGTAAATAAATAATCAGGATTCCGTTAACACCTGCCAGGACTCAATGGACTCTGAATACTCAGGTGACACCAATCCATCAATTGCAGATGGGGTGCTTATTCCCCAAAATTCAGCTTTCACTATAAAAAAATCACTATTTTTCCTTACATTGCAACATCTTAGAGATACCCTCCTATGTGCCAATAGATGGGCAACATCATTACTGCTCTGCTCTGGCTTTTGGTTTTATGTCTCACATCCATAACCTTATGGATGTGAGACAAAAGCCCATAAATTCAGCCCCAATTTCACACCACACCCTGAAGCTTTAATAAGGAGCCAAATCGCAGCCTAGATGCTCGGGACCATCTAATTAGTGCCTAATGAAGAAGGACTGGGTGGCATAAAGTGCCTTGATGACCTACTGGAGCTATTAGTGCCCTTGGCTGTCTGCTGGTCCCGTCTGCTCTAAGCTACAGCCATAATAGCAGAGGTGACAGAGGAAAGTAATTATGTGCCTGCACCTTGGGTCTCGGTTCATGGCCAGGTCTGCCTAAATGCCAAGCATCTCATTTAGTCTTCCTTGATTTTCGGTAGACAGAGCTAAGAGACATTTCTGTAAAGGATTTTAATGCTCTTCTAAGACAGGTGGGAAGGAGATGAGTTCAGAAAAACTGCCTCTGTGCCTGGAAAATACACCTGTTTTTAGGACAATAGTCTATTGCTTAAAGCTCGGAGGGCAAATCTGGACCATGAACCAAGGACTGAATCACTGAGGGCCACCCTGCAACAAAGAGACAGCCTAGAGCAACAACATCTTAAACTACTGTAGCCAGAACTATTAGAGGATGTTGCTTAGAGTCCTAGCTGCTATTCTGAGCTTTCAAAACAGTATCTGAACTTACTTTGTTTAATTTTCCACACCCATTTTCCCTTGCATCACAATCTTCATCAGTCAGAGCCTGTGACATGGAAGCAGTACAACTCAGTCTTGGAAGGATTTCCTCGTCTATCCTAGCCAAGGGCCATCTGGTTTTGTCTATATAGGCTTATGGCCATCCCTTCCCTGCAGAAAGCCATGCTCAGCTCTTCTTTACCCTCAATAAAAAGTTCCTCCATGCAGCTTCAGAGGACCAGCACATTCTGCCCGGTTGCAGCCAAAAGCAGATTTGTCAGTCCAGACTCAGAACTGAGTCAAAACTCTTGGATAAAGTCATTTCACCACCTCCAAGCCTGATAGTCCAGGTATCTTTGTGTCCCAGCTTGCATCCCAACCCAGGACGTGTGGAACCCAGGTTGGATGTGGCAATGAGGTGACTCAGAGGCAGAGAGGGAAAGAGTGATGCTCTGCCCAGAACCAGGGAAAACATTGCAAGACCAAGCCCTAAATGAATACCCCAAAGCTTCAATATGACTTACCTTTCTATTCTTTTTAAATAGCCAAAATAACTCCATTTTACACTCCAAAGCAACACCTTTATTGGAAATCAAGAATCAGCGCTAGATTTGATCATTTTTCCATTAGGAAAAAAGCTCTTTTGCTTTTCTGCATATGCAAGACTTACATACAGCTCCTGGGCCATCCCAGATGAGAAAACAGAAGTAGAATGTTGCATGAGGTTAATCTGGACTGCACACACAGAGCAATGATTTCCTCTAAGCCAATCAAGGATTAAGGCTAATGAGCATCTCTGTATCTTGTAACAGTCCTTTTAGAGCAATAGAATAGGATAAAAATAGGTTATCTTGACCCTTCCCCCAAAAGAAAACTTCTATTAGTCATTGAGGTGACATGGTAAAATTAGCAACACTAAAGAGTGCTTTACTTACCTGTCGTAGAATGACCATGGTTCCTATATAAACACATCAGCAATCACCAGGAATAGACCTAAAGCAGAAAAGAAGTTGGCAATTAATGGCCCGATGCCATAACTGACAGACCCCAGTTCAAGGGCTGTCCTGACCCTAAAGGGACAGCTCCAATCCCTAGGTGTGGAGGAAAGATAGGAACACTTAAGTAACAGTTGTAATTCCAAACGCTTTCATAATATTAATTCCAGACAGTGAGAGATAATCCTCTAATGCATCCAGATTAATACTTGCACAATGATGAATGAGAAAGGAACTGGAAGTTGTTTGTCTAAGTAATATTTTGTAAACTGAGTTTTATAAAATTATCCAAAGTTGAATCTACCAAAGAGACGGATGCTGATATATTACCTGTATCATCAGATCTCATGGTACCAGCTAATGCACATGAAGAAGAACAGTCCTCTCCTTACAGTTCACAAGGCTGTATGGATTGATGCTATCTTACTATCAAAACTGCATTCAGGAGGAGAAAGAAAAGCCCTATCCTTCTATATTTTGAATTGGAAAATTCTTTCTTCCTCTCAAAGTTTCTCTCTTCCTTCTAAAAATAGTATTTAATAATAACAACAAAAAATGTGCGTATCTAGAAATATGTATCTAGAAATGCACACTGAAATGGTATAAGAAAATCTTTTGTATAGGATCATAGGCCTGATCAGACATTTTTTAAAGCTAATGGAAGGCCCCATTGGCACCTGTAGTGAAGACAAGTGCCTATATGTTTTACTGCAAAATTCAAAACGATCCAGACGGCGTTGAGAATTCAGACGCTCAGACGTAGGGTATATCTGTGTTGCATGCTGCAGTCATGAAAAAATATCCTTGGAGCGGATGGGGCTGAAGTGCAAATAATGAGAGATTTAGACTGAGTATTTCTCCACTGTGACCCTGCCCATTGTGTTAATGTACTTCTGTGATATTTACAGTTTTATTTTGCATGGGAAAACCCCATGCTGCTGGAGCGCAGTGTCACTTCATGGTGCTTCCAACATTAAATGGGATTGGTTTGCAAGAGTTAAAAAATCCTGAATTTCTTCATGTCTTAATTACCAAGTCATTGAGGCATATGTGACCACATGACCATCAGTATTTGTTAAATTTACAATGCAAAATATTCTACATCATATTAAAAACTCTCATGACATAAAAAAAATGCAGGCAGGAAGGACCACTTTTTGGTCCTTTCCCATGAACTACATCTCCCATGAAATCCTGGGGATGCGAAAACTAAATAAAGACAATATTGTATGATGCAAGATATTTCCTGTCCTGATAACAAACTAGCCCAGGGCAGTCATACACAAAATTAAATACTTTGCTTCAATTTTTAACCATAATTTTATTTTGCTTTCCTTCCTCAAAGACATAATTTCTTGGGGGGAATGGGGAGATGGTAACAACTTCCAACCTCCTTCATCCACCTCTAGGTGAGACATCCCAAGGAGACACGATGGAAGAGAGACTCAGTCTTACAAAAAGGGCAGTGCCAGCTTCCCAACATGCTTTCTTCAGGGACTGGAAAGCAATGCCCATGCTCTGCAGACAGCAAATGCTGTCACAGCAAGCAGTAACCTAGGATTTAGCTATGTCGTTGGTGCTGAGAACACTTATCTGGGGAAACTAAGACACGAAAACCATTTGGTTTCTCACCAAAGGCAACTTAAGGCATCTCAGGGGTGCTGAACTTTGCAGTCCTAGATGTAGAGTGTGACCCTAGCAGGGCTAAGCTTGCCTTGGAAAGATTTGCAGCATGGTAGAGAAGCAAAGGAGGCAAGGCACAACCTTTTTAAGACACCCTTTGGAGCTGGATTTCCTCCCCTCCTTTGTCTGCCATGCCCCAGTGCTGCCCATTCCAATTTCCTTCCAAAAGGGCAAGGTGTGCATTGTCCATACTTGTGTTTCCAGTTTGTCTTGATAGCTGAAGGTCCAAGGGCAAAGGAGGTGCCGTTGCCTGCAGGTCAGCTGCTCTTGCAGAGCCTCTTTCAGTCCAAAACATTCACTCATTCTGCAGCTGGCATACAAGCAACGNCTTGTGTTTACACTTTGTCTTGATAGCTGAAGGTCTATCAAAGGAGCTGCCGTTGCCTGCAGGTCAACTGCTCTTGCAGAGCCTCTTTCAGTCCAAAACATTCACTCATTCTGCAGCTGGCATACAAGCAATGTCATCCTTAACCAAAGAGGGATTTTACTATGGCCACCAGACATGCCACATGCAAGACTGCAGACCCTCTTCCATTCCTAAATATGGGATCAAGTAAGGAAGGATTCATCCCCACATGTGGCCTGAAAATATATTGCAAAGACCCAGTAGTATTTCAAGTCCTTCCCCTTTCTCCTTGCTAGGCTGCCTGCACCACCTTTGCTTCTTACCAGGTACATGTTTGAAGGTGTAGCCTCTACCACTGAAATATTGGAGTTTGCCTTTTAAGTGCCTTGAAGACCTATCCTGTAAAGCCTTCATCACATTACAGAAACCATCCAGCTGATGAAACCAGTTACGTGATCCCTTTGCATTGCCCATCTTCCCTTTCCCTGGAGAAGTTGCTGGTGTCCTAAGAGCAGTGAAGGCATCATTGTTCTTCAAGACAGACACACTAGGCAGGTTAATCAACTTTTGGTCACATTTAAGGAATTAAGCTTATTTCCTCTAAAAGACAGACAAATGATGGAAAATCATTCCCCCTCTAATATCTGAAAGCATGTTAGACAGTTCCTAGTTGTCACTATTAATCTTCTTTGTAGCACATTAAATTATTCCCCATTTTCACATAGGATGACAATAACCTCTTAATGCTACTAGTAGTGAACTCAGAGACAGACTGTCTAGGGATGCTGAGGAGTCAATAACTGGGAATAGTTATTGAAAACCTGCCCTGGCTCAGAGCAGGTACCAGGTAGAGTATTGTCTGGAGGTCCATTCCGATGCCTTATGTGATCATTGCAGGAGCAGTGTTGAACACAGGGTAGGGGTAGCAGGTTAGACGTCTGAGTTCCTTGGCTGTGACATCTGCTAAGGATAAACCAACTTGTCTTGCCTCAGTTTCCTTCCCCATCAAACAGAAATTTCACCCTCATTATTGGAAATCTCTTCCTCTCATTATTGGTTTCCATGTTAATCAGCAAAATGTTTTTTCTTGTCCCATTGGGTGCTGCAAAACTTATGGGAATCCCTTCACATAGACTGGGCTAGAGCCTGAGCTCCAGGTCTCAGAAACTCCTTTGCACTTTCATCCTTTTGCTGCCTGAACATGGCACTACCCTTGCACCTCCCTTGATCCTTGGCACTCAGGTTACACCATACATAGGAGTCCTGATTAGCCTGACTCGTGGTGATGTGTCAGATTTCAAACACCTAGATAGATACCTAGAGCAGCTTGGTGTTAAATAGGACTTTGGTACTCAGAACCTGTTGCTTTTTTTCCTACCCCTTGATGTAGCCTGCAGCCCAAGCCCTTGGGCTTGCTCTTGTTCAGTTCCCTTGTGATGATGTTGCAAGGGATGCCACACATAACTATCAACCTGTTTTCCCACAGCTTATTCAGCAGGGAAATCCCAGATGGGATATTCCTATTCCCTGTCCTTCCTATTCTTCCCACATGGATCGGTGAGAAGGATTGGCATTGTCTGAGTACCATGGAGATCAACCGTGCACTAATTCATGGGAGCCCTTATGGAGCAAACCAGCCATCTGGATCCTACAGCCTTCAGTCCTCAACCCTACACCTAGCAGAGTGGTAGGAAGTGTGTTATGGGCTACCCAGCGTTGAATACGCAAGGCCGAGGGGATGGTAAGTTGACGTTCACTGTGAAGTACCAGGAGCTACACAGAACATTTGCTAACAGTGTTAGCAATTTTGGATGCAAAATGTGAGAACATTCACTTGCAGGTATCTCAGCATCCCACCATGTCTGGGAGTCAGGGTCTGCAACAGGTGAAAAGCAGAGCAGGACTGAGGCACATCGGCAGGATGATGCTGGGTGGTTTGTTCTGGCCCTAATGAGACTTAGGTTTTGTCCTGCCTTACTAGGCTGAGTGGTGGACACGCTTCCCCATGCATGGACTTCATGCTACTTTGGTGACCAAGCTGGTTTCTGAAGTCCCTGTGCTTCCCATCAACCCTTCATTCCTGCTCTTGTCTCCTATGTGAGGGTTTGCAACTGCTTGTGACATGTTAATATGATCTAGGCTAAACAAAAGTATCAAGCACCTTTCCCAAATTGCTCACACATAAAACAAGTGCACAAAGGCATTCTTCTGAGAGGCCTATTTATTGCAAAGCTGCTTCATTTTGCAGCCTTCTGAGCGTCACAAACTGAGCATCATCTGAACAGAGCTGTCATAGCCTAAGAGGGACAGTGCAGAGTGACTGAATGGACTAAAAGCTCTTTTAAACTAGATCTGGAGGCAGATATGCGTGACTTGAAGTGACTTGCTAACTCCTCGTTGATCTGTGACTGCAAGCAGTGGCCTCCAGAGGCCAAGGAGCACTTCAACGGTTGGGTTCAACCATCGTCATCTCCCTCTTGTTTTTTGTTCTAGCTCTGAGAGATAGAAAAGCAAGAGGAACTCAAGAGAGAACAGGAGAAACCTCAAGGCAACTGGGCGAAGGTATTGCCATGCAATTACAAAGAAAGGGGTTGCTATTCTGACCTGTTTAAAAGGCATTTCTGTGCTCCCTCTTGGCAGTTCAGGACTGGTTCTCAACCACATGACCAGCCATGCTGCTTGAGGGATCGGTTTGCTACACTAATCCTCCAGAGCACTTGCTAATTAAGCACTGGTTAGAGGAAATTCAGATATTTCATTCTAAGCACAAATTCTGCTTCACTCTCCTAAAGCTCTGTGTCCCACACA
Organism: Crypturellus undulatus; assembly: GCA_013389825.1. Lineage (NCBI taxonomy): Eukaryota > Metazoa > Chordata > Aves > Tinamiformes > Tinamidae > Crypturellus > Crypturellus undulatus. The sequence continues at coordinate 13,665 of VWPW01018222.1, forward strand.
ACTTACCTGTCTGCAAATGCAGTGAAAAAATATAATTTAAGGGAGATGTGCATTGACATTCAGCGGCAGCCAGTCTCCTGCTCAGTCACCTCAATGTAAAGCCTGTTTTGGGGGAACACCTTAGGCACTTAGTAGCATGCAATGACGAAGAGAAATGACTGTTCACTTGCTGCCTTAGACCTACTTCACTTTACTGACAGAGTATAATGCACCACATTAGCTCAACAAAGAGATTTAACACGTCGATGCCCTTCGCACGTTGCTACTTTCACCTTCTGCCCTCCAACAAGGGATCTGAGCAAGGGATTAAAGATTTTGCAGTGTATCTTGCTATTCATCTGAATAAGATGGTCAGAGACAAGTGCCTTTGAGTTTACTGCAAGATTTTCAATGAACTAAATACTCAGACTCTCACAGGAAACCTGTGGTTTTGAGCCCATCTTGGGTGAACCTTGTTGAAGAGTGTGTAATATAGGTTCAGACTCATCCCAGTTGAGGAAAGTCTAGGATTTGGGTCTTCCTATGGAAGCCTTTAGGTACTGGGGTGTTGCTTAAAGCACAAGCATTGCCCTGCCTGAGCTTTGGACAGAAATGTTCATAATAATTCTAATAATTCACTTACACCCTCCTCTCCCATGACACAGATATCCTCATCCTCAGAGAGACTCACAGGAAGAGGAAATAACCATTTTTTACTCCTTTAGTGCAGATGGATATCAAAATTCAGTCTTACTTTTCTCCCTCTCTTGTTTAATGGGTGAAAAGATGCATTTCTGTTAACGACATCAATTTTGCTCTTAACTGCAGTGGCAACAAGAATTTGCCCAGCCTATTTGCTGATCTTTCCGCATACAGGATGAAATTCCCCACATTTTTGCAAGGAAGTAAATAATTTGAGTTAAAACTCGCCTCGTGATGGAGGTGTGGGTACAAGGCGAACCCCACCTGGCCAGCAACCTACCTATATCACCTTTCTGAGAAAGTCCTCTTGTTTCTGCCTTAATAGCCGCCTCCGCATGAACAGAGCAGCCTGAGGTCATGCTGGCAGGTTGAACGAGGAATGGGAGGAAACTATCACCTCGGTAAGAGAGGTCACGGCACCAATAATCTGCAGAAAGCATTAGAGTTAACAGCCTCATGTGATCGGTGCATCCATGACACAGACTGTTTGCAGGCTCCGCATGCCCTAAGAGGTGGCACAGGTATACACATTCCTGGAAAGTCACTCATTCAAGCTCACGGAAAGTCAAGAGAAGTATTTTCTATAGCTTATTTATCAGCCCTTGAGTGGCCATAAGATTTACACAATAATGCTGCTATCAGGAGACGGAGGAATAACTGCTTTGAACACTAAGAGATGTATTTTATTGTAGAGAATTATGTCCCTTTCTGTTGTGGGGTGACCTGCATGAATAACTGAGGAAAAAAGAGAGATTCAAGTGGTGCTGCATGCTGACATGTAAAAGCGTATGCAGCAGCGAGGGGTAAAGATCCCTTGCGAAGCCCTGAATGCTCAAAAAGGCTCCTCATACCTCTTAGGGCAATATCACACATGGAAACAAGAATCTGCCTGGGAGGATTGTTTTAGGCAACCTACATTTTTTTTT
>VWPW01018234.1:0-12619 GCA_013389825.1 Crypturellus undulatus
TGGTCGCTCAGCGCCAGCACTGGAAAATACAAGCGGTTTTTTCACAGGTGGCTTTTTAGGGCACCCAGGCCACCTTCGCTTGCGCGGGCAAAGCAGGTAGCAGCTCTCAAGGAGAGGGTTCTGCTCTGAACGTCCTGGGGATGGGGGCCAAGAGGGCAGTTTGGAGAGGAGCTGCTCCCTCAGTGCAGCAGAGGAACAGGGTAGTTTAGGGGGTGTGAGTCAAGAATGGACCAACAAGTAAGGAGAGCAGATGTGGCTGCTGCCCCTCGACCATTCAGCGAACACCCTCCAGCTCCTTCTCCAATCTTTTGCTCTTCCCTCCTCTGTTCTGTCCCCACCAGCTGGCTGTTTTTCAGCGCCCCACACCAATCCCCTTCTGCCCAAGGACCTTCTCTGCCCTGCAAGCTCCCCACTGTGCTCCTGCTCTGGCTCCATCATCGTTTTCCTCTCCCGGCTCTCCCAAAGCCTCCTCAGGCACCATCATCCCTTGCCCACCAGCATCACCCCCAGCACCTCCCCAGCCAGCTGTGGCCAGGGGGACAGTGCCACATAACCCTCAGTGCCACATTGTCCCTCAACAGACATCCCATCTCCAAGCCCAGGCTGCAGGCTCCATTGCAAGACGATGGGCTCTAGCAGCACCCCCGCTCTTCTTGTCCCCATTCCTGATCCAAACCCACGCTGCAAGTGGGTCCTGCAGCAGCTCAGACTGGGATATTACATCTAGAAGGACTCTTCCCTTCTGGGACACGTTATTTTTGCAGCAAAGCGAGGTTTCTGCAGCAGGCCCTGCAGCTCGGGTTGTTACTTACAGGCTGGATTTGACAAGTTTTTCTTTAGTCCACCCTCTTCTTCAAGGCTGTGAGGGAAAAGATCTCCCTCAGAATCGGACTTGGAAGCGTCACCCTAGAGCAAAAGAGAGCGCTTTAGCCACGAGGGTGACCAGCCACATTGCACGGATGCCCCTCTGAAAAATGGATTCCCATCACCAACACCACACCTACGGCTCCACGGAAATTTGTACCACGATGCAACATCACCTTTCACAAAATGACGCATGCACATATTTATACCACAGACTAATTAACCTCCTACCAGGAAGACAGACTGCCGCTGACTCTGCGCGCAGTCGCAGAGAGGGATCAAGAAAAACGTTGCTTCTGCTGCAGGATTTGCACACTGGGCAGATGTTTGGGAAGGACGTGTTTCTGCTGAGCAGAAAACTGAGCACAGTTGTGTCTCAATTTACACACTGTGACCTAAACCTTGGTGTCTCTGGGCGTTCACATCACTTTTGAAGCAATCCAGGGTTCAGGGAAGGACACAGAGCCCTGACTTTCCAATTCAGCTGATGGGCACACGTCAGTGGAAGCCCCACCGGAGCAGAGAAGATCCAAGAGCAGAGCGTGGTAGCAACTAAGGCAGTAAACTAAGGTGGCTGTTTACCTTAGAGCTGCCGCCCACGACATGAGTTTAAGCTCAGGGGTTCACAGAAGCTCCGCTGTGCTACTTCACCTGCCCAGCGTTGAACAGGAGCTGCCCATCCTGACCTGGGCCCATCCTCAGGACCCGTCCACGTCCCCTTGAGGAGGAGAGGGAAGAGATTGCCCATTGCTTCCAGGGTGGTGCCCAGGTGCTTGCTCGGTCTTGCAGCACGGCCCTGGGCAGGGACATCCCTGCATGTCCCGTGATTCTGTCCATTGGCACTGCAGAAAGGTGCTTAGGGTGTGGTATATCCAGCAGAGAGTCCGCGGGAAGAACGGCGCTTGCCAGAATGACGCCCATCCAAGAGGATGACTTGTTGCTGGAACCGCTACTCTGGCAAAGAGCGTCGAGCCCCGTCAGGGCACATGGGGAGGAGACGAGGTGGGAAGGGAGAGGGAGGGCTGAGATGGGAGAAGCCAAGCAGGACCTCGCTCCAGCTGGGGCAACCAAGGGGTCCCTTCAAACCCCACTCCTAAGCTGCACCCTCAGGAGCCCTGGCCAAGGTTGATCAAGTTTGGTGCTTGGGGATACCTGTTTGGGTGGAAAAATAGGCAAATGGGCCCCGGGTTGGAGGGAATCGCTGCAGTAGGCGGCTGGGAGAGCAGCACAAGGCTCATCCAATACAACTCAAGCCCTGCGCACGTTTTCAGGCAAAGCTCCAGAGGAACAAGCCTGAATTCTCTGCTCCCAAGTTCAATAAACAGTTAGGGGTCTGTTCCAGAAAGCCTGGATGCTCTCAGATATGTGTTTTTAAGACAAAAGACAGCATGATGTCAAGTCCTGGCTCTTCCCTGAGTGTTCAGGTCCTCTGTGTTACTCAGGGAAGTTCCTTCTTCAGGACACACAGACTGGAGAAGGTCAGGAATGCACCTCCAAGAGAGAACAGCAAAGTCAGATGGGCTTGAACTTTGCTGGGGTCATAAATTTTCTCTCTCTCATGAAAGCAGAATCCAGCTGGCTTCAGGTAGCCTCCTTCTGCAGGCCCTCAGCTCGGCAGGTCAGTAGATCTGCCAGGAATTACTCATGTCTCCCTCAGGAGCTGTTAAAAATGAATACATAACGGGTAGAGTTTTACTCATTTTGTATTCTTGGAAGGCTCTTCCACTGCCCAGAGGGAAGTTCCTGGGTTTACTATGAAACGGGCACAGATGTAGGAAAGCAGGGCCAGGGGTTTCCCACCCTCCATTCCCAGAGCACCAAACCTACATCTGGAGGGCAGAAGCACCCCTCTACCACAGCAAACGCAGAACTAGGTGCGGGCGCAGGCAAGCATCTCGCGGCAGGGGCTGGGGCGTTACCTGTTCTTGCACTCCCAGTTTGCCTTTCTGGATAGAAAAGGGGTTATGAGAGAAGATGGAGTTAAAATCCTTATGGGAAAATTAGGGTAGGTCAAGATGGACCGTCCGGTATAGCGGATTAACCGGTGTGTAGGGAAGGAGAGAGAACATACTCAAGTACAATAGGAGAGGGCCTTTGCACTGAAGCAAAAGCCAAACTTCTAGGAAAGGACAGAAAAGGGAGCCACAAGGAGAAAGAGGGAGGGAGGGAGAAGAATAAGGTTGGAGGGTGCTGTGTTTCAGAGAGCCATGGGGTGTCCAGACCAGAATGGACTTTTCTCTGACGTCTCATCCTGATGGGCTCTGCCATCCGTGCGAGTGGGTTTCTCCCGGTGATCCCGGTACCGAGGGCAGCCGCGCTGGGCTGTGCTGCCGCCTTCCTTCACCTGCGACCACCGTGTGACCAACACGGGGCTCGCACACACACGTGTCCACAAACAGCCTTGATTCCAGGTCCCTACCGGTTCCTGTGCATGGCCAAGGGGACGCGTTTGCAGGGTGCAAACGTGCCATTGGAGACAAGCTATGGGAAGCACCACTGGTGCTCTTTCCTAGCCGGAAAATTCCAAGGAGAGCAGAGGCTGGACTGCCCCGGGCAACACAAAGCACCAGCCTTAATTTATCTGGCTTCTCCAAAGTAAGGGACCTGAAATCAAGGCTGACTTGACAATGATGACAACCAAAAGGAAAGAAAGAAAAAAAAAACAAAAGAGAACAAAGAAGGACAGCTACTACAATGAGGACATCATCACGGTGTGCGACCAGTCACGACTATGGGACGGTGTTGGGGTGCTCATGCTCAGCGCGTACGTACCACCGCCGAGTCGACAGGCAGCTGAATACAGCTTAACTGCCCACTCGCGTCTTCTCGCTTGGAGATTTCCTGAAGTGAGAACGGGGAGGGGGGAGGCAAGGGGAAGGGGGGGTTCAATTTTCACACTTGCAACCTCAGCGCTGAGAGCGGGGCACAAGCGAGAGGAGCGGGAGGGAGGCAGGACGGAGTCAGAGGGCAACGCGGGCACGGCGAGGACGAGGTCTGAGAGGGAGCAGAGCCCTTTGGAGAGATCAGCCTTACCTTTAAATTAAGTGTTTCCAAAAGAGATTCAGCTCCTAAGTGATAATTGCTCTAATGAAACACCAGCTAATTATTGAAAACATGACTTTTTTCTTTTCTGGCAGTTGCATAATGGGATCTTTATTTATTATGCTGTCATTAAGCGGCAATGCAGGCTTTTCATGAATGTTTGATTAACACGATATCAGCTCGCTTACAGCCAGGTGAAATACCTCCTTTAAGGAAAGCCATCATAAACTACGTAGGTTTAGCTCAAACCTCTTTGGGGGAAGCACTCAACCGGGGGATGTGATTTGCATCTCCCCAAAATCAGCGAGGACACGATCCCCCTGCGAGGGCTACGATCTGCTCCAGGACGGTCTAACAAGAAGTTCCAGTGCCTGCTTATAGCTCCAGAAATCCACTTTTCCCACCCAATTGGAAAACACAGGTTTTTGACCTCCTCTTTGGGCCTTCCCTTCCCCACTGGCACTCAGGGGTTCTCCAAACACATTAGGGAGCACTTGGACACCTCCAAAAGGAGCGTTTTCTACACGACAACTTGCCAAGAGCCAGTGGGAAGCGCTGCAGAGTGTGCATGGTAGCAGCACCCTTTCCTGGGTCCAGGACCTACAGGAGGGTCATGTACAACAGTAGAAAGGGGCAGGGTATCCAACTGGCTTCNTCTAACAAGCAGTTCTGGTGCCTGCTTATAGCTCCAGAAATCCATTTTTCCCTACGCAATTGGAAAATAGAGGTTTTTGATCTCTTCCCTTCCCTTCCCCACTGGCACTCAGGGGTTCTCCAAACACGTTAGGGAGCGCTTGGACACCTCCAAAAGGAGCGTTTTCTACACGACAACTTGCCAAGAGCCAGTGGGAAGGCTCTGCAGAATGTGCATGGTAGCAGCACCTTTTCCTGGGTCCAGGACATACAGGAGGGTCATGTGCAACAGTAGAAAGGGGCAGGGTATCCAACTGGCTTCATTTCTTATCTACTTGGCATGGGGTTTTCCTGCATGGGATTTAAGACTCGTCCCACCATCGACTGGGATGAAAATCTCATCAACTTTTGGACCTGATCAGGACAATGGTGTCTTGCTACACGTTGGACACTTAATTTAAAGTCTTTGGTTGTAACAGAGGAAGCGGGACGGGAGAAAGCCATCCAAAGAGGAAATAGGGAAACACGTTTCCTTCTCAAGAATGGTCCCAATGAAACGGATAGGAATGTAGAAGGTAAGGGATGCAACAAGAACACAGTCCAAAGGCTCAAATGAGGGAAAACAGCCCGTTCCCTCTGGCTGAACCCCAGAAGCCCAAGTTCTGTTCGCTCAGACTGCATATCCAAGGTCCAATGCTACACCCAGGGAGTCGGATTATGTCTTTCTTGCCTATGGAGGAAAGCATGGAAGGGCTTGAGGAACACCATCCGAGCAGGCACCATCACGGAGGGGGCCCTGGGCATGCAGGAGGCTCAAATAAGGAAAAGAAACAAACCCCGGAGCGAGGGCTGCCAGGGACAGGGGCACACACAACCAGGGGGATTACCAATGGAAGAATCTGCTTTGGAGGTAACGTGGAAGATCCCCAGAGAGGAGCTCTATGCCTAACGACGCTCTCTTACCAGCATTTGCTTCGGAGACAAATCCCCAGGGCAAGGACCTGACGGCTCGGGCAGCAATTCCCAATCCACAGCTCTATGGAATGGAGGCACCGCTCCCTTTCCCTCTGTCCAAGGGCTCAGGCATCAGCACCAGCCCTGAGCCCGCACGCTCAAAAAATACCCACGTCGCCTAAAATCCTGCACGTGCCTTTTGCATGAGAAAAGCAGGTTACCAAAAAAAAAAATACCCTGCAAAATATATTGCTCCGGATTTAAAAGTTTGGAACAGTTTCTTTTTGTTTCTTAACTGCTTATATACACGGACTGCCTAGCAACGGCGGGCTGCAAAGCTGTGCACTAAAATTCACGAGGTGCTTGCAGATTGAGGAGAGGCAGTCGAGGAGCCGGCAGATAACGCCAGCAGCCCCGGCCTCGCGTTTCGGACCAGAAATCTGACAGAGAATGAAAAATAAAACAACCCAAATACCGCAAGGGTCAAACGTCACGGCTGTGCACGGAGCCCTGCTGTCCCTTCATCCCGTTCCAGCCTTCCAGAAGAGCAGGGAGACCGCGGCATAACAAGGGCACGGCGGGAGGATTATTATTAAAACGCCATTAGAAAAGCCGGTGATACAAAATAGCGCTGTGATCACGCTGTAATGGGAGCCACAAGTCACATAAATCTGGTGCACGTTCCTTGAAACTGCCAGCGAGGTAAAATTACACCCCCGCAAGCAGGGAGGAATTTGGACTGAGGGACCTGCCTGGGTTTCCACTCTCTGCAAGCGGCAGGGAAGGAGCAGCAGGGCAGTCGGGACCACTGTGCCAGCCCCTGCCCTGCATGGGGCGAGCTGAGAGCAAATGTGTGAGCACAAGGAGCTGCTGCATCCGCAGGCTCCGTCATCACCGGCCGACACGGAGCCTCTCAGCTCCTCCTGTTCCGATATGGGAACGCGATGCCCTCCAGGAGAGCCCGACGGTCACCTTCCCCTTCCGCCGAGAGGGCACGGGAGGTGATTTACAGAAACAGCCACAACAGGAACAATTAGAAACCAAAGCACCGACAGGGAGAGAGACGAGTCCCCGGGATTGAGCCCTGCGCTGCGGGAGGCCCCGCGCGCAGCGACCCACCGCGGTGCAACATCACGATGGACAAGGGCAAAGCTCGAAGAACACGTGGTCACCCCAGCACACTGCAAGCAAACGGACAAGAAGGATCAGACACACTGAGAGAGGGCACAGGCAGGGGCTGGCGAGCAGCGCTCGGTCCCGTTTACCTCTGGAGAGCCTGAGCAGGGTATAAAGGTGCCCTCTGTCCCTCTGCATGGAGGACTTTGCCCAACCGGGTTGTGCAGAGAGCAGGGCAGTCACCAGCCCTCACTCCGGACACCCAGTGACACGCTCATTCCTTCCCTTAGGACAACAGCACAATGAGAAGGAAGGTTGAGGTTGGAGCAAAGCCCCACCGTGAAACCTTACAGGAATCCAGGCTGCTCCATGGAGATTCCCAGCCCGAGGAAGCAGCAGCAGAGACTAGAATTGAAGTAGGTTACACTGCAGAGCTGGGAAGGGGAAGAGCGCTGCCAACACGTACCATCAAAAAGGTAATCCCAGCGCTAAGCTCCCAGCAGCCTGCATAACTTTTCAGGAGGGGCTTTTAATCTGGCTCCCAAACACAGCAAAACCTGTTTCAAAGACCCTGTCACAGCAGTTCCTCCATCAGCAGGGACTGACTCACCGCTGAAGTCGAGTGTTGTATTAATGCTAACAATGCTTTTCATTTAAGCTCAGTTAAAGGGCTTGGTGTATTAAATTGTGCCTTGGCTAAGAAGGAGAAAAAAAGAGAGAGAGAGAGAAAAAAAAAAAAAAAGAGAGAGACGACCTAATAATTTTCCCCAGCTCTTCTCACGTACTGCTTTTATAAATGTTTCATATATCATATGCCAGGACACGGAAGCTCAGAAATTTCAAAGGAAAACAAAGGCATGAGCAGCTGGACTTTACCTCAGTCTGGAAACCCTCCACCAGGATGGCCACGAGCAGGTTAAAGAGGACATAATTCCCAAACGTCATGAGCGCAATGAAGTAGAGGGCAGCCCAGGAAGAGGTGGACGCCATGCCGTTGTACAGGACTTTGTTCCAGTCTTCTTGGGTCAGGATCTGCAGAGAGAGGGCATCTGTCAAAGGAAAATATCCAAGGAGAACAAGCCTGGGTGGGTATCCGGGTTTGGGATGCAGGTCGGCCACTGCATGAAGATGAGCACCTTTCAGGATACCCATCACAGCTGTAACTATGCATTTGGATACAACATGGTACATCAAGAGTTTGCCCTTCTTCTCACCCAAAAGATAAGGTGGAAAGAGGCTCTTGGGGACCAGTCTGGCCACCATCCAACTCAGAGCAGAGATAGGGCAGCAACTGCCTCCTGCACCGCCCCAGGTACCAATCCTGCCCAAAGCACCGCGATGCCGACTGGCACCAAGGCGACTTCCATTTGGTACCTGGAAAACCGTGACGATGGCCCACAGCAGGGAATCAAAGTTCTTCCTGTCTGGCAGAGTGTCCCCGTCTCTCTCCGAAGCAAACTTACAGCCAAAGAGGTGCATCCCCAGGATGCTGCATGTGAGAGAAAGCAAGGGCTGAACAGAAGATGACAGTAAACAAAAACAAAACAAAAATCACACAGCAGGGCTTAATATGTCTCTAGATTTCAGTTATGCTTTTCTTTATTTATTTTTAAGATGAATCATTTGTTCGCTAAAAAATGCACGACAAGATCACGCAAACCGATTGTGAATTTAGGTCAAATCTGTCAAACAGTTTCAGGGAGAAAGTATGTCTGCGCCTTCTTTTTCTTCTTTGTTTTTTTAAGTCAAAACATTTTGTTTCAAAATTTTCTAAACAAAATGTTTTGACTTTCTGTTTTGCAATGACACATTTTCAGCAAAATGCATCTAAATTAAATTAGAAAGACAAAAAGGGTTTCTGTGAAGTGTCTGAATAAAACACATCAGGTGACCTGAAATAACTCTTTCCATTTTGACAAGAAAAAGGAATATCTTTCCTTTTAGACTGATTCTAAAAGTATAATTTGTTTTTCCCAGCTTTTGGCCAGTAACCTGAATAATCAAATTATTCACTGCTCTACTCAGCATCATGGCAGCAAATGGTGTTTTGGTGTGGAGAGTCACCCGGGGTAAAGGAATGTTATTCCATGGAAGAGACTGGCTTCCCTCATTCTGCTCAGCGGCAAAATTGTTGGGACAGCAACAGAGTTGGCTATTATAAAAAGACAGGCTCTTTTCAAAATCTAGACCAAAATCCAAATATTTGGGGCTAGTTCAAGTCTACTTCTAATATTTCCACTGCAGAACTTCTCTTATCAAAGGGAGAAGTCACGAAGAGCAGAAGCACCAGTACAGAACAGGAGACAGAGAGAAGCCAACTTCATTTTAGGAACATTGCCCTCTCCCTGGCAGTATTTTTAGCACAATTTTCTGCAAGTCCATAAGCATCAGAGCGGCTGTCTTGGGATGATATCAAGGAATCATTCAGCTGAAAGACGCTCCTTGCAAATTGCTCTACAAAGATCAATGTCTCATTTGGCCAGAGTTGAGAGAGTTGAGAGAGGGCAGCCAGCCCATCCCCAGTGCTGGCCAGCAAGGCCCTTTCTGGGAATGTTCAGCTCATGAATCCCTCTTGCACGCTGCTCAATCTTCCCCAAACCCTCACCTGAAGATGAAGATGAAGAGCATCAGCAACATGCAGAACGTGGCCACGTTGTCCATGGTCTTCATGAGGACGACGAGCTGGCGCTGGAGGGCTGGCATGAAGCGGACCAGCTTCAACACCCGCATGAGCCGAAACGTCCGCAGGACTGAAAGCCCCCCGCCTTGCTGGCCCACGATCTCCCAGACACTGAGAGGGAAGAAAAGGGCAAAAAAAGGGTGAAATTCAGAGTGAAGAGACTGGAAAGCAGAAGCTATCCCAGGCGGAGATGCACTGCCAGCGCCTCCTGGAAGCTGAAGTTGCTCCAGAGCTGCCAAGAGCAGAGACCCACTGAGACATCCAAAACACGTTGCAAATCGGTGCCTGCAGCTGCAGGGGCTCTGCACGTGCCAAGGAACCAGACAGCTACTTAATTGGACACCGATCCTAGACTTTCCCAAGATTTCCCTAGACTCTTCCTTGTCCCTGGATTCAGATCCTAGGCTTTCCCAGTTAATTTAAACTGGTAGTTTTGTGCTTGGGCTCCTCTCAAACAACCACACAACCACCCCAAGGATATATTTTAGTGCTTACGTGTGTGCATACACGGACTAATTTACAGCAGATAAGTAAAAAGTGTCATAGGAAGTAATTTACGCCCACTCTCCATCACCTTGCATTTTAATTAAACATTTAAATGAGGGGGAAAATATACGCCTGTACCTAATCACCACAATGATGCCATCAAAGATGTTGTATGGATTCTTAATGTAGCCAAAAGGACCATAAACGAGGACTTTCAGTAGCATCTCCAGGGCAAACAGGCTCGTGAAGACGATGTTGCTGATCTCCAGGGCATTGGTAAGCTCCTCGGGCTGGGGAGAGGACGAGAGGAAAGGGAAGAGGTGAGCAAGACAGCTCTGTTAGGCAAATATACGCTTGGAAACAGAGCGAGACCAAACATCTTAACACAGAAACATCGGTGCGAACTGTGTAACAGGAAAGTGGCAATAGCAAATTAATCCCAGGAGAGAGAAGATAAGAAAACTACTGTTTAAGGTTTAGATATCCATTATAAATTGAAGAGGGAAATCCAGGCATGGACTTCATATTAATCACTGCTTTAGCACCACGGCAGGAGGTTTATGTACAAGTGTCATGTGCAGAGTCTCAATGCTTTCATAGCTCCATCCCAGGGCTCCTTATAGACAAGGGGATGCTGAAATATTTTCTCTGATAAGATACTAAATAAAAAAAGCAGGCTTGAAATTATCAAAAGCCTTGATAAGATTTTCAAAAGCCGTTGGTGATTTTAGGTACTTTAACTGAAATGCCTTGGAAAACCTGATAATCAGGAAGCCCAGAACTGCTACTAAGAAAAGGGCCCAATCCTAGAATTTCAGACTGGCAAACTAAAAATAGAGGTATGAAAAAAAAAAAAAAAAAAACGAGGCACAAACAGACTTCCAGAAGACCTAAATTAATACCTTTCGTGTTTTTCTACCATATTTCACAGAGGGCTCCCAACAATGCCTACAGACAGCAAGTGCTGCGCTTTCCATGGCGGGTGGGCGAGCATTATTGGAAAACATATGGCAGAAGATAAGAAATGGTGGTGTAGCCTGCTCAGGATCGTACTCTTAGTCAGTGGCAAAGATAGGAACTGAATTTGTAATACCAGAGTCATTCTCCCAATGCAACGCCCCTAATGCATACGCAACTCCATGCGTCTACTTAAAAGCTGCATTAAAAATAGAGCAACAACCTGCTGAGAGATGGCCGCGGGGTCAGGCTAACCGTATTGATGCTCCCCAAGACATAGTGGGTTAAAATAGTTTGCAGAACACCTGAAACACACTGGGGACTTGATTCTTCTTCTAGGTAGTAGTTTGGCATTTAATTTCTGTAAATTCTTGCCTAAATTCCCATAGGTAACCACCTTAACCCCTTGCATCTTTAGACATACAGACACTATGGTGCTTTACAGGCAGCTTTACAAACGCACAAAAACAGTGGAGCAGCAACCCCGAGCGAACACGGGGCATTCACGGGCTAACTCCTCACTGCTCCGGCCACCTCAGGGTGCTAAACCGATTTGTGGCCAGAAAGCAGCAAGGAGAAGGACTTCCCCAAACCCACCAGGACCCACGGGCAGTAGCACAAGCTGCAGAGCTGGACGTGGATTGTCCCAATCCTTAACCCATCACCTGGGGAGAAGGGTGATGCAAGGACATCCCCATCACCTGGCTCATTGCATCACTGATTGTGTTCCAGAGTGCCAAGAAACCATAGTAACCAAAGGTTTTACAAATATGTGCTGTACCTATAGAGAAAAACACGCGAGCATTTAATTTTTTGGGTGTCTGAGCACCAAAGCCCCCAGGCACAGCCTTCCCTGACCCTGTTAGCTCGAGTTCCTCCAGCCCGGCAGAAGGGACACTCTGCAGATGAGACCTGAACTCTTTGGCCATTATCTAGACAGTGCAGAGCGGTCCCTGGGGCCCGGACCTGATGCTGGTGGGAGTGTGAGGCGGTAAAGCTGCAGCCTGAGGTAGCAAAGGGGAAATGAGAGCATCAAAAAGAAGTTATGGACAGAAAATGGTTCGAGCGCTTCCTGTGGCTCAAACATCTCCAATGTCTTCTCCCGTTATGGAAAAATAAGGGAGCTAAAACCATGAAAGACTGCCTTGCAAAAAACAGTGAGTTTTACAAAAGGAGAGAAAGGAGAAAAGATAGAGAAGCCAGAGGGGAAGAAAATAAAGGGTTTTAATCAATTCATATCCCAACACATGCAGGTCTACACCCGTTGCTCCCACCAAGCAGCGGATCCCCAGCTCACGCCTGACACACTCGACGCCGTCCCCATCGTTGCGGATGGAGGTTTAAAGCGCAGGCGCTGCAGCTCGGGATGTTAAACACAGCTCTGGCTGAAAAACACAGATGTCCGGGGGCACTCGGAGTCAAGGGAGCAAACAGGCCGTGAACGAGTCAAGTTGCACCTCAGGACAATCTGCAACGGCTGGACGGCCGCATTAGTCACCAAAAATGCCAACTCACTCGTAGCGGCAGGAGCCACGCGCAGGCTGTGCTGCTCTTATCGCGGTGACAGCCAGGTCGCCGGGGAAGGAAACGTGTCCCTGGGCACTCTCCTGCTCGTCCCCATCGTCACCAACGAACGGGGTGCAGCAGCTGTGACCAGCTCAGCTGGACCTGGTGCCAACAGTGCCCCAGCACGAGCCCTGCTGTCCCCAGCATCGCCTGCACAACGCGCTCACAGACCTCGGCATCAGCAAAAGGGAGAACCGGAGCATCCCCTCCCGGTGGGACAAGCCACCGGCTTGCCAGCCAAGCGAGCAATTTTACATTAAGAAACAGGATTGATGCAGTTTTGCTCTTACCTGCTTGGAGCTTTATTGGGCCTCGTAAATC
>VWPW01018236.1:0-17625 GCA_013389825.1 Crypturellus undulatus
AAAAAGAGGAAAGGCGACGCGGCACCTGTATACTTATCAAACCAGATGGATGCTTGTCCTAGAGCAGACGTGATCAAGTATTAGTCATTGGAGAAACTACCACTGCCTGAATTCTTTCTTGGAGCCAGCCCGCATGTGTCGTGATGAGTACATTAGAAGTCAACAGGACAGAAATGAAACAGAAAAACTCTCAATGCAAAAACAGATACTTATGATAGTCAAATCCTGATACTTGGACAGAATTAATGAACTAATTACATGCCTGAAATGCACAACCTCTGGAGATCCAGATGCATTTTCTAGATCTAACTTCATTTTGTGACCTTGGACAAAGCACTCAGAGACAACATGGCCTCAGAAGTGTGAGTCTCACTCCTCTAACAAACAGCAGGCTCTTTAAAGAGTGATTCCATGCTCTTGCAGGTTTGGCAGGGAGCAGATATAGTCAGCCAATACGAAACAGTAGGTAAAGAACTTGAGATGATTTCTGGTATCTTGGCAGTTGATTAAGGGCTGCTCGTCAGGAATCTATTTTTTAACCGGGTTTCAGAATAGGAATAGAGAACTAGAGGAGAAAAAATATATACGTCTTTTGACTACTAGAACAACAGAACTACTATTAGACAAGGGTGATAGCAACTCTTTTGGTCTGGGAGAATTCAAGCCCACAGTTTTCACTTATAGCATTATTCACCAATTATGGACAAAACTGTGACAGGTTGTCTTCTTCCCACCAAAGCCCTTATATAAGCTCTGCAAAATATATGGGGCAGAAATAACAAGAAGAAGAAGAAAACAAAAGTACAACTGTATGTCTTTGAAAATGAGACTCTCTGAAAAACAAAAAACAAACAAAAAAAGAGTGATAAGGAATCAGAAGTCACTTTTGATATTAATCCATGAAACTATTACTTATACAGTCTTCTCTTGTCATACCCTCGAATATACGTTACTCACTGTATATACCCACTGTGCTTTAGACCAAACTGAGCCCTCTTCCAGCTGTGCAGGCTTAATTGAGGATAAACCAGTGTTTGCATGCCTCTTCCAAACTCTCTTTGAATTTTGATAATGTTTACTAAGAGACTAAGTGGTTAGATAGACATGTATGGAAGAGCATCTGGAAGCCTGTGAGTAGGGAAATATGAGGTCCAGTGCTAAAATGTTAGACAGCCTGGAGATTATACTATCTGAATCCTGTCTGGCTTTTACCATTTCTTACTTCATCTTTAGTATAGATAAGCTGTATCTCTGCCTATTATTTGCCTATAATGTTAATTACTGGATGTTACATAGTATAGTAAACTTAGTTTGAGCACAATAAAATTCACAGCTGGAAGATTTGAACTGCATGGCATTTTTCTACTTTCTCCTGCCCTGGACTTGGAGGCATTTAACAGATCCACAGAAGAAAACTGAGCATTACAGTGATTCCAGAATTAACCCAGACAGGCAGTTCTGATTCTTGCTCATTAAACTGGATGGCTAAGCTCAACATGGGATTTGATCCATCTCAAATGCATCAAACATCAGTCCACTGAATTAAACCACATTAGGTAGGTGAGTTAAAGAGGCAAGGACTAAACTGAGAGCTTTGTGTGTGTGAATAGCTCCATCACAGACCTCGATTTCAGTTTTACACCTTGAGGTATACAGGTACTGATAATATGCTCTAGCAGATGTAAGTTGCTCCAAATGAACAAAATTAGAGTTTCTTGCTACACAGCTAATTACCATAAGAAACTCTGGTCTCATAGCAACCTAGATCTGATGATGAACACCTGCCAGCCCAGATGGTATGGGAAGGAATTTTCTAGTTTAATAGAATAAAGTACTGTTTCTGTGCTGCCTCGAACTATTATTTAACAGGAATTTTTCAAGAAGATTGAAAAGTGATTAGTGTGAAACCTTGAAAAATAAACATCTCCAAAGTTGTCACGTTCAACTGTCATCACTTGTCAAGGCATGGCTTTTGAATAATGCATAGCTGTTAAATCTTATTCTATCCAAGTGTGCTAACAATAGTTATTGAATAGGCATAAACTCAGAAATACTGCCAAATTAATCAGTAGGACTTGCAAAATTATAAAACCTCTTCTTGTAGTATTGGTATTAATCAAAATTTCTAATCCTAAAAACTATACTAACAATCTGAAAGAGTTTAGTGGAGGATTTTGTAAAATTTCAGTTTAATGTTTGGACATGATAATTCTCAAATATTAAATGTAATCTTCTAATTTATGGTAAGAGCTGTGTGCAGGTCAGTGAGACCTCCAAATGAAATGTCTCCTATAGACACCGTTGTATCAATCTTATAACTCACTGCTGAAATTCTGATCTCACTAATGTCAAAAGTACCAAGATTTTAACTACCAAATCTGAGGAACCTTACAAATATGAATATGACAGAGGTTTTTTTTAGATTATCTACAAATTTTCAGAGGAGGTAAGCTTTTTAAAGTCCTTTCCTTACTTCAAAATCTAACATCAAATTTGACTCAAATAACAAATTGACCTTACAATCTCCCATTACATCTTAGACTAAATATTTTGCTTCAGTTTTAATATTATACCTAGATGAGTAAACAGAATATTTATAAACCAGAAGGGAAGAAAATTCATCAAATTTTCAGAAATTCTGGAGAATAGCCATGCTGTGTATTTTGCCTGGTATTTCCATATCTGATATTCAATATTCACCACTGAACCTTAATTTTGGAGACAGTGAAGCAGATTGATGATGAAAATCCCCTAGGACTGGAAAAGAATCTTGATTGCCCAGCTTTCCATAAAATCTCCTTTTCTTTTCATATTCTATATGAAATATGAAGAGTGTATTTAGAAAGACTGGTTTACTCTGAAATTCCAGAAATAGCTTTGCCATGCACTGTGTATTACACTCCCAAGAAGTCGGCAGGCTCTTTCATGCATGAGTCTGAAAAAGGATCAGTTTAACTTTGAGAGTCAAGTACTGAATTTTCACTGCTATCATTAAAGCCTTAGTTTGTGTAAGTAGTCTAAACAGACATCCTAGAGAAAATATATAAGGATAAAGGATTAGTAGTAATACACCAGTTTACATTCTCTTCTATAATGGAATCGATCCTTTAAATTATATGTAAGATTTGAATGGAAGGTATTTCACCATCCATTTACCATTCATTGAAGACCTAGCGTACAAACACATCTAAACTGTTAACACATTCCAAAGGTTTATTTGCTAACGGTCTTGAACTCAAATGAAAAATAGAACTTCTTGTGTTCTGTACAGCAAGGCCACTTAGAACTGGAGGAGATGCATCTTCATAAGAATTGGAAAAAATAAAATGCTGATTCGCACAAAAACAGCAGCAAACCACAGGGCAAAGAGCAACACTTAAAAACAAAGAAACACCCCCAAAAACATAGAGGAGATGGTAGGGATGCATCAGAAAGCCTGAAAGAGTTACTACAAGCATTTCTACCAGAGCTCATAGTTCATGTTTCATTTGAATTGCAAAATCAGGTAATCACTCATCAGCTAATTCAGCTATCCCAGTTGGCACTACAGGGTTTCACTGAGGAAGTTTGCTAAGATGAACTTTTGTCGCTGCTGTTGTTTCTGGGAGGAGAAGAGAGCAGAACTGCATTATTTTAAACGAGTTCTCCCTTTTCTTGTCTTTGTTTTTGCTAAAGGAGTAGCTGCAATAGTGTGATCCAGAAGTATGGGATTCAAGTCTCTAAAATACAATATCTGAAGCTTTGCTCTGCTCATTAATGAATAAATTGAGAACCCTGAACCCTGGTGGTTCTCTGTGTTGTGCATCTTGTTTGTTTTGTTTTGTTTTTAACATATATGATAAATTTAAAAATACAGAAAATAACTGCTTACTAATAATGTTTAGAGCAAAGTCAAAACAGTATGCAAACTATAAAGGTGTTGCTATCTGCGGGGGTAAGAGGGAGATGAGGAGGAGGGATCTGACTGTGGCTCAAACACTAAAGTCTAAATTACAGCAGGAGTAGCTTGAGTTGCTTTATAGTTGTGTTAATCCTGAACAGGAGCTGGCAGGGAGGCTTTTCTATTTTCCTTTTTCATGTTGGATGTCTTGCTACCTGCTACTTAGCTCAACCTCAGGTTATTTTTCCCAGAAGTTTCCCTGGGTTTAGTATGAATTGTGGGCTGAAGCTCATAAGGGGCAACGGATGTGACATTACCAAAATCAAGCCTGACAGACACTTCTGAAGGGATGATATGACTACAGCAGAGCTGTCATCCAAAGATTTCTTCAAATGAAAGACCCAGGAAATGGCAGGAGACCTCAGATAAGTGTGTGGAGGCAAATGCACTTATACACATGTGGGTGGGTATGGATTTACCACACAGAGACAGAGAACACTGCGGGGTCTTCAGAGCGGAATCAGGCAGTTTTCTGCATGGTGGAGGCCTGGGCTTAGACAGATAATGTAGCCAACTGATGCAATTTCCAAGACAACTTTCAAGCCCCATTGATTTTCAAGTACTGTATCAAGCTAAAATGTCAGCTAGGACATGAAGTTTCTTCTCAAATAAATGCATTGGTTTAATCTCTAGCAAGAAATGAGTTATACCAGTGTATGAGATTTTCTGTATACATGAATAATTATATGAATATATCCATATATACACTGCACAGCCACCCTGTGCACAGCAGTCTGGACTCCAAGTATTTCCCTTGTTTCCTCTCCACAAGCACAAGGGAGCACAGACAGAAACTCAAATGTCTCTCTCAGATGAACATGGCTCCTCCTCCCAGGGTTGTCCTGGGGCCACCATCAGTCCCCACCGGTATCACAACAGGTGAGCAAGAGCTCTCCGCAGCACCTTTTGGACTGGTGAGGGAGTCACTAGTGAGGAGTATGGGACACATCATGGGATGCAGAGGAAGAGAATTTCAGGATGGCACAAGTTCTGTTATGGGGTGTTTTAGGCATCTAGATGATCTGGGGAGAAACAAACATGGCAAAATAGAAGGGAATGAGAAGAGCTGGGTGCATGAAGGCAGATTGCTGGCCCCTGTGTGGCCATGCCACATGACCGATTGGTACAGTCAGTCCTGTCTTCCAATTCAATGGTTTTCTGACATTTTTCCTGTGTGAGGAAGTCAGGATGTCATATAAGGATTTGGGTAATATTTAAGTTTTATTTTTCCTTCTTATTTTTCTTTGTTTCTTTGTCATGTGTGGACACTGTTTGTGTGTACTCTTCATCTCTGCATCTACACAATCTTTTGGCTGTTCCCCACTCCAAGAGCTGACCATTGCCTGTGCTGAGGGTCAGCTCTGCTTGCAACTTCTCTTCAGAAATTGTTTGCCTTTTCCTCTAGAAAAATAAATAAATAAATCACTACTGTGATATATTTCAAGTGTCTCCTCTTACAGAGGAAGGGGAAAACAAAGTAAAATGAAACAAAATAGAAAACATACCAGTACTTTCAGAGTTGCCTTTAATTTGTAAACAGTCCTCTGTTGGGTCTGTTCCAGACTTGTTAATATTATAAATAGAGACAGCAATGCAATTTGAACTAAGAGATGAAGTGCATGCTCTCTGTCAAGCTGCATGAGGCATAAAGCTACATATTTAGTGTCCTTGTGGGAAAATGATGAACTGTTCATTTGAATTCTTCAACTAATGGTCATATCCACCAGAATAACATGATTTGTAACAGCAGTAGCAACATAAACTCATGAGTCAGTCTAAAAAATGCTGAAACTCTTTCATTCTGTGTCCTTTTCCCTGGTATTTTATGTGATGACATGGTAAGGGTTTTTTTTCCCTGTAAACTTGGCATAAACATCATTTTTAAAAATATGATATCAAAACTTCCATTTAATGCTTCCTGTGTCACATGTTCTGTCCCTCAATCCATCAACCTGTAAATACAGTCAACCTGTAAAATCTGCAGAATCAGGAATATACACAATTTATTCAACATATTCTCTATATTTTCTCCTTTCACATAAGAGCATAGAGACATTCTGGTGAATGCTGTCAAAGTAAAACTGATAAATATACTCTACCTGACTTTTTGAGAAAAAGATACAACAATCTAATATTCAATATTTATCACACAATATTTGGAAAAGTAATTTGAGGAATTAAAAAAAACAGCAGCAACAAAAAATCAATTTTATAAGCAACTAATCTAATGTTCAATGCTAGATCACAGATGTTTTGCCATACCGATACAAACATATTATTAAACTAAAATATCTAATTAACTCATGTTTGTTTCTTTTTGAGGCTTAAATATTTT
This sequence comes from Crypturellus undulatus, assembly GCA_013389825.1. NCBI lineage: Eukaryota > Metazoa > Chordata > Aves > Tinamiformes > Tinamidae > Crypturellus > Crypturellus undulatus. Next base: position 6,276 of record VWPW01018236.1, read on the forward strand.
ACTAGGACCATTTGGAAGAACAAGGGTACTGAAATATTATTGAATTTTCTGTCTTTTCCTAAGATTTTCTAAAGTTGCAACAGAACAATACAAGCTAACAGAAGTGGTTACATAATGCAAGATAGGGACTCTTTTTCTACTTTGTCTCATTCCTCACTGTAGGTTAAAATTCTCCCTAGAATCATCCTCAGTTATTAACATGTGAAAGACCAAGGTTGACAACATAAATATTTCCTGTGGGAAATATTCTGTATTATGAATTATTCTATTTTATCCACCTTCCAATCTTTTTATATTTTCTTTCCAAAAACATTGGATGTTTACTTGCTGTTTACTTGTATGAACATTTTTGTTATGTTAAATAGCTTAATATTTTTTCTAATAGAGGTTTGATTTCTCATCCAGTCAGAGAAAAGAAATAATTATTTGCAATTTAGCATTAGAATATAAAGGGTTTCATTAGAATATAAATATTCTAATATAGTGCAGTTGAATTTAGAATCTTCTTAATTGATCCAGCGAGTGCAAAGCATCATTATTGCACAGATACACTCACAGAAACAAGACAATGCTGATATGATATAAATTCATCCAGTGAAGTAGTTTATATACGTTACCCACTCTGCTGTGAAGAAATGAATATCTGCTGATACGTGCATGGAGCAATAACTTAGGCGAGGGAGACAGAATGAGAGAAAGTTTATGGATTTGTTGTCTGATTCCATGAGCCAGGGTAACAAATCAAATAGGACAATCTGAAAAAAAATCAATAATCAATTGTTGGAATTATTGTTTTTGAAAACATTTCCTGAACTTTTCCTAACATGCCAGTCCCTTCTGAGAGCCAGCAAGTGAGAGTCACTTTTCAAAGAAATCAAATTAAAATATACTTTACAAGCAATATCTCTACAATTTGATTGAATTCAGATGACAGTCAGAGTTGTCAGGAAACTCTGTCACAGGAAGGTTACAGGGAAAGGGTTTGAAAATGATGAATGCTGATTGGGTGGAATTCAAAGGCATTGAAATTGTAATTGGAAGGACAATTTGAAATTTGCATTGCATCTCTCATGCATATCTATGCTCTGAGCTTCTTTGTTCTGCACCAAACAAAAATGCTGTGAAGACATGGAGTTGGCAGGTCTTCTAGTGCTCCCAGTACTGGTAGCACTGGAGATGCAACAGACTGATCTGAGCTTCTATTTCCTATAGGATTTTTCAAGGGGGAAACATCTGACAGCTGTGGAAAGCTTTCAGCTGACTGTTTTGAAATCGCAATGAAAAGAAGAGGAAAAGGATTATAAAATCCTCTTCCTCTTCTTTCACTTCATAATTTCTGAATATGAAGGTGGTCTTGAAAAGCTGCCTTCTCTGAAATCTAGATTGGTAAATAACTCTTCTTGATTAATATCTCTGTTCCACATGGAAAGTCATATGCAAATTAAGGTCTAAATCCAGTATATAAAGTAAAGCCAGAGCTCCTCAGGTGAAGGAGATAAGTGCTTTTACTGTTTCTATCTGGTGTTTTGGCTTCAGTCAATATTGTCTGTAGAGGTACAAACAACTGTATTTTTTCCTTTTGGTTTTCCACAATTTTCAGATGGATTTTTATGCTGTCCCAGGACATCTCTATCTAAGATTATAACTGCAAACCTAATGATATCTGTTGATTTTGAGACTCTGAAGTGATTTATTCTGTTCCTGCTTCAGCATAACTGCTGAACAGAGTCTGGATCTACAAAATGTTTCAAGCTAGCAGGATGCATAGTTTTGCAATGAAAAATATCCAAAAATGAGTGTAGGCTGTGTAGGTCAATTAATAATACTTGATTCCTCATGTAGCTGAGATATATTCATTAATTACTTGAAATAATTTTTGAAAATTCTGTATTAAACATCAATTTGCAACAGTGAATGAATGTACCCTTCGTGATGTTGAAAAAACTTTCCCGTATAAGGAGCTCCTAAAACATACGTGTCATCCAAAAGACCTGCAACAAATAAGGGAGATAAAAGACAATGTTATAGGGAATAATAACAAGAAATAAATGGGGACCTTTCAAGCTTATATATAACACATAGTGAAAAAAAAGCACACATACCATATTTTTTCCAGATTGCTATTCATAATTCAATATTGTTTCATAAAATTTGCTTACCTCTGCCCTAAACAGTATATGTTGTATTTATACAAAATAATGTATGTGCAACTATTCTGCAGGAGAAAAAATGAATATTAAAAGATAAGACAAATTTTAAACTTCTATTCAGTCAGTGAAAGAAGAAAGAATCCACAGTACAGAATCCACAATCTAAGCAATCTGAAGTGACCATAATATACCATTCTTACCTCATCTGCATGAAAGAAAGACCTCTTCTTAAAAAAAAAAAATAAAGAAAGAAAGAAAGGAAAAAAACAGTGTTTTGTATAAACTTGCATAAAAAGCCAATGTTAGGCAGGATTAAAGTTAACATATACATCTCGTCCTCCCTTAAAAAAATCACAAGACAAACAGTATATTTCTTTGTTTGGTTCTTCTTACAAGATTGCCTCCTACTTCTTTATTTCATAAATAAAATAAATATATACTTAAGGTTTGCAATTTTGCTCTGACTCATCCATTAGTTCTCTCAAAAAGTGATAGCACCACTTCCCAGCTACCCAAAAGCATGCCATACAAAGCACTGCATACTTAATGCAAACATGTCTTTGATAATGTAGCATGATTGGAAGTGAAATACTATGGAGTAATGCACTGCATGTTTAAAGTGAAAACAAATGACAAGGAAAAGCAGTAAAATCACAATATTTCTCATAAAAGTCATTTCTAAGCACCTGAGTACTGGTTTATGGTGCAAATTTTATGACTTTCAATATGTTTAACTCCGTGTCTATTCTGGCTATTGCTGGTTTGAACCTAGGAGAATTCTTATGAAATTTAATGGAAATCAAAGGCTAATGCGACAACTGTTTCCAGGCACAATATTTACAGCCATTGACTTTTCTGAACTATTCATAAGTATAACTCATAAATGTTTCTTAGGGAAGGAACTCCGAACTGCATTTGTCTATAAAGTGCTGAATGTGGATCGTCACCATGGAAACACTAAAAAAAGAAGTGATAGTGACAACAATGGTGACAATAGCAAGTAGGTTTATGTCTTGCACTTAACAAATGAAGATACTCCAGGACTGCTCTTCTCAAGGAATTTAGCAAAGCTCATTCAGCCTTTGAATTTAGAGACAGAGTATGTTGGGGACACTGAGGCATTGGAACAATGGTCTCAAATCGAAGATATATTTTGCAAGGTGTATTAACTATATGCAATATGTGCATACTTGTGTATAAATATATACTAGTAGTTCAGTGTCACCGATTTCAAGTCATCCCTTAAATACATATACTCAGAGAAATAAACAGTAAGCAGACAAAAACTGAAATTTAAAGACAGTGAGCAGAGCTCATTAAACAACACTTAGCCAATGTGCTTTGCAATATGATACATACATAATATGTACACTGGAAAACATCTCAGCTAATATTGTTGGTCTGGAGATTGAAGATTATTTTTAGGCTAACTTACTATTATGAACAATTAGCAACCAGCAGGACTTGCAGTCAGGGAGCAAGAAAGTTAAAAAACTAGATAGGAAATAATACAGAAAACAACCTTCACTACCTGAAGAAATGAACAAAATGCTTGTAAGGTACAAGAGCATCTGTCAACACTGCAGTAAGGACAGAGAAAAGGTGGGAAATGAGTTTGAAGAACCATATATTTAAAGGATTTCAGATTCAAAGAACTTTAAACTAAGAAGTTACAATAGTAAATATCCTATACTGTATACATATTTGCAGGGGTCTGCATGCTAGCAACTGGCTAACAAGGCTACCACAAATAAGCCTTCTCTACTATAAAGACATTTTCAGTTATTAAAAAGAAAGATGAGACCTGGATGGGAGAAGAACTTTTTTTTTTGTATTTTCAAGGCACTGCTAAGATGTCTGTTGCTTTGCATGTGGTTTGAAAGCTACGTGCAACTTCAGGACCTCTGTAAATAACCTGCTACCTACACCCCTACTAAAAGGGGTGATTTAATATAAAAAGAAAGCAAAAATCCCAAAGTAATGCAGAAACCAAGCACAGCAGCAACAAAGTACAACAAAACAAAATAAAACTACTACTATCTGGCATCCAATTTGTGCAAGGAATTATGATGTACTATAATATATGCTAAAAATGTAGTCAAAACATACATGTTTTCAAATGTCTGGAGAAGGAGAGTAAAAACAGTGGCTTCTAGGTATATTGTTGACATATGAAGAAGAAATAAGAAGACCTATCTTCTTTGTACTAGATATGGGAGGCAACTAGAGTTTCTGGAGAAAAGAAATACTGGTGAAGGAAAAAATACAGGTCAATAACTTCCTAGATACCGGCAGTGTTTCTGGGTTTTTTTTTTTTTTTTTTTTTTTTTTTTTTCTTTTGGGCGAGGGGATATGAGAGTTGGATAGACAAAAAATATTGAAAGAAAGCAGATAGAAAACCTTTTTCTTTCAGTGGAACAGATGTGAGCTTTATTTGATCTTTCTTTATACATGATAAAATTCAACAGTCCTGCTAGCTGGGAAAAGAAATGAAACAAATGAAGGAGGAAAGATGGAACTGGAATAATACACTGTTCCTAACACATTCTTGGAAATTAATTAGGAAAATTTTCTTTCTCTCCCATCTTTAAAAGATGGTAAGTGGCTTTTTCAGATGTGTAGGGTGATATGCACATTCTGGGTATTAGCTTAGTGAAAACACTTAATGATCATGTTCCAAAAAGAGGCTACATACTACAGAGACAGTGATGAAATGGAATGGTTGTCTAGCTGCTAAGCCTATATTTTTAAGGAACTGGCAGGAATAGATTAAAAAAGGAAAATTTGTTTTTCCCAGGTGAAGGCAGTTGTCCCTTTAGGCAATCAGATCATTCTTGGTACTTTTCCCAAATGTCAGTGAGTCATTTTTCTAAAAAGAGGCAAATCCAAATTTTGTGATCGGTGTTTACCTCTGTTTTGACTCAGCCTAAATCCTGCTTTCTTATATATCTTTCTTCCACATCACAAGTTTATTATGGATTCCTGTGATAACTATGTTGTGGTGTTAGGACACAATGCAAATAATCCGTCTGGAGGAAATTTGCGGCTAGAAACTTCAAGGAATCAAAAGAATAGCATGGGAATCGTAACCTGCTCTGAAGCAGTGTTACATGAGGCAGCTATTTCATCTTCTAAATTCTTTCAGATATTTTCATATAAAAGCAAATTACTGTGCCAAATTTTATTAGCAGTCTTGTTCCATTTTCTTGCTCACTCACTTCAGTCGAAGATGACAGTCTCACTTTGACAGGGTTTTAATTAGTTTCCATATGTGATCTATTTATACCATGTGGCTCTGAGATTTTCTTTGTATATAGAGAAAAAGCAATTTAAGCCATTTCAATTATTTACTTGCCTCAGTTCTAACATTCCCAAAGCAGATGGTTTTAACAGTTTATTTTGTTTCGTGCATATATATGTATGTGTGGTATATATATATAAAAAACTCTATTATATATGTGTGTATGTATAGACATACACACATATATTTTATTGGCTGAAATATATATTATATATTATGCATGTGTATATATTTAAAATTGTTTAAAATTCCAAGTTGTTTGGATAGACTTTTTTTTTTTCTCTGAGCAGTTGTATTAGAAGAAACAAAGATAGACAGGAGGTCAACTGAAGGATTTTCAGTTGTTAAACTCAATTACGAGCAATGACTGAAATGAATTTAAAAATGCCTTTCCTGAAGGGTGAATATATTCTGTTCTCCAATATCTGATGTGACAGAGCTTGGAGGCCCTTTCTGAGATGAAGTGATTTCTGCTTTTTATTTTATTTGCTCAGGGAGGAGTGGGGCTTGTTGTATTGTTTTGTTTGGGGAGTTTCTTTTGCATCAGCTCCTTTTAGTTTTCATGGGTGCAATAAAAAAACAGTAAAGTATACAATAATTTGCTGTATCCCCAAGATGAGCTGTTCATCTGACAGGAGCAATTAATTTACAAAACACAATGCATAAGAAAAATGTTTTATTCAAAGTTGCAACAATTTTAAACAGCAAAATGGAATCTCAGAGGACAATCTGGTATAAATGACAGGGAAAGAAACCCAGCACTTATTTTCAAGGAAAAATAATGATTACTTTTTTGTTACTATTTTTTTAAGCACAGAAAAAATCAAATCCTTTTTTTTTTCCTTTTTAAGACCTTTCTTTGACTCAGAGTACAGGAGCTGACATGTGCCCAATTATGTAATTTTCTGCCACGTTCAGTTTATAGGTTTGCAGTTTTGTTCAAACTGCTAATTACATCCTTTTTAAGTCACGACAGTAAAAATATTTACATCTTTTCACTGAATCCCTGGTTAAATGTCTTCTGAATTACTTGTAAAAATAGTACTTTACTGACTACAATTAAAACAAAATGGGCTGTTGGTAAGTTTTTCTTTTTTTTTTTTTTTGAAATTAGCAAAGTAGTTCCCTTCTCTCAGAATATCTTCCTCTTTCTGTACCAATTCCAGTTAACTGTCTTTTATCAAGAAAAAAAAAGAAATCTAGCATCTTGAGTTTAACTTAGTATCCTCAGGTTATGTGGCGTTCACAGCTAGTGTGTTCTTACTTCTTGGAGTCAAGATTTGATTTTGAGAATCTAAATCAAAGCTAAAAATTGGTCAATGTTTTTTTCTGAGGACAAATCCTTCCCTATATCCTATGCACGAGCATGACTGAGGGATCCAGATCTTGCCAGCATTCAGCTGTGTTCTTATTCCTGTGAATGCTAACAGTCTTAGTGATGTGAATGTGAGAAAAAAAGTACAGTACAGTGAGTTAAGGAGGAGAAAATTTTTATGAGGCACAATTAACCACATTGATAAGATTATGACTAAGGAGGAATCATAATATAATTTGGATGGAGTCTTTTCCAATGTTCTTTTTATACCATGAATAATTTTAAATGGGTCTTATGATTTTTGCTGATCTGTTATGAATTTGACTTCTTAAGGTCTGACATGACTGATTTAGTTGTCAGGTACATAAAAAATTAGAACTTTTGTATATGAGATAGTGATCATCTTACAGTGTTTTATTATTTATTTATTTATTGTTTTTCAGAAGGCAGGGAAAATAAAACACAGAATCACAGAATGGTGAGGTCGAATGAGGTCGAAAGAGATCACCTAGTCCAACCCCCTGCTCCAGCAGGGACACCCAGCGCACATGGCACAGGGTGGCATCCAGGTGGGTTTGGAAGATCTCCAGAGAAGGAGACTCCACAGCCTCTCTGGGCAACCTGTTCCAGGGCTCTGTCACCCTCACAGGAAAGAAGTTCTTCCTTATGAGACCACTAATTCTGATCCTTTTCCAAATAAATTTCACAAGTTCTTACTGAATTGATGTCCTGACCCAAAGTATGTTGAAATTTTGTAGTCTGCAGTTTGTAGTTCTGTAGTTTGTAGTTGAAATTTTTGAAAGTCTGCAAATTTTATCCCTAACTTTAATGACAGTGATAGCAAGACCTTAATAAAAGGTGGTTTTACACCCTGTATTCATGCAGTTTGGTGACAATGAGGTTCACAAGCTTTCCTGGGAAACCTGGGAACCTTGGGATACCCGTTTGCACTCCACTGCCCTGCTTTCTTGAAGGATTTTTTTTTTTTGCTAATTTGTGATAAGAACACTCTTATTGTTTAGAGGCTCCTGTTTCACAAGTTTTTGGCTATTGGAACTAAGAATCTGCATATTCTCTTATTCTTTGGAACTCTGGAGTGAATTCAAAGTGCCAGAATGTCCCATTTCCCTGATTTAGCGTGTACCAGAGGGTGTGCTTTCATTTTAGTTTGCTATAAACAGGGAGTCCGAGTAGATGATCTCTAGGCATCCCTTCCAAACTCAACCATTTAGTTATTCTGTGATTCTGTGATCATCTATAACAGAAACTAATGCAAGGTAAGAGCAAATCATTTGGAGTTTCCAAAGTGCAAAATAGATAACAAAAGCTACAACTCTGTCTGTGATCATCAGCCAAGCTGGAGACTCACTCAGTCTTTCTGGTGCAGAGAACATGAGTTCCTGTAGTACACTAAGCACTAGTTGACATATTTGCTTGAGGAAGAATACTGTGGATATTTGTTGTTGTTGTTGTTGTTGTTGTTTTTCATTGTTTCATTGTTTTTTATCCATAAAATTGTTTGATACTATCAGGATGAAGTTTACAATTTCAAGTTTTCTCTTCCTCAGGGAATATTTATCCTAATTTGGCATACTGAACCTTCTTAACTAAGTCTACTAGCTGCAATTCTGTTTTATTAGGGATTTTAATATCTGTTTATTGGACCTAACAGTAATACCTCATTTACTCAGCAGAACTGCTAGCAAGCACTTAATTCTTTGACAGATAAAATGCTCTTTTCCACTTTATTTAGTAAACTCCACCATGATCCAACTTTATGATTTCTCTGCTGGCAAAATGTTATTAAGAAGCAATCTTCTTTCCACTTCCACTGTTTCCTCCATTTATTTCATCAATTCTCGCTTGAGCAGCTGTAACTGTTTGTTGTGTCTAAACTTGATCAAAGAAAATATCTAAACTGAAAAAGAAAAAAAGAAGTCAAAAAATGAGGAAACTCTAAACAGATATTTCTACTAGAAATAGATAAGGTGCAGATGGTCCTCCCTGTGTATGGAACCACTTATTTCTCAGGCTTTGAGGCTTTTCATCATTTAAGCAGGTAAATCACTAGTGCCTTATACAAAAATAGAAAAAAAGATTAATACCCACAGCTTATTACTGAGATCAGATGCAATGTTAACCACTTATTTGATAAAGGTTTTGGGGTGACTAACTGTCAGTCATGTCTTTGAGGAATTCTTTGAAAATTAGAGTAAAGAGTCAATCAGAAGAGTGAGTAAATCAAAAGCAATTAAAATTTGAATTGAAAATGAAAATTTAGAAATAATAATAATGATAATAGTAATAAATTGCTTGAAGATTTGGGAGAATTTCAGAAAATTCCCAAGACATTCTATTCTCATTTTTGTTGTGGTCCCTTGCAGGCTCAAAAAGGTTCAAGGTATGTCTCTAAGTAGCCCATGGATAGGGAAGGTTCTAGTGACTACCACACTTACTGTCTATGCAACAATTGCTTTTTGAGATGCTAAGAAGATGAATGTAACTAAATCTTTATGTGTTTCATTCTCCACTTTCTCTGTTGTGAATCACATTTTGAGGTTTGCAGATTCCCATATGTATGTTACTAGCACTTGTTCAGAATGTGCTCCTTTCTTGTTGAAACATCCCAAGGATACCAATTCATTCCCCTTCTCAGTGGACCTTGTGTTGATACATCACCTCCCCATAACCCTTTCTTAGCCCTCAGCTTGTCTCTTGCTTCCCTTTACACCAGTCCATGTTGTTCTTGATACCAGCATGATCAAAAGTCTATTCTACTTTTTTAAAAGGAAGAAAAAATAACGGAAGAAAATTAAAAATTTCCCCTTAACTTCCTAAGATTTTCAAGGAAGTTTCCTGACTAATATCCAAGGAAGGTTTCTGTGTGATTCTGTGAAGGTGACACTACCTTATAACATTTATGAATCTCCTCTTAGTATATTGTCTTTACATTTCTATCTTTTAACTTTCCTGAATAGGAATGAAAATCTGGGAAGCACTGCAGAAGGCTGTGCAGAAGGGGGAAACTAATTTTACAGTCAGCTTTGCAACACAGATCAAGTTTCTCTAGTGTTTTAGCTTAGCTAATAGGACACATGAAGTTTGCTTCAGGAAACTAGCTTCGGCATATTGGTTCCCTTTATGAGTTATGCAACCTTATGAAACCTATAAAGAAAGAAAAAAAAGTATCCAGTTGCCAGGAGGCTTTACTAGTGACTAATTTCTAAGATGAAAAGCAAAAACGGTTGAAAGGTTCTGCATTCTTGAATGACCTGACAATTGAAAAAAAGTTTTTTTTTTTTTAACAATCTTATTGGGCTGAAGATCCTTCTACACAACAAGAAAGCAAACCAGACTTTCTGGCTTTCTCTGAAGGAAAAACAAAACAAAAATAAAGGTAAGGAAGAAGATCCTACATTCATTATTTTCACCATTCCTACATAACTGTAAATTAGTGGATCACTGTTGGTACCTGTCTTTAGAAACTTAGTTTTAAAGGCCTGCCTTTAAAGGCCTGCCTGCAGGGCTTCAGGTAAAAACACTGAGATGACATGACTTCATTTACTCATATTATTTTCTGAAATCCTACTGGCAACCACAAGTACAACTCTTTCACTATATGTCTAATACTGTATTTCTAATATGACATGTAGCCCATGTGCAAGGGCTACATGAAGTTTGAGTCTTTCAGGTTTTAAGTGGATATGCAGCTTTTATCTCAGACAGTAAAGCTTTGTCTTTTTGCGTTCTCAAATTCTGAAAAATGTGACAATTCATGTAAAGTGAAGTAGGGTATCCCATAACTGGCAATGTTTATTATATTTTCAGGGAATAATGAAAAAATCTCTTTTTTTGACAAAATTATTCAGAATATTGAAGAATAAAAGAAATAATTAAAGAATAAAAAATGTGATATAACCTACAGTATCTTATAGCTGTGAAAGACTTTTTTTTTTCTCTTAAAGGAGGAAAGGGATTGTTGTCCATCATTTGGAAACATTTGTTAATCTTTGAAAAAATAAAGTTGTAACTGCTTGGAAAGCAATTTACAGTAACTTTTTTTGCTGGCCTGTAATTTCATATTATAACCTCACGGTCTCTTTTTTGACCAATACATGTTATCATTCTGGTGATAGCACAGGATATCGTCATTCATTCTCTAAATAAAGGAAAGCTTTCCTTTATTGTTTGCCATTAAACTGTAGCTATTTGGATATAAAAACAAACAAGCCTTGCAAGCAGAGATAGCTGAACTCTGACAGCTAACAATGGTAACTCTCCGAGTTAAGAGTTACTTTGCTTATCACTAAGTTAATATCTCATTTTTTATGACTGGTATTTCTTCTCTGATTTATGTGCAGTGTATTACACTTATTTATTTGAGAAGTGTCCTTCAGAAATTGAACAGAGGCTATTTATATATTTTTTTCTTTTTTTAAAAGACTTTTTGATTAGTAGGGCATCAAGAGATACAAGAAACAGTAAAATTTATTCTGAATATTCTACTTACTTCTGTACCCACAGTAAGCCCATTAGGGAACAGATTATGACCACCTTTTTTATGACCACCAACTAGCAGGGAAC
>VWPW01018237.1:0-19067 GCA_013389825.1 Crypturellus undulatus
TTTTTTATCCCATTTTTTATCCCAATTATCCCATTAATCCTCTGATTATCTCCCTCTGCAAGAGGGAGAATCCACTGCTCCGATGTGAGCCTCAACCTGCCCCAAAGAGCATCAGCTCGAGCCGTTCTCCAAACAGTCCGGGTGATGCAAATCTACCAGCGGTTAATGCTGCTCCAGGTGCTTTACGCAGCCTCCAGACCCAGACTTTCCCACCTAACCTCAGGCACCTCTCCCGCCGGCTAAGCTGATTTAATCTTCCTTCTGCTCCTGCAAAACAATTAACTCTTTTTTCCCTAATAACTTCTTATCTACTGGAAACTGCTGCAGGCCAAGGCTTTTATAGAGGGGAAAGGAGCCCCTGGAGCTTTATCCAGGGGCTGGGATGCAGCAGAGAGCACCAAGGGCTTGGTCGGATGCTGCTTTTTGCTCCAACCTCACAGGTCCCTAATGGCTGCGATGAATGAGGATGCTCTTAGTCGCTTCTGGAGGAGAAATATGAGCTCCGTGGTGCCTCCTGCCTGGTGTGGGCAGCTCCTGGCCTCACCTCCTCTCCCGTCTTCCCTCCCGCAGCTTCCCGAGCCGCTCATGCCCTTCCGCATGTACAACGAGCTCGTGGGCCTGGCCAAGGAGAGCCTGCAGGGCGGCGAGGCCAAGGGCCGGGGCGGCAAGGGGGGTCCCGAGCTGCTGGACCGCGGCGCCGACACGGACAGGGTGGTCGTGACGCTCGTGCTGAAGCTGAAGGAGCTGCTGCGGGAGCTGCCCTGGGAGAACATGGCCACGCTGCAGTACCTGCTGCAGCACCTGCGCAGGTGGGAACGGGCGGCCGTGAGCGTCCAAGGTCATTCCCTAAAACGGGAAGGGGATCAACACAAACCGTGTGGGTGGTGGGGACAGCCCGACCCTTCCTATAAGCAGAAAGGCAGCCCAGTGGCTACAGGTACTTCTCTGCTGCTCGAAAACCATCATGTGCACCAGGAAAGGGCATTTCTGTGCAACCAGCCCACACTTAGTCATGTCTCTCACTCTCCCACTCCCCATCCCTCGTCTCCACGGCTCCCTCGGTCCGTTCACCCTCACGGGATGCTCTTCCTTCCCTCCAGGATTGTGGAGGTGGAACAGGACAACAAGATGACCTCGAGCAACCTGGGCATCGTTTTCGGGCCAACCCTCATGCGCCCCAGGCCCACGGACGCCACCATCTCCTTGTCCTCGCTGGTGGACTATCCGCACCAAGCGCGCATCGTCGAGGCGCTCATCATCTTCTACTCGACCATCTTCGAGGACAAGGACGCGGCACTGCTGGCCGGGGCGGCGGTAGGAGACGCGCGGGGAGGAGCGAGGCCGGGGCAGGGGCTGTTGGGGCTTGAAGCCTTGAGCAAGTCACGGGTTTTCTGAGGACTTGTTCCCTAGGGAAGTGGATATAAACACTTGTGTAATAGCGCTGCACAAGGATGCTTGGTGGAGCTTGCGTTACTCCAGTTTGGAGCCTTTGCATTTCCAAATAGCTCCGATGTTTTCGGTTCACTGAGGGCACCCTCTCCCCGTAGACGGGAATCAGGGAAAACAGCAGCCCTCACCCCTGCGCCCGCCTCTCTGTCCCCCAGGAGGACACGGATTCCCCGGCTGCGGCCAGCGCTGCCTACCTGGATGCAGCTGCGGAGAAGGGGGCCCTGGATTACGGCGCGGATCCGTACGGAGGTGAGTGAGGGGCTCCCAGCTGCTCCCTTCCCACGCGGGCACCGCTCTTCCCGAAAACACCAAGTCACACAAAGAGGCTTCCCGAATCCATGAACACAGCCCCAAGCCAGGAGCAACAGCCCCAGAGGCCTCCTCTTAGTTCCAGGGGGTCGTTGGCCACTATTTTAATTCTTGCATTTCCTTTGGCGAACGCAGCTGAAGGCGAGGGGTTCAGACAAGGGCAGTTTCCTCTACAGAGGGGCATTTTAAAAAGAAATTGCCCACTCTGCCAAAATCCAGGGGAGCCTCTGGTGTCACCCCTGGCAATAGCCTAGGGCCCTTCCCTTGTCCTGGCTCCCAAGAGTGTCCCGAACGGAGCTTTTGCCGAAGCCTCTGTGCAGGGCTGGAGTAACGCAGGGCTCCGTGCGCCCCGCAGAGTCTGGCGACCGATCCGTGGATTCCGACTCCGAGCTGGAAGACGGCGGGGACCCGCTGGCTCCCGCGGAGAGGAGCCAGCTCAGAAAGCAGGGGAGCGAAACCAGCACCGACGAAACTCAGTTCTGCGATGACGGCAGCGAGGGGCAGCGCAGCCGAACCTGCAGCACGGGCCAGTCGGACGCGGAGTGCTCGGCTCCCCGCTGCCTCAGCCCCCCGGGAGAGGAGCAGAGCGACCTGGAAGAGGATCCCGAGGGCGGCCGCTGCCCCGCGCACGCAGGCTGCAACACGAACCAGTCCAATAACGCGGCGCGGCCAAGGGAGGATCTTGCCGGAGGAGCGCGGGTTTCGGATTAGCCTTGCCAAAGCCTCGCACCCTGAGGTGCCAACAGCACGGGCGGCTTTTGGGCCAGGGCTGTGCTATTTCCCGAGGCCCCAGAAGGTACTTTGGTCACTTAACTGACTGTACCCGGTCCGCAACGTCCAGCTATGAATTTACTGCAAGAACCTCAGCCCTTCTACGCACCGCAGGAGGCCCCTGCCCTCCTGCCGCCGCTGACAGGCTTGCATCGCTGCTTGTATTTATGGGCATTTTATTTTCCACTGAGCAGGACCGCGCAAAGAGGCTGTAAAGAAGCTCGAGGGACAGATTTTACTAGCTGCATCGTCTTGAACAGGACACGGCCTCTCAGGGAGTCCTTTTTATTCTAAATAGACATTATGCCTCCAAATGCAACCGCAGTGAGAAGGAACAAATGTGGAATAACTGCCCTGGCCTCCCGCTGTCCCTAGGAGGGAACCTGCTCCCTGCCCAGGTGCGGGGAAGACGCTGTCCCCGCAGGATGCAGGACAGTCACTGGACCAAGGAAGAGCCCCAAGAGCTGGGGGCAGGCGGAGGGCGGGATTTTTGTTTTCTGGTTTGTTTTTTCAGTTTGGGTTTGGTTTGTTAAAGAGAGGACCCTGCAACATATCCACTACCTCTGCTGGCAAAGGAAGTTAAAGGATCAAGCACCACCAGCCAAAATATTTTTTCAAAGCTATGACGCTTTTCTGCACTGAAACAAGAGAGGAAAAAGAAAAATAGATACCAAGCTCGGAAGAGCCAAAAGCCATTTCCAAAGCTGTTTTCTAATTGAGTTAGTCAGACCCTCCTTTAGTGAAGGGCTGGGCACCAAATGACTTCCCACTGTCTCCACCCACACCAGGGCTGATCATGGCAAGTCTTAAAAAGCTTTCAGAAAAACAGTGGATAGGGAGGGAAAAAAGGCAGAGACAAAACTCCAGCTGGCTCCAGGAAGCCAAGTGGGAGAAGCTGGAGGGACATTTCAGCTACAAAACAGTGGCATGGGGAGGTTGTAGGCACCTCATTCCTGTGGACTTGGGTCATCGAGTAGATGTTGGAGTCGGTGAAGACAAGGATCAAATGTTCACAACAGTGGTGATAGCCTGGGCTTTACAACTGCCAGAGTTCTCAAAATTACTTTTAAGTGCATCTCAATGCAATAGTTAAGGTACACGAAACAGGTGACTAAAAGTAACTCATAACTGAGCCAAAGAAGAGCTAGATAGACTCACAAGACCTTCTCCCCAGCTCTTCAGCAGGATGGTGGGATTTTCCAGGCCATTTTGACGGCAGCAAGAGAAATTCCCCTCTCTTGCTGCAGAGCTACCACCACCGGCGGTACCACGTGTGTGTGTGTGTGCAAGGATGGATGACGGCGAGTGTGAGCGAGGGAAGGGAAACGCCCTTGAAGTCAGTGTATTGCAAAAGCTGCGCTCGAGCTTCACCTGGTAACAGGCGCCCTTCTGTTTGTACATAAACTCAGCACGGAGGCAGCAAGCCAGGTTTGCTGGGACGTATTTGTAGTGCTGCACGAAGCTCTGCTTCATGTTCTGTTCAAATTTGCATGCTTACAAGAATAAAATCTGTGTGTTCGAACCATGTCTGCCCTGGAGACCAGGATTTTCCAGACTCAAACCCACGGTGGCAGGAGGCCAAGCACTATAGGGAAGTAGTTTGTTTGCTCGCTCTAAAGCTCTGAGGTTTAAAAACTCAAGGGAAGTGAAACTGCTCACGATGGAAGGGGATAAACAACTTTCCGCCCCAGTATCTGAACCTCAAAGTATCAAAAAAAGGGTCAGAGAGGTTATAGATCAAAGCAACAAGGTAAGTCTTAACTGCACATGAAACTGGATCAAAGTTAAACGGATGAGTTAAACTGGGGCTCAGTCCAGAGCCTTCAGCAGCAAAATACTCAAAACAGAAGGAAGAATAAGGAGAACCCACAAATTTCAGAAGACTTTGGTGCACAGAAAGATCGAGAAATACAGTAATAGTGAGCAACAGCAACAGTACAAACCTTTATTAAAAATAAAGTCCTGTAAAACAGGAAAGCAAAGGCCTTCTTTCCACTCATTTCCTCTCTGCACAATTCAGTTGCTTCATTTTAGCTTCATGGCATTAGTCCTCATAGGAGGAGGAAAGTTGCAGCAAAATCTATACTGGAAAACAGGGAGTCACAGGCCATATAACATGAATGTAGAGAGGCAGTGCAGAATTTTCTCAGTCATTTTTAGAAAACAACAGATATCCCAGAGTGCCTGTAAATCGGTGACGCAGGGGAAGATCTGGAAACAACACAATTCTCCTCCACACCTGGAGGAAAGAGAACTCGGGATGTGACTTGCCTCACGCCTCCCTGGGCTGAGCTGGCAGTCAAGGCCAAGGTCCAGCAATTGCCCCGAGCGCCCTGCCCAGCAATGCCACAGAGCCGGGTGCGGAGCTCCCATCGGCGAAACATGTCCGAGGAGCGACACCGCCGCGCTCTTGGGATACAGCTCTTTGCACAAAGCATTTACAGCCCTTCTCGTGTCACCCTGTTGTCTCCAAGTCAACCCTGGAGGCCACAGCACCTATTTCAAGCCCTGCCAAGCGTGCCCAGCTCGGGAGCCCGAGGGCTCAGCCTCACCTGAGGGCTCCGCGTCACTGCACCAGTCTGTAGGTGATGTAGCGGCCTGCAGTCTCACTAGGTCTTATGATCTTCACTACCTAGGAGCCCAAGAAAAAGCAACCCATGAGTGAGAGAAGTCAGTGGCAGGTTTCCCCAGCAGCGCTTCCCCACCAGGCACACGCACAAACCCAGAGAGAACAGTCGCAATGCCGCAGCCCTCTGTGGCCACAGGGGCTTTTGTCCCTAAGCTTCGTGTCTGCTGCTGGGGTGCAGCACAGAAATGTCATGAGGAGTGACATGAGGAGGCTGGGGCTGGTGTCACATCTGCTGATCCTCATCAGCTGATTTAACAGCCAGCATCACCTTCCCTTGCTGGAAGTCTGCCCAGCTTCCACAAGTCTCTGCACCGTACCGGCTTTCCTATGTGAAGGAGATGCCCTTCCCTTCTCCAGGGGTTCTAAATATCATCAAAACCCCCTACTAATTCCTCACTCTCCCTGCAGAGAGCTGCTGCCCATCACCAGCTTTGTCACACTTACCTGACCTCGCTTTATTCCGAAGTACCTGGCCACAGGATCCCCCGCCTGTATCCTTGGCAGCTGGTTCTCTCTCAATTTACTGCACAGGACAGTCAAGGAAAGGCTCGACCAGCAGAGCAAGCAACTGGCCCAAGTGCCCATTTATTCCAGGAAAGGGCACATTATTAGAACAAAGTATCATGCTGCCACATGCGCAAGCGGATTCATTTTCAGGCCAAAGCAAGTCTGAATCACACCCAGGAAGGGGAGGAACGAGGCAAGGATACTATCGGGCTAGCAGCTCAGTTACTTCTTCCTTTGTCATGACCACATGCTCTGGAACCAACTGTAAACAAAGGGCAGAGATTCCAAGATTATAAAACCAGGGAAACTAACCGTCTCCTCAGAGCAGCAGGAGGAGGAACATGTGGGTAGGGGAAATGGGAACTGCTAGTCTGTCCCTACAGTCACAAGGTCTCCGGGCTGTGTCTGCAGCTCAGCAGGAAGCCGACAGCGCTGCCCTTGCCCCACTGCCCACACCGCTCACCTCGTGTTCCGTGATGTTGATCAGGAGCTCCTGCTGCAGGAACTGCTCCAGGATGTACTTGGGAGCCATGTCTACCAGCGACTGCAAAGGAAAAGCACGTCAGGCTGCAGCACGGGCACTGCTCTAGGGTTTCTCAGCAGTGAGAAACAAACACCCGTGGTTCAAAATCATCCTCTGAGCCCCAAGACAGCGTTTCTAGGGCGCATGGTACCTGTTTTGCCGAGGGGGTCATGCCCTGCTGCACCACAATCAGCGCTCTGGTGATGTTCTCCTCCTGCATCCTCTGGCAGTACATCTTGATCGTCTTTATTCCAACCTTGGGCTCCTCTAGGAAACAAGTTGGTCGCAGGGTTACAATACACGTGTGTAAGAGCTCCATTCTAGGAATTACTATTTTGCATTTCGCTTATGTGCAGATACTTGCTCTGCTTTGGGATATATTTCTCCTCTGCACAATATTCTGCAGCCAGCGCAGCGGATGCAGAAGTTACCCCAGGGTCAAACATGGCAAAACTTATGGAAAGCTTCACCCCATAAAATCCAATGGGATAACACAAACACAAACCAACAAAACCTCATGGTGGCATTTATCCCACCAGGATTTCCATCGTGCAGGGCAGGAAAAGGTCTCTGAAAGGCTCCCTGCCAGCACGACAGTTGGAAGTACATCAAAAAAAGAGGGTTTCTGAGCATGGGGAGCGCACGGTCACGTTCAGAGGGCAAAGTCACCCGTCCGGGCTGGCTGTGAGGGCGGCGGCGGCGCTCACCGGGGAAGAACACGAACATCTGGTCGGTGGGGTCGTCGTTGTGCGCCACGAGCACCGTGAGGTCCGTGCGCCGCGGGCGCCCCTCGCTCGGCTTGTCCCCGAACTGCGCCTTGAACTCGTCCAGCGTCTGGTCCAGCTCGTCCTGCGTCACCAGGTAGCCGCGGTCGTGGCAGAGCTGCAGGGAACGCGCGCGCTTGAGGCACGCGAGGCCGCGCTCCGGGCCTCGCGGACCGGCCACCGACCGGGACCGGCCCCAGCGCCCGCAGAGCCCCCCGGGCGCCCGCAGGGATCCCCCCGGGCACCCTCGGATCCCCCCGGGCACCCGCAGGGCCCCGTCCCGCACCTGCATGATGGTTTTGCGGATCTTCCACAGCCGGTACGTCTCCTCCTCGTCGTCCATGCTGCCCCGCCGCTCTGCGCACGCGCGGCCGCCTCAGGCGCCTGCGCGCGGGGCCGCCTCGGGAGCAAAGGCTGCTGGGAGTTGTAGTCCCGCCGACCTCAAGGCGCCGCTGCTGCCCCCTGGCGGGCGGCGGCCGCGCTGCGGGGAGGGGGACACGACAGGGACGATGTCGCTGGCGCTGGGGACACGCGGTGGGGGGTGTCACTGCACGCGGACACGCGGGATTCAGCGTCGCGGCAGAGCCCGCCCGCTGGGCACCCCCGCCGCCGTTATCCGCCCGCGCTCCCGCTTGACGAAGCGGATTCCAGGCCGGGAGCTGCCTCCCCGCGCCCCGCCGCGACGTCCCCTTTGTCCCCTTGATGCCACTCGCTTCAGCGCTTGCGTCACCCCCTGTCGCCTGCCCCCTCCCCCCCGGTCCCGTGGTTCCCGCCGCCGCCGTCCGCCCCGCCCGAGGCGCAAACAGGCCCCCGCGGCCACGCCCCCTGCGCTGCCATTGGCCAGGCGTGCCGTCCGTCAGGCCGGGTGGCCCCGCCTCCGCGCGCTGATTGGCCGCGGGGACGGGGGCGGTGGCGCCATGGGTTTGGGTCACTGGTCGCGGCGGGCGCTGAGGTGCGGGGCGGCGGCGGCGGCTGCGCGGAGGGGCGCGAACATGGTGAGCGCGGCCGGGAATGGGAATGGGAATGGGAATGGGAATGGGAATAGGAATGGGAATGGGAATGGGAATGGGAATGGGAATGGGGACGGGACTGGGGTCACCCCTGGGCCCCGCGGGCCGGTGACCGCCGCGGCGGGCCCGAGCGGTGCGGGCGGGCGCGGGGCCCCGGTGCGACGCGGTTCTGTCCTCCCCGCAGTGCGCGCAGGCCGATGACTGGCGCACGGCCCGGAGCATCTACGACTTCCACGCGCAGGACATCGACGGCGGCCCCGTGTCCCTGGAGCGGTACCGGTAGGAGCGCGGCCCGCGGCGGCCGCTCGGGCGAGCGGGAGCGGGCGGCGGAAGGGGGGAATCCCGAGGGGAATCGCGCCCGGAACCGCTCGCTTTGCAGGGGCTTCGTGTGCATCATCACCAACGTAGCCTCGAAATGAGGCAAAACGGACGTAAACTACACTCAGTTTGTCGACCTGTACGCCCGATACGCTGAGAAGGGTTTACGCATCCTGGCCTTTCCCTGCAACCAGTTTGGAAAACAGGTACGCGGGAGCAACGGCGGGAGGCTGCCCCGGGGCTTCCATGGGAAGAGGCCGATGCGACGGCCCCGCGTCGTCCCTGCCGCAGGAACCGGGGGACAACGCTCAGATTAAGGCGTTCGCCGAGAAGTACGGGGTGAAGTTTGACATGTTCAGCAAGATCGACGTCAACGGGGACAATGCCCTCCCGCTGTGGACGTGGATGAAGGCGCAGCCCGCGGGAAGGGGCACCCTGGGCAAGTGAGTTGAAGCAGCCGCCGGCCTTTCCGTGAGCCCCGCTGGCGCGGGGAGGCCAAGGCTGATGGAAACGGGTGGCCTGGCTGCAGCAAAGGGAGTTTTTTCCTCACACACTCACTTCTGTCTTTTTTATTTTCCTTTTAGTGCAATAAAATGGAACTTCACTAAGGTAGGACAGTGCTGCTTTCTGCTGGATCTGCCTGCAGCGCTGCGTTGAGCAGAGCAGCGTGCTCACCCGGGCGCTTTTTCGCTTCTGCAGTTTCTTATCAACCGCGAGGGCCAAGTTGTGAAGAGATACAGCCCCATGGAGGATCCCTACGTGAGTCTTTAGGGAGGGCCTAAGGGCTGCAGATAAGGGTTGCGATTGAGCGCGGCTTGCGGGGGAGCCGTGCCCAGAGGAGGATCCATCCCGAGCAATTCCCGTCCTCCCTGGGCCTTGCCGGGGGAGGCAGAGGCGGTGGGAGGGGACACGCTGCACCCAAGGGCAGCAGGGAGGGACACGCTGCACCCAAGGGCAGCCTGTTGGGGGTGGCTTCCTTTGGGGACAGCGAAGTGCTCCGTGTGACACCCCCTTCGTCCCCCAGGTGATTGAGAAGGACCTGCCGCGGTACCTGTAGCCCCGCTCCCGTGGCCCCCGCGCTGCCCCGGCACCGGCTCTCCCGCTCCCCCTTCTCCAGCCCCCGTGACGGTCTGCCTTGAAGCCAGCTCGCTGGTGGGGCAGACCCGAAGATTTGGCGTGCACCGGCTGGAGGAGGCGGCCCAGGGCCCCCCGGCCTCGGCGCGGGAGCTCCTCTGCAGGCCCCGAGCAGCGGCTGACGTCCCCTTGCAATAAAGTCATGGGAAAGGCCCGAGCGTGTCCGGCTGGTGCGGGGAGGACGGGCTGCCCCACGGGGCTGCTGCCCCTGCCCTGCGTGCGGGGAGGAACCAGGGCTCTGCTGGGCAGCTGAGACCTTACGCAAGTCCTGGCTTAGCTCCCTGCACTGAGCCTGGCCGGGATAATCCTCATTAGTGCTGAGGGGGGGGAATTACACAAATCCTGGGTCAGCGGCAGCATCAGAAAGGCTCAAATAGATGGGAAAAGGCAAAACAAGGTGAAGGAATGGGGGTAGCTGCGTGGATCCCCCTCCCATGGGATCCCTCTTCAGGGGAGGTTACGGGATCAGGTGGCTTCGCGCTGGCCTGAGCTGAGGGCAGGTGAGACCAGAGCCAAATAAAACCAACCCCGGGCCCTCACGGACCTGCCCGTGACCCCAGTGCAGCCCCAGGGCCGGGCAGGGCAGCACGGGGCCTGTTTGGGCACAGCCAGAGCTATGGGCAGAGGCGGTCAGTGCGAAAGGAGGACGTGGGGAGGCCCTTGCACCGAACCGGGGCTGGGTGCAGCACACGGAGCCTCCCGGGCTTCGCAGCTGGCACCTGCGACAGCCCCGCGGTGCCCGAGCGAGTCCTGCACGAGACGCAATCCCACAGGAGGGGAAGAGGGGGGTACGTGCGCCCGTGCTGTGGGATAGGAACAGCCCTCCCGTCTCCAACCCAAGCGGCTGCTCAGCCCCAGGGCACTCGAACGGAGCCAGCTCCTCCCTGCGGGGCGAAGGGCAGAGGCAGCAGAGCAGGGAGCAGCCCCGGAGCGATCCCTATCCCGCCGGGCAGGAGCTCCCTCTGCTAAAGGTGAACACGGGAATGGGGCTCCATCCTGCCCATCCGCAGGGCCCTCTGCAACCCCCGGCGTTGCGCAAGGACGAGGAGGGACCCGCTGCGACTGCGCAAGCGGCAGCCCGAGCAGGACAACGAGGACGGCTACAGGGAGCGGCGGAGCAGGATCCGCTCCTGCTGCAGCATCCAGGCTCCCTGCGGACACACACAGAGCTGGGACGCGCAGAAATCCCGCGTGCGACTTCCTTTCTGTTTTTACTGAGCAGAATGAAAAAAATTATCCTTCTGAGGCAAGTAGAAAATTTAGGAATTATTAGTCAAAGGCACATATTCTAAAAAAAAAAAAAAAAAAAAAAAAATCTCTTTACATATATACATTTCACTTAATTATAAATACACATAGAAAAACAAAGGCAAACAACAAGCAGATTAAAAAGTGCTAACAAAAAGTTTTAAGGGAGGAAAAAAAAAGGATTCATTTAAAAATACATACAATCAGTAGGACAAATGCATAATAATTTAGTTAAAAGGTATCGTTACATATTATTAACCCTGACAAAAACAGGATTGGGACAGGGAAGGGTTTCCTTGAAGGTGCTCTGTCTTTCCAGAGGTTGGGGAGGGGGGATTGCATATATTTTAAAAGTAACATCAAAAAGCCACCCTCCAAGACAGCAGGTAACGGGGCTCTGGTCCCTCCTGGGGAGAGGTGCCTGGAGCGGGGATACCTTGGTGCAATTCCTGAGTTTAAGCCTTTTTGAAATGGGATCTCTTGGCGCCTGTTTTTCTCCTGCTGCGGAGAATCCAGCGAGTGCCAAGCGAAGGAACCAGGACGGGGCGAAGCCGAGCAGCCCCTCCAGGTTATCCATGAGCGTGGAGGGCTGGGAAGCATCTTAAATAGAGGAGCGCGGCGGGAAAGGGGGGTCTTGCCCCGCTCGGGATTAGGGAAAGGCTGTTGTGTCTCCACGGACGGGGGGACCCCAGGAGGGAGGACGTGGATCTTTGGTGTCTACTTGAGGTAAGGGGCTCTCGCACGCGCGGCCGGAGCGCTCGGAGCGCTGCCCGGAGGCAGGAGCCGGACTGGGATGAAGGGGACAACCAGAAGCCCTCAAACCAGGGAACATGTCCCAGGCTGGGCCTCCTTCCCCAGGTTCCTCCCCAAGGAAGGGTTGGGACAGGCAGGGCAGGTCTCAAAATTTGTTCCCCAGAAAATATCCCAGTGCCGCTTCCAGGGAAAGCCTAGGTGATTCCAGGCAGAGGAAAACACGGCACAAGGAGGATTGCGGCAGGGAGAGGACAGAAGAGGGTCTCCCCAGGCCCTGCCGAGGCTGAGACGCTCCTGAAGAGCCGGGGAGGGTGGCAGAGGTGCTCCAGGTGCTCGCAGGGACCTCGGTGCCACCGAGGGCGGCGCTGCCTGGGCTGGATGGCCACAATCCCGACAGCCGGGTCGGTGTCCCTGGCCCAGCTGAGGACAAGCCGTGCAGAGGAAGACTAGCGACACGGTCACGCAGGACACGACACGGCAGCTCGTCAGGAAGACCCGAGTTAGAGGGGCAACGCGGCGCTGGGCAGGGCTAGGGGACAGAGCGCAGCGCCGACAGCTCCTGCCCTTCCCGCAGGACAGGAATGGTTTTACTAACAGGGCTGCTCAACCCTGCACGGAGCGTCACCAGCTCCGGGATGTCCCTGCCTTCCCCTTCACCTCCGCTCCGGTGTTCGGAGCGGGATCGCGGCAGGGCTGGAGCAGCCCCGGTGGATGCAGCTCGCTCAGGAGCAGACCGGGCTCTCCCGGCTCCGCTCCGGCTATGGGATCGCTCCGGAACGGACCGGGGCGGAGCTCAGCGCTGGGAAGGGACAAACCAGCCTGGAAAACTCAGTAGTCTACAGGGGGACAAGCAGGGAGAGGAGGGCGACTCCCCCTGTCCTACGGGACACTGACCTTGGAGCAGGACTTGGGCGCAGCAGGGACCATCAGCCCGAATCAGCTGAGCTTGGTAGCGTTCAACTCCTCCCAAGCGCATGTTATATACAGATCTATACATGCGTGACTGCATATTAGATATATAAATAAACTTTGCTTTAAGGAACTACGGGTTTTTTTTTCTTTCTTCTCCCCTCAAAAACACAAGTGGATCAATCCAAACCAGTAGAAAAGCCAGTGCTCCCCTGTCTTCCCTCTCCGCAGCAGAGGATGTATCCGGATGCACAGCGTTGAGCAGCGCCCGGTTTGCCCAGCGCCCCGCTGGGCTCGGCTGGTTTCAGAAGTCAGAGAAGGGCCCACTGAAATGGATCACGCTCTGGCGCTCCTGGGGGGCCACGTTTAACGTCCTCAGCATCTCCTCCAGGACCTCCCTAAAGTTGATGTTCCCGTTCTGCTGCCCAAAGTCGTCCTGCGGCTGCTGCGGGGTCTGCAGGGCTCCGGCGTGAGGCAGGGGCAGAGGGTTGTGCTCGGGCAGCTGCGGGGAGCTCAGGGCCACGGTGCCCTCCAGGACTCCAGGGCTCTTGAAGGCAGACGGGCTGCTGAAGCCGAAGGGGAGCCTGTGCTGCTGGTGCGGCTGGAGGAGAGGCTCCGGGGGGAAGCACAAGGCACCGGCGTCGGCGTTCAGCGCCACGTCGGGAATGCTGCTGCTGGGAGGGCTGTAGGTCAAGTCCAGGATCTCGTCCTGGGGCAGGGAGTGCCTGGGCAAGGGGACCCCGGGCCCCGGCTGCATGAGGTCCAGGGACTGCGGCAGGATGTGCAGGGGCAGGATCAAGGGCTGGTTCTGCTCTTGGGCCAGGAGTCGGCTGTGCTTCCGCTTCACGTTCTCATCCATCTGCTTCAGCTCCTCCAGCACCTTATGGACGCAGCTCTCGGGGATCTTTATCCCTAAGGGAGGAAGGTGGCTCAGTCCTCAAAGTTGAGGGGACAGAGGCACAAGCAAGAGCACCCAGCTCGGGTCCCGCTTGCTTAGGGACCCTGGTGCCCAGAGGAGATGAACCAACGCTGGGCACGAACTAATGTGCCACGGTAGTCCCTGCCGCCTTCCTTCCCATTTTGGAAGCAGGCAGCTGGATCCCTCTTCCTTCTCTTACCATGTCCTGCCCCTTCCCTTCCCAGCTATTCACCCACCGACTTGTTTCTTCTTCTCCTTGGTCTTGAGGCGGACGATCTGCAGCAAGCCGGTGTTCGTGATGTCTGCCATGATGCTGGCGATCTTGCTCCAGACCCGCAGCAGGGCCCCGCACAGCATGTAGTAGTGACGGAGCCGCATGCCCTGGAAGCACTCCTTCCCCTCCTGGATCAGCCTGCAGCTCCTGTTCCTTCAGTCCAAGCAGGGGAAGAGAGTTCGGGTCAGCACGGGCTGTTAGGGCAGAGCAAGACCCGCCGCAGCACAGCCTGCCCCACGCCTGGCTCTGCCGCGGGGCTCTTACCGGGCCGCGTGGTTGCAGTTCTTCAAGGAGAAGTGGTAACTGCTCTCCCAGTGCTCCTTGGCCTCCTCGGGCAGCACCTGCAGGAGAAAACGTTACAGAGCTGGAGATTTTCCACCACCAGGGAAAGGCTGCGAGCTGAGACCTCGCGCTGGGAAGTCAGGACACCCGGGTGCTGCCGTGAGCTCTGCCACTGCCTCCGCAGGGACACGGGCAGCTCACGTCCTCCCAAAGCACAACCGAGTTTCACGTGGGATTCCCGCAGGAACAGCAGGGAAGCCAGCAGCGTGCCGGGGAGCCAGGGCACAAGCACTTCCCAGGGCACGAGGAGACACTGCTGGGCTGTCGGAGCGAGCGGGAGCAGGGAGCTTTGCCGAGGGCTGGGGCCAAGCCCTATGTACCGGGTGCTGCAGAGGGGCACGAGGCAGCAAATCCCACGCAGAGAAGAGGCCGTTGGGTCCCGCGCGCTGCACTCACCCTCCGGTACTTCCTGTGCAGGCTCTCCAGGCTCTCGGGCTGGCTCTGCTTCCCGATGTTCGGCTTGTAGAGGGTGAAGTTCTTGCCGCGGCTCTGCTCCGCCAGCAGACACGTGTGTTTGCAGCCGCGCATCTGTTGGGGCAGCGCTGGGGTCACGGGCATGGCTCCGCTTCCCCAGCGCAGGCTCCTCCACCGACCGCTCGTTGCCCCCGTGGGGGCATCTCCCAGCCCGCACACGGTCACACAGGGACCGAGCGCGTCTGCTCCGAGTCCTTCAACAAGCAGAGCCCCGGACCTACCCTGTGCGAGAGGTAAAAGCCGTCGAAGGATCCCGTCAGCTTGAGCGACTTCTCGTAGGCCTCTTCCCACTTCAAGCCTCTGTCGACACTGATCTAAACAAGGACAAACAGAGGGATTCTGTAATTCCAGGGCGCGCGATAAGCGCAGTCTCTCCCACAGATCACACCCCAACGCATATTTGGTGCAGCTGCAGCCTAGAAACAGGAGCTGCAGGTGCCTCAAAGACGTTGTCTCAAGGACAGGGCCAGAGTGCAGTGGTCCCAGTGCTCCCGTGTCCCCAGGGAGCAGAGCTCCAAGGATATGGAGGGTGGGGAAGAGGGTGAAGGCAGGGCCCGAGGGGCAGTGAGCTGCCAAACTGTGCTCCAGGCCATGGAGTGGGACAAGGACAGGACTCAGGCAGGACCAGGGCTGTCCTTAGCTCCTCTGTGTAGCTCCCAGCACCAAGACCCTCCCATGACCAAGGCAAATGGAAATGCAGAACTGCGGGGAGGAGACCAGGGTGCACAGAGCACTGTGAGGGCTGCTCACCTTGTAGAATACGACCTGCCCGTCCTGCGGGTGCCCGGGGGTCAGGAAGACCTCCTTGCTCTCCTCATAGATCTCATCCACTCCCGGGGCTAAATCTGCAGCAGGAGAAAAGACCAAAACACGTAGCCTCGTTTAGAGCACTAGGCATGAGAGCACCCTCACATTCTGTCCATGCCATCTCCTCTCCTTGCAAAGGAGTCTTGGCGTTTGCTGTGTGGGACTATGCAGCACCCGAGGGGACCACGGGCACAGCACCATGCCAGAATGGCTGTGGTTGAAAGAGAGGTCCTCTCTCTCCTTACCTAGGATGCCCATGTCGTATTTGCCCTCCTTCTTGTCCTTTTCAATCAGGTAGTCAAAGGTGTCAGAGAAGTACTGGAAAAGCATGTTCTGCTTGTCCACCTCGAGACCCAGGATCCGGTTCAGGAACTTGGTGATGGAGCAATCTGCAAGAGCGCGGGGCGTCAGGGAGCGCAGCGACCGGGTGCGAAACCCACAGCCACATTCCCAAGAGGGGAACATTCCCAAACACCTCCCTTCCCTGGGCGGCAGCACAGCTGCTCTGCGGAGATGCACCCAGGGGCTATGGCTCCTGCCTCTTCCATTTCTTCCTCACAGGCAAAACAAGTAGGAAAAGAAGTGACCCTTACCCTTCTCCACCGAGACAGTGCCGTACTGCCTCTGATTGCAGCAGATCCCCACAGAGATGAGGCCTTGCTTCATTTCTGGAATGGCAGAAGATAGCCTTGGAGTTTGGGGATTGAACCTTGCCTCGCGAGGGCTGCTGCCCCTCCGGCAAAACCCTCCTTCCCTCCAACCTGCTGCTCAGTTCTTCGTGTCCCAAACCTGAGACAGGTCCAGTCAGCAAGACACGCCAGTAAACCCAGAGCTGGTAATATTCTTACCTTTAAAAAATGAAGCTTCTCCTCTTTCGTAGCCTTTGGGCACGGGAACCTTGTTCTCCGTGTGGCTGAGGATGGTGGAGAGGACTCTGTCGAGCGCTTTGGCCCCGTACTGCGGAGGGAGATGGGAGTCAGGCCAGGGCTGAGCCCTGAGTGTCACCGGCACCACTGAGAGCTCCGGGGACGGCCACGGAGCCGGTTGTGCCGAGGGGGATGCCACATGTCAGGGGCCCTGTCTGTCCCCAGGGATGTCCCCTTGTACGGAGACTCATGAGCCCTCAATCCCAGCCTCGACAGGGGAGGCAGATCACCCAGGTGCCCCCTTCAAAGGCCAGAACAGGAGCCTCCCACCGTGGAGGCACTCGGAGCCCCAGTGTTCCCACTGCTTGCCAGGCCACATTCCACCTGTAGGTGCCAGCAATGCCCTTGGCACCCCGGGCCCTGCTGAAGGCACCTGCTGCCGAGCTGCCCTGCAGCAGCTCCCTCACCTTGTTCTCGAAGTTGTACTTGCTGAGGTCTCGGGATTCGGTGGCTCTTCGGTCTCCGTGAGTTAAGGCACCCTAGGGAGACAAAGCAAGAGAAAAGCTCTTCAGAACAGCAGGAGGGACTGAGCAGAGTAACAGCATGAGAGAGATCGAGTACCCTGAGAAAAGCAGCAGCTCTGTGAGCAATACTGCCCGGGCCTCTAGCCAGCTCAGTAGCATCCACCAGGTTTTAACAGGCTTGCTGGGGACTATCAAGCAACATTTCTTTTGTTTCATCCAGAAACATCTACACTTTTCTGAGACACCACATGCCATTTAGTCCTTAAGACGTGTCAACGCGTTAAATCTTAATACAGCAGGCTGTATGTCACATACATCTTCACAAGTATTTTGTTCCAAGTTTTAGCTGCTGCAAATGAGCAGAAGGATGACGACCAAAGCATCTTGTCTTGGCAGATGCCAGGATATGAATTCACTGGGGGCAAACAGTGACTTTTGGGAATATCAAGACTTGCCTAAAGTATTTGGGGATTTATCAGAAACAAAGAAAAACAAAACTGCCTGTCAAACTGCAGTCGTTAATATTTTTATTAGCTGTCTGGAAAAGCATGGGTGTAAACTCTGGTAATGTTAGGGAAATTCCAGCATCTGGAATTGGGTTCTGCTTCTCTGAAATTCCTCCCGTTGTCTTGGCTACATTTCCCTCTTCACTTCTGTTTCCAAATCCCAGAATGTTAGAAGCCTTTTTCAGTCCATAACGGCAATGCCTGGAGTTGGGGCTGATTCAGTCCCTCACACTAGCGAGGGATGCGGTGCCAGGGGAGCTGCCAAAGCTGTTCAGAGGGAAGCTGAACGGATCCCTGTTGCAGGGCACTTACTAGGCTCTCCAGACGTTTTGCCACGATAGACGCAAACCTCCTCTCTCCTGCCAGCTCAGAGATAAGGAAGACGTACTCCGGGGCAGAAACCTGATTCGAGCGGTGCGTTCGGCCTGCAGAGATAGGAGTAAAGAAGGGAGTGAAAGGCAAGGTCAGTGCAGCCTGTCTGATCCTTTCCATCTCCAGAGATTCCCCAGAATGTAAGACAAAACCCTAGGTATGTTTCATGAGGAGGAACTCCTGCTTACAGGCATGGGAAGGCTTCCCCCTTTCCACACAGCAAATCATTCCTGAAGTCAATAGGAACCTCCCCTATAAGATAAGTTGCTCACAGCTGCCTTGGGTCTGGATTTCTATCCTAGCAAAACACGGCACTCGGAAAGCTAAATATCTGCACCCCAGGCTGCAGCCTGGTTCGGACGGCGACACGAGCTTTTCATTGCGAGTGCTGTCCAAGGCAGCACGGTGTGAAACACTCAGGGAAAGGGACAGTGACCAAGAAACCCAGTCCTCACCAAACTGCTGTATGGCCCGGTCTGCACTCCAGGGTAATTCCAGTGTCATGTGCACCCGGCGCTTCTGGTTTTTCACCCGTCTGTCTGCTTGGAGAGAGATACCTGAGCTGGAGGCCTCAGAGATTATTGCTACGAGCTGAGAGAGAAAAAAACACCAGTGAGGAGGGAGAATGAGGCTCCCGGTCATCTGCAAGAGCAGCTAGAGCAAGACACAAAGGCAGCTCCAGATCTTGGAAGCCACCTGGGCCTTTGCCAGGACAAACTGAAAAATCCTGGGCCTTTTTGGCCTCTGGGATTAAGGTTGGGATGGCACAAGCACACAAGACACCCTCCCTGTCCCTCCCCATCAATGTACTTGCTCTCATGCACACGTTGGAAGGTTCTGGCTCAAACCTCACTCACCTTCTCCCCATTCATGAAACGCTCCTTCTCCTTCAGATTGACGTGGTCTATAGAGAGGCCTTGCTCCGCGCGCGACTCGAACATGACAGAGCCATCCGGTCTGCAAACGACCCGGCCCTTCCGCCCTGTCATCTGCACATGCCACAGAGAAGAGAAAAGAGAGCATCTTGGTCAAACAGTGCTTAGAAAATCAATTCTAAACAGCTTTTTCAGCTTGCAAAGAAGAGGAGGAAACTCATCTGCAACTCCCTTTTGCTGACCTCTTTTCCCCTCACCCATTGCCAGTGAAATAAACTCTTGACTGTGGGGAGTACCTCTGCCACGTGCTCCGGGCCCCCAAAATGATTGATCAGTTCATCCAAGGTATTGAGAGGTAGCTCTTTTCCCAGTGCTTTTACTTTTGCTAGGAGGTCCTGTTTCATCTTTTCCACGTGTTCTAGTTCTCGCAGGCCGTGCATCTCTTTTTGGGAAGGCAGCAAGTGAAAATTGCCTGCAATGTAAAATACAAGAGCTCAGAATCCCCTGGTGATTGCAAATTGGAAGAGTCAAAAGAAATCAGAAGTTGGCCCTAAAGTCCTTTTGGAGGCACTACCTGGAGTGCAGGTAAAATCTCGAAATAAATAATAAATAAATCTGCGCTCCCACCTTTTTCAATGGTGGAAAAGGAGTGTGCAGAGCACCTTCTGGCTCACTGATATGAGCAAGTTCATGTGAATTAACCTCAGAAGGTGAAGTTGGGGCATCACAGGAGAAAATCTAGACAAGATTGTGAGCTTATCCCATAGGCCAAAGGAGCTTCAGC
>VWPW01018238.1:0-11612 GCA_013389825.1 Crypturellus undulatus
TGAACTTACAAACAAAATTTTAATCCCAGTGGGGATGCAAATATTCTCATATTGGGGGGAGGTGAAATCCAACAAGTCATGTTAAAATTTAAATTTACTTTTTAAATTCTATAAATGAAGCTCTATTTTTACTCAAGAATGTTTAAAGTTGTGTGTAATCTGAGCTATTTCTCTGGGGAGAAGATCTGCCTCAGAAAGAAAAACATTCTGTATTAAACTGTATAAAGTACTTTTTTTTCAATACAGTGAAAGACGCAAAATCTTTTAAATAATTAACTTGTAAAGCAATATAGATATTATAACCCCATCCCATCCCCTTGAAAGATTAGTTTATCAATAGGGTGTTTTGTGGAAACAGGTAAGATCTACTAGAGGAGTGGGAAGTAAGTAAAAACAAGTGACTGACTGAAGGGTTGATTTGAANTCCTTATAATTGATTACATTTTCTGTTTATAGAAGAAAATACATTTCAGCAATCCTTTTCACTAAAGCACTGTACGAGCTGGTAGAATAAATGTGTTGACATACCCATTGTCAATGGATTAATACACAGATGTGCCCTACCAGTCATTCTCATGTGAACTTACAAACAAAATTTTAATCCCAGTGGGGATGCAAATATTCTCATATTGGGGGGAGGTGAAATCCAACAAGTCATGTTAAAATTTAAATTTACTTTTTAAATTCTATAAATGAAGCTCTATTTTTACTCAAGAATGTTTAAAGTTGTGTGTAATCTGAGCTATTTCTCTGGGGAGAAGATCTGCCTCAGAAAGAAAAACATTCTGTATTAAACTGTATAAAGTACTTTTTTTTCAATACAGTGAAAGACGCAAAATCTTTTAAATAATTAACTTGTAAAGCAATATAGATATTATAACCCCATCCCATCCCCTTGAAAGATTAGTTTATCAATAGGGTGTTTTGTGGAAACAGGTAAGATCTACTAGAGGAGTGGGAAGTAAGTAAAAACAAGTGACTGACTGAAGGGTTGATTTGAATTAATCTTTTATATCTAAACATAAAAAAACCCCAAACCTACCATGCCACTTCAGAATCTATTTGTATTTTGTATACAAATAATTAACAAACTATATATCCTCAATTACTCATTACCTACTTTCCATAAACATTTCAATGAATATTTACTGAAAGCAAGGCTGATTACAAATAGTTCAATCAGAATATACTATTATATCTGTTCATTATATAGAGTTAAGACAGAATGAGTAGCACTGCTACATTGCCAATGTGAGCCATGTCTTAAATTACCAACATATAGCTCCATATGGTAACTGATTGAATACAACTGGAAAGCTACTATTAACAGTAATGTGTTTTAAATTATAAGCTAAACTGGGAGGAGGGGTACAATTCCCCCGATAGAACTGACAAATTCTCCTCTCAGTTCTCATATTCTACCCCTGTACCTGGGGAGGAGAGGGAAGGGACTGACCCACAACTCCCACTAGCAATAATGTTTCATTAAAAACAAACAAACAAACAAACAAAAGGCAGCAAAGACACATAAAACAACAATCGACATTTGCAAAGAAGAGATACCTCAAATATCCTTCAATNTTTTGTATATAAATAATTAACAAGCTACATATCCTCAATTACTCATTACCTACTTTCCATAAACATCTCAATGAATATTTACTGAAAGCAAGGCTGATTACAAATAGTTCAATCAGAATATACTATTATATCTGTTCATTATATAGAGTTAAGACAGAATGAGTAGCACTGCTACATTGCCAATGTGAGCCATGTCTTAAATTACCAACATATAGCTCCATATGGTAACTGATTGAATACAACTGGAAAGCTACTATTAACAGTAATGTGTTTTAAATTATAAGCTAAACTGGGAGGAGGGGTACAATTCCCCCGATAGAACTGACAAATTCTCCTCTCAGTTCTCATATTCTACCCCTGTACCTGGGGAGGAGAGGGAAGGGACTGACCCACAACTCCCACTAGCAATAATGTTTCATTAAAAACAAACAAACAAACAAACAAAAGGCAGCAAAGACACATAAAACAACAATCGACATTTGCAAAGAAGAGATACCTCAAATATCCTTCAATTCATAGTACATTTGGAAATTTTCTACACAGATTTGGGGGACAAGACAAGTTCAAGCATAACAGGGTATAAATTCCTCAAAGGAAAACAAAACACACAAAAAATGTACTTAACCTCCCTTAGTCTTACCTTGTTCAATATGTGTAGCCAGGTACAGCATTTTCCCCTGAGCAGCTAGCTGGTGAACTGATAACGCTGCAAAAAGGGAAGCAAAAACGTAGTATGTACACAAATTTTCATTCTGCTCCATTTGGAGTTAGACCTAACATGTCCATTGGCTTGTGCAGTACAGAATTTAAGATGAGAGAGCAGATTTCACCTTACTTTAAGATAGTAATTGGAATTACCACCTTAAGAATTAAAGTTGCTTTATCAAGCATGTAAAAATAGATCTTAAGAAGAACTAGAAAAAAAAAAAATCAGGTTTTCAAATCAAGAATTGGATCCCCCTCTAGAAAACATGCTTCAGTCATGAATTCAGTACAGCAGGCAGATTATCATTTTAAGGTTTGAACCACGTGAAATTAGATGAGATTATCTCAGTGTTTTCTTCCTACATTACAGTTCATTAGAAGACCAAAGAAAAATGGAAAAAATCACGCAAGTAGCTAGCTTACAGTTCACAAAAATAATTAACAGTAAAGCAGAAAGATACTTACAATTTACAAGCAGAGGTGTTGTAGAGATTTCATTTCCCCTATGTTTGTTAGTTAGGGTAGTTGACTTTTATTGGAGAGAAATGCTTAGTTGTTGATGGAGTGTAAACATGTCTTACTTGGATACCAGGGGAAGGAGAAGTATGGATGTTGTATTCAGCTACATTGAACAGAGATAATAAATATGGTTTTAGTGCTATTAAGAGCATTAGAAGAAATGCACAGGATCCAAGTCAAATTAGAAAGCTCCAGTGTCACCAGATCTTTAAAGCCTGCATTAAGTAACCTTTGTGAGCTAAAAAAGTAACCTTTGTGGGTTTATCAGGTAGGAGAGCAATACAAGGCATGCATTATCTCTATTAACACTCTCCAGCTTAATGAACATAATACAACCATGATCATGTAACTGCTCAGCTCATCCTTTTGCCTCCTGTCTAACCAATACACAGCATGATTGGACCCAACCTTCACTAAATTTCTCCATTAGGACTTTTCCCACTCCTGTTTGACAAATCTGTAACTGCATTATGAATGTCTTCGGAATATTTATCCAATAGGAATAAAGATTTTCCATGCTACCTCGTAGAAAATGCAACAGCAGGATACTAATTAGAACTCAGAAAGTCACTCACTGTTTCGGGGGGGGTACTTTTTTTTAAGATATCAGTAACAGTATTTTATTACAGAATTTATGAATTATCTTGGCTTCTAATTTGCAGAATAGTTTTTGGTTCTGAGAAGTAGCTGAGAAGCCAACACTTTTAAAAAGATGAACGATTAAATACTAGAAAGACAGTGAAGACTGAAACTCCATTACTGGCCAAATTGATTTGATGCTAGTGTGCACTAGTAATTAATGATATGAAGTTAATTAACATGTGCACCAAATTCATGCTATAAAGAACTTCATGATTACAAAGCCAAGTGCAACTTTGGGAAGAGAACTGATTGAAAGAACTATAAATGACCCTGGGCAACAGCATGAAAACAAAATTACATTTTGTTTAACAATTAAATAGCTTCAGATGAGACTAGTGAATTAAGAGACCTACCAGGGATTTTTGACCTGCGATCCCTGGATACACAGGGCTACTTCTAAGGGTAACAAATGTTACCTAAGAAAAACAACCCTAGTGCTGATGGGTCTAAATTTACCGTTCAGGTCTGCAGCTTCACTGAGGGCCTGCAAATCAAAAAAGTTTGAAAATTACAATGGCTGAACTGCAGCCAAACCATATAAATTACAGGAATCATCAAGATATACAATGGGTCTTTGTTTGTGCATATTATGGCAAATGGGTCAGATTCAGCATCCTGACAAGATGCGCTACTAACAGTTTGAAATATTAAAGCAACTCTGATGAACATTATTGGTCAAAAGAAACAGATTTAAGCCCTAATTCTGCTCTTTATAGATAAGCCCAGTCATTATAAAACCCTGATAACTCTGATGCAGCTGCAGAGCAGAGGGTGGAGAGTGGCTGCACGGAAGAGCTTACAGTACTGTAGCAATATTCACTTTCAAAGAACGTGAAACCAAATCAACAAATCAATCACTTAAATGACTGCAGGCTTTGTGCAGCCATATCGATAAAACAAGATCAATCGTATAAACTGTGTTATCATGGTACTAGTGAAAGGCTAAAGCATGACCCACAAAGCTACTGAAGTTAAGATATAACCCATAAAATTAATAGCCCATTACTGATTGCATATAATAAGAATTCTAAGGGAACAAATTACAGAAAAAAAAAAAAAAAACAGATTAGCACACACACAAAAAAAGGGGAGGTTTCTTTTTTAACATATCAGGATAATGGGATGAGACAATCCATACACAACAATTTGTACCATGAAGTTCAACCTTTAAATAAGACAGATGCCACTTCAAGGTCAGAGTTAACTTGGTCTTGAATGTTTTTACTGTCCTCTTCATTCAAAGATTTCACAAACCGCGAGCAGACATTCATGTCAAATCTGTTGGGCAGAATGAACTTCATTCCCATGGAGACGCTTTGTGCAGGACCTTCCTCTACGCCAGGCTCCAGCTGATGCTCCACCTTGATGTCGGGCATGGCTGGGAGGCCGTAGCCAGTGGTGCACACTTCCACCATCAGCTGGCCTCCAGCATCAGTGTTCCATGGTTTCAATCACACAGCACTTCTATGTAAAATGTCTCTTCATGTCTTCTGGCCACCAGCAGTTCACCCAGCCAAGCTGTCTCCAGTGTGATATGGATGTTAAAGTAATCTGTAATTAAACACAAATGTTCTTAACTTGGGATATTATATAATGTTAGTCCGTAATCCCAGTAATCACCCGCACGCTCAACCTGGTGGTTTAAAAGCAAGCCGGCAGTGGACCTCTTAGAGTTGATCCTTAGATCCGCGCTGTCTGAGGAGAGGTTCGTGTTTTTATAGACGACCGCAACTTTCCTCATTAAATGTTATCTACAAGTACCATTATTTACGACTAATCCTCCCTTCACAATTCTGTTTGGCAAGTTCGGAATCTTATCTCATGGTCGCAAGGAGCAGGATATGGTATCCTGTTAGTTCTTGTCCTTGATCGTAGCAAGCTATATTTACAGAAGCAGATGGCAAGGTTAACTGTAGATCACATAACCTATGCTTTATACGTCTTTAGCGTGCAAGCTTTTTACAGAAACAGAAAGCACACTACCCTGTTAACCCTCTATAGGCCTTAAAATAACATTACACAATGCATAAGGACACATCAAATTTCCTTCGTTTATGCTTATAGCATTTTAGGTATCCCAAAACACAATGAAATAAGTATGTAACTACTGACACAAGTCATCAGACAAATCTTCTGATTATTCCCCCCTCCTTTTTATTTTTCCCTTTCTTTCTGTTCAGACAATCTCCATAATGAAGCAAACTGAATTTCATTTAAGTGAAAATTCAGAATATCAGTCTGGTTTTAACAAAATATAACTATATATGTACATACTGTGTGGAAAATCTTGCTGTCAAGAACTGAATATCCAAAAAGGAGACAGAGGAGTCCTAAAACTTTATTCGAATAAAGGGAGAGTCCACCGGGCATATCCCTGTGGGGTCTCTCCAGTTGCTGGAGGATGCAGCCCCTCTTTTGTCCTAATTTCCCAACCGAGGGACGCCCTCTCCTTTTCCCCATTGGCCAAGGTACTCAGAAGTTACAGCCTTCCCGGCCTGCCTACACCAAACTCCTGCCTCCCTCCATCTGTTCTCACCTGAGGTCACCCAACTCCTTTGTCCCCCTTGCTGAAGAATGTGGAGGAATTCCCTTATTTGTAAAGGCCCCAAACTCTTGGCTCTTTTGTGCCACTCACTCATGACTCCGCTCACTCTCCCCCCACTTTGTCCTGCTCTTCAGCCAGACTGTGGGGGAATCCCCTTTTTTGTGAATACACAAGCTTGAGCATTCCGCTCAATCCTTTCTCTTTTTTTTTCTTTTTTTTTGACAATATTTGTTTTACAAACCTCTATACCCATCTTTAGAAGCATAGTGGACTACACATAGGTTATTAACTAACCACCTGCGTTCGATAGGTCTAGTACCCATGGGTAGTCTTCATATCCTCCTGGACTCCCACAGACCCAGCAACCCAACATTTATTCTCCAGACCCACTCCCAGCCAGCGGTACAGATCTATGGAGAGTTAGCCAGGACTTTCCATCCTCTTCCTTCAACTGAGAAGTCCAGATTTCTGGAGTCTTGGTAATCTTAACTCTGGTATGATGAGTCCATCCATGCTCAGCTGTCTTGATTGATGTTTCTGTGGTTAGTAATACCTGATAAGGTCCATACCACTTTGCTAGCAGTGGTGCTTCTTTCCACTCTTTGATCAAGACCCAATCCCCTGGTTGGATATCATGGACTGCAAAATCCAAGGGGAGAGTCTGTGCGAGCTGGGCTTCCTGTCGGAAAGACTTCACAAGAGAAAGTATTCTGGCCACATATTGCTTTAAATATATGTCACTTACGTCCACCTCCCTGCCAGGTTGGGTGTTAGCAGGATAGGGAATCCCAAACATTCTTTCAAAGGGGGACAGTTGAATGTCTCCCCTTGGTTTTGCTCTTATTCTTGCTAAAGCTAATAGTAGAAGTCGTGTCCACGGCATCTTAGTTTCTAACACCAATTTCAAAAGTTGCTTTTTAATGTTCCCATTCATCCTTTCCACTCTACCAGAGCTCTGGGGATGCCAAGGGGTATGCAAGTCCCATTGAATCCCCAGGGCGGTCATGACACCTTGAAGAACCTTTCCTGCAAAATGAGTGCCTCCTCTGTCTGAATCTATCATCTGTACCAACCCATATCTTGGAATTATTTGTTCTAAGAACACCTTAATTACAGATCCGATTGTTGCTGAGGCAGTTGGAAATGCTTCGGGCCATCTTGTCAACTGACATAGGTGGGGGAGATCTCCTTATTTGTGAATACACAAACTTGAGCATTCCGCTCAATACATATGTACATACATACATACATATACACATATGCACACACACATATATTTATGCCAGATACTGAACAAGACATAAGACCTCAGTGCCTGGGAAACACCTGTCTCGGGTCAAGAGCCAGAGCTAGATTACACATCCTCCTCAGGCAAGTGAGCCAGAGAGCCGGCTCTGCTCGGCTCTGCCTCTGCCTCTGCCTCTGCCTCTGCCTCTGCCTCTGCCTCTGCCTCTGCCTCTGCACAGAGGCAGAAAGCTGCGGCGGGGAAGCTGCCCCGAAGGCGGCCCGAGCTCGGGGGCGGGAGCGGCGACGACTCCCTGGATGCAACCAACGCTGCGGCCGGCGGAGCCGAAGAGCGGTCGCTGGGAGCCACTTCCGGCGCGCCGCGGCCGCCATTGGGCACCGGCGGCGCGCGAGGATGACGCGGCTCTCGGGAGTGCGTCGGCTTCCCTCACGCGAGCGGGTTATGGTGGTGATGGCTGTGGCGCGCGGCGTGGCTACCGCTACCGCTGCTTGAGGCGGCACCGGCCTCCCCTGAGCACCTGGCTTGGCTTGGCCCGGCGTAGACCCTCCCCCCTCCCCCGAGCGCGCGGCGCGGCCCGCAGAGGCGGCCCTATGGCGAGCTACAAGCCAGTGGCGGTCCCGGTACACCCCTGGCTCGGCGAGAAGGTCAGGCAGGACACGCTCTACTGGTGCGGCTACAAGGTGCGAGGAGCGGGGCCACCGGGCTGCTCTGCCGCCCCGCGGGGTGCCCCGGGCAGGGGGAGGAGGGAGCAGTAACGTGTGCTTAATTGATCATTCATAACGCATGAAAAAAAAAGACACTAAAAGTGCATCCGTAGTACAAAGGAGTAAAAAGTTGGCAAGGGGGAAACTCGATAGGATTGTATTTCAAGAGTAAATGGGTCCTGGCCTCGATTTGAAGGACTGTGTAGGAAGAATAGTAGAATCACAGAACGGTTGAGATTGAAAGGGACCTCTAGAGATCATCTAGATCATCTAGTTCAACCACCCTGCTCCAGTAGGGACACCTAGAGCACATGGCACAGGGTGGTGTCCAAGTGGGGTTTGAAGATCTCCAGAGAAGGAGACTCCACAACCTCTTTGGGCAGCCTGTGCCAGGGCTCTGTCACCCTCACTGTTAAGAAATTTTTCCTTAAGTTCCTGTGGAACTTTTGATGCTTTAGTTTCTGGACATTTTCTCTAGTTCTGTCAGTGGCAACCACTGAAAAGAGGCCAGCCCCATCCTCCTCACTGCCTCCCTTGAGGTATTTATAAACACTGACTAGATCCCTTCTCAGCCTTCTCTTCTCCAGGCTGAACAGGCCCAGCTCCCTCAGCCTCTCCTCATAGGGCAGATGTTCCAGGCCCCTGATCATTCTTGTGGCCCTGCACTGGACTCTCTCCAGCAGCTCCACATCGCCCTTGTACTGGGGAGCCCAGAACTGGACACAGTACTCCAGATGTGGCCTCCCCAGGGCTGAGTAGAGGGGCAGGATCACCTTCCTCGACCTGCTGGAGACACTCCTCTTAATGCATCCCAGGATGCCATTGGCCTTCTTGGCCATGAGGGCACACTGCTGCCTCATGGTCAACTTGTCATCCACCATGATGCCCAGGTCCCTCTCTGCAGAGCTGCTCTCCAGAAGGTCAGTCCCCAGCCTGTACTGGTGTCTGGGGTTATTCCTCCCCAAGTGCAGGACCGTGCACTTGGCCTTGTTGAATTTCATAAGGTTTCTCACTGCCCAGTTGTCCAGCCTGCCCAGGTCCCTCTGGATGTCAGCGCAGCCCTCTGGAGTATCCGCTACTCCTCCCAGTTTGGTATCATCAGCAAACTTGCTGAGGCAGCACTCTGTGCCTTCATCCAGGTCGTTGATGAATAAATTGAACAGGACTGGACCAAGGACTGACCCCTGGGGGACTCCCGCTAAACACAGGCCTCCAACTATACTCTGCGCCACTGATCACCACCCTCTGAGCTCTGCCATCCAGCGAATTCCCAATCCACTTCACTGTCCACTCATCTATCCCACACTTCCAGAGCTTGCCCAGGAGGGTGTAGTGAGGGACAGTGTCAAAAGCCTTGGTGAAGTCAAGAGAGATGACATCTGCTGCTCTCCCGTCATCTATCCTGCTGGTCATCCCATCATAGAAGGCTATCAGGTTAGTCAAGCATGATTTCCCCTTGTCGAACCCCCGCTGACTACTCTTGAGCACCTTCTTGTCCTCCACGTGCCTGGAGACAACGGCCAGTATGAGCCATTCCATCACTTTTCTGGGGACGGAGGTGAGGCTCACTGGCCTGTAGTTGCCTGGATCCTCCTTCTTGCCTTTTTTAAAGACTGGTGTGACACTGGCTTTCTTCCAGTCCTCCGGCACCTCCCCCGTTCTCCAGGATCTTTCAAAGATGATGGAGAGCGGCTTAGCTATGAGATCCGCCAGCTCCCGCAGCACTCTGGGGTGCATCCCATCAGGGCCCATGGATTTGTGGGTATCGAGTTGCCTTAGGTGCTCTCTGACCCAATCTTCCTCTACCCAGGGCAAGTCTTCCTCTCTCCAGGCTTCTTCTCTTGTCCCTAGGACCTGGGACTCTAAAGGGTTGCCCTTGGTAAACACCGAAGCAAAGAAGGCATTCAGCAACTCTGCTTTTTCTGTGTTATTCGTAACCAGGGCGCCCATCCCATTCACCAGTGGACCCACGTTTTCCCTGATCTTCCTTTTGCTGTTAATATATTTGAAGAAGTTTTTCTTGTTATTTCTAACATCCCTTGCCAGATTGCATTCCAAACGTGCCTTAGCTTTCCTTGTCGCATCTCTGCATTCCCTGACAACGTTCCTGTATTTCTCCCAGGGGGCCTGTCCTTTTCTCCACATTCTGTATACTGTCTTCTTCTGCTTGTGTATTGCCACAAGCTCCTTGCTCATCCACACAGGTCTCCTGCCCCCTCTGCCTGACTTCTTACGCACAGGGATGCACTGTTGCTGGGCGTTGAGGAAGTGATGCTTGAAAACTAGCCAGCTCTCTTGGGCCCCCTTCCCTTCTAGAGCTCTCGCCCATGGGATTCTTCTGAGGAGGTCTCTGAAGAGGCTAAAGTTGGCCCTCCTGAAGTCCATTGTTGCAAGGCTGCTTACAGCCCTGCCTCCTCCTCGTTAGATCCTGAACTCCACCAACTCATGGTGACTGCAACCGAGGCTANACCTCTCCTCATCGGCTCCTCCACAATCTGTGTTAAAAAGTTATCATCAATGCCCTGCAGAAACCTCCAGGACTGTTTGTGCCTGGCTGTGTTGTCTTTCCAGTTGATGTCTGGGTGGTTGAAGTCCCCCATGAGAACCAGGGCCTGTGACCATGAGGCTACTCCCAGCTGTCTGTAGAAAGCCCCGTCAGCTTCCTCATCCTGGTCAGGCAACCTGTAGCAGACACCCACCACAGTGTCTCCCACATTAGCCTGCCCTTTAACCCTTACCCACAGGCTCTCAACTCGCTCATCATCCACCCCCAGGTTGAGCTCCATGCATTCCAGTTGCTCTCTCACATAAAGAGCAACTCCACCACCTCGCCTTCCCAGCCTGTCCTTCCTAAAGAGCACATAGCCTTCCATGGCAGTGCTCCAGTCATGCGAGCTATCCCACCACGTCTCTGTGATTCCAATGAGATCATGGCGCTGGGACCGCACATAGATCTCCAGTTCATCTTACTTATTCCCCATGCTTCGCGCATTGGTGTACAGGCATTTCAGGGAAGTAATCGAGCTGCAGGTTTCCTGGGAGGGATGAAAGAGGACCCTCTATAATCATCTCCTAGTAGATTTAGTTTTACTGCTTTCATTTTTGTCAGTGCTTCCATGTATTTGGTAACTATTACAATTTTTATAGACACCTGTTCAGATAAAGGAGTTTGGTGCAATAAACAAGATTGACTTCTCCCCAGTTTCTCCGTATAACTACGCTGTCACAGCCTCCTCACTGGTAAGTGTTTTTCTCTTGAGGTTTTTAATCTTCTTAGGCTCTATAAATGGTCTTATTTTGTTTGCCAGCTGTTATTGTGTGCCTTCTTGTTTTGCTAGATCCACATTTACGGTCGTTACTCCCAGGAACCGATCAAAACCTTTTCTCGCTTCAAAGATGCTGCCTACTGTGCTACATACAGAGATGATGGCAAACTGCTTCTTGCTGGCAGTGAAGAAGGTAGCATCCGGCTCTTTGATATCAGTGGAAGAGCACCACTGAGGCAGTTTGATGGTCATACGAAGTAAGATGATGTTGTTTTCTTCCCTGGGTCTATATGCTTGCTCATGCATTTGTATATGTCTATATATTACTGAAAATCTTTAAAATATTAATCTGTGTTACATTCAGCTGTGTCGCATTTTTGTTGAAAATTAGGCTTTAAACATCA
>VWPW01018249.1:2541-43601 GCA_013389825.1 Crypturellus undulatus
CCTCCATGGGGCTCAATACCACCCTATGGGACACAACATCCACCCCCATGGGGCACAGCACCGCCCTATGGGGCTCAGCATCCACCCCCATGGGACTCAATACCAGCCTATGGGGCTCAGCACCCACTCCCACAGGGCTCAATACCAACCTATGGGGCACAGCACCGCCCTATGGGGCTCAGCATCCCCCCCTATGGGGCTCAATAACACCCCTGCGGGACACAGCATCCACCCCCATGGGACTCAGCACCATCTCTCATAGCACACACCATCCCACCCTATGGGGCTCAGCACCCAGCCCTATGAGGCTCAATACCAACCTATGGGACATTGCACTACCCTATGGGGCTCAGCACCTACCCCCACGGGGCTTAGTACCACCCTATGGGGCACAGCACCCACCTCCATGGGGCTTAGTACCACCCTATGGGACACCCACCCCCATGAGGGCACCCCATTCCACCCTATGGGGCTCAGCACCCACCTCCATGGGGCTCAATACCACCCCTATAGGACACAGCAGCAACCCCTATGGGGCTTAGTACCAATCTATGGGGCTCAGCACCCACCCCCATGGGGCTCAATACCACCCCTACAAGACACAGCACCCACCCCTATGGGGCTTAGCACCACCCTATGGGACACAGCACCCACCCCATGGGGCACCCCATCCCACCGTATGGGGCTGAGCATCCACCCCCTCACGGGACCCTCGCCGTGGGTCCCCCTGTCCCCGCGGACACCGCGCAGAGGCCGCGCTGTCCCCGCATGGCCTCACTGTCCCCTCATGGCCACGCTCCGTGTTTATTGTGGGGGCCCCCGCGGCGCCCCCGGCCTCACACCGTCCTCCAGGGGCGCCGCGGCGGCTCCTGCGGGCGAGAGGGGCAGGCGAAGGGGGTGGCCACGGGACACCCTCCCCATGGGGACCCCAGGGTCCCCCCCTGCTCTTACCGGCAGCTCCGGCCCTGGGGGTGGCTGGGGGGCGCAGCCGGGGGCCCCGCGCGGCCACTCGGAGACCTGGGACGGCAATGGGGGGGCAGCGGTCATGGGGGGTCACCTAAAAGGGGGTCTGACCCGGGGGGCGGTTTTGACCCAATGGAGCGGGATGGGAGCCTGGGATAGGGAGTGGAACCGCGGCATTGGGGGCGTGGACCCCCAGAACGGGAATATTTCCCCGGGATGGGGAAATTATCCCACAAAGGGGCTGTGAGCCAGAGGGGTGGCTCTTAGCCCGGGACAGGGGCTGTAAGGGCGGGAATGGGGGGGTCACTCCAGGACAGGGACTGGGACAGCCTCCAAAGGCGGGGGGAACCCTGGGATGGGGGTGACACCCAAAACCGGGGTGGGTTGATCTAAAGAAGGGGGGAAATGACCCCAGGACGGGTCTATAACCCCCAAAAGAGGGAATGTGCCCCAAGAGGGCGGCTCTTACCGCAGGATGGGGGCTATGAACCCAAGAGAGGGAATGTTACCCCGGGGGGGGGTTAAAACCCGGAGACAGGGGGATGCAGCGAGGGATGGGATACATTAACCCAATAAAGGGGGTTAGAGCCCCCCAAAGGGCAGGATGGCCCCCAAAAAAGGGGGGGACGCGGCCGCGGGGCACCCACCTGCGGGCCGTGGGGGCGCTCCAGGTCCCGCTTGCCCCCCGGGTACCATCCGTGGGACCAGTGCTGCGCCGGGCAGCGCGGCACGGCGGCCGCCGCGAGCAGCAGCAGCGCCACGAGCAGCGGGGCGCGCGCGGGGGCCATGGAGCGGGGCACGGCACGGAACGGCACGGCACGGGCTGCGGGGACGAGCGGTTGGACGCCTGGGCTCCCTCCCGCAGCCCGTGCGGGACCGGGGGGACCCGCTCGGGGGACCTTCATGGGCACCTCGGAGCCCCCCGTCACCACAGACCACCCGTTCCCCCATCCCGCGGGGCTCCCGGTGCCGGTACCGCCGCTCTCACCTCAGTCGCCGCCGGTGCCGGTGCCGCTGTCGCCGCCGCCGCTATTTGAAGCCCGGGGCCGCGCTGGCACCGCCCCCGCC
Source organism: Crypturellus undulatus (assembly GCA_013389825.1). NCBI lineage: Eukaryota > Metazoa > Chordata > Aves > Tinamiformes > Tinamidae > Crypturellus > Crypturellus undulatus. The sequence goes on from VWPW01018249.1 coordinate 4,573, forward strand.
GGGGTGGGGGGGAGGCGACGCGGGAGGCGCCGGGCGGGAAACTGAGGTACGGGGTGAGGCGGCGGCGCCCAGCGCCGAGGACGGCGGAAAAACGCGTTTTTTTAGGGGTAAAAACGGCCCCGGGAGGCGCTTTTTGGGGTACCAGGGAGCGGATGGGGGTCCGGTGGGGTGTTTTGACCTAAAGAAGGGGGGAAATGACCCCGGGATGGGTCTATCACCCAAAAGAAGGGGAGTGTGACCCCAAGAGGGTGGCTCTTACTGCAGAATGGGGGCTCCGAATCCAGGAGAGGGGATGTGACCCTGGATGGGGCTTTTATCACTGATTTATATTTATTACTCCCTTACCTCGAGGGCAGTTTTGGCGGTGTCTCCCCCTGGCAAAGAGCCCCAAGTTGCCCTAAACTGCGCTGTATTGCCCCAAAGAGGGGGCTGAGCTACGGCCCTGCGGTCCCTACCCTGTCCCGTGGCCTCTCCTGGATTTTGGGTGGGAAAACACCCCGGAGCAGCCATCGGCACCAGGTCCCCATCCCTGCCGGAGCGTCGCAACCGGGAGAGGATGGAGCTGGACGTCGATACCTCTTTTCCAGACCAAAATTTGGGGATTTTGAGCTCTTTGTCCCACCGGGAAAGGCCAGCCTGAAACGTGGCCTGCGACACACGGAGTTTCCTTCAGGGAGCAAAAAACCCTTTTATTTTTCCTTTTCTTTATTGACTTTGCGTTGAATTCCCAACTGCTGTTGCTGTGCTCGGGACCGTCACCCTGAAGGACCCTGACCGTCATCACTGCTTTGTCTTTTTATACAAAAATTAGGATATTTATATATATATATACACACAGAATAAGCTTTTTTTGATGTGTTTTTCCCTCTTCTTTTCCCCCCAAGAGATGACCAGCAGAAAAATGTGAAACCATTTCCCTGCAGATGTGGAAAGCTTGTGCTTGTGGGTCTTATATATATATATATATATATTTTAGACAAGATCCAGAATATCTTTTTCTTTTTTAAAAAAGGCTTTACTCCCTCAAGAAAAAAAAAAAAGAGATTTACAAACAAAATAACAGCCTGCGTCGACTCTCCAGAAGAGAGATGGTATGACAATATTAATCCAAACATCACGCTATTTAATTCCCCAATTAAACATTGGAAAAAAAAAAAGGAGCCAACAGTATCTGCACTAACACTTTGCTACATATAAAATCTCCAGCTAATATGAAGCTTATGGTACCAACCTCTAAAACAGTTAAGATATATACACATATTTTCGGGGGGGTATATTAACAAACAGAATATTACAAAATATTAAAGAAGGCAACTCTTCGGACATTTGTTTCTTGGGTTTTCACTTGAAGTTGGCATAGTCCGAGAAGGCGTCGATATATTCCTGCACCACCTTGTAGCAGAATTCGTACTGTTCCTGCGGGACCAGAGGGGCAGAGCGTTACATGGAGCGAAAGCGGATGGTTCCCCCTTCCCACAAAGCTGATTTTATAAAATAACTCAGGTTTGGGGGCTGAAAACCAGGCTTACCAGTGTCTGCACCATATGCGGCCTCTGCAACCTCAAGCTCTTCACCGTCTGAAAGACGTCGAGGATCCCTTCTGCCTTCACCCGCTCCAGGACGGTGCTCAGCGCGCAGAACGTGCCCGTCCTTCCCGCCCCAGCACTGGCAAAGGGAAAGCAGAAGGTGAAGGGAATGGTCCAAAGGGAAAGCAAAAGGTGAAGGGAACATCCCAAACCCACCGCGATGGTTGTGCTGGAGACACAAGCCAAGGAGCAAACGCTGAAGGGCTGGGAGAGGTGACTGTCCTCTTCCAGCTGGTCGCACTGTCACTTACATGTGCTTGGACTTGTCCCCTGAGGTTCTGATATGGTGGCAGGAGGAGGAAAACCTCTTACCGCTTCCACCTACACTCTTATCACTCAGCTTGAGCCTTTCAAGGGATGATTTACTGTTTCTGAGGGATGTTTTACTGTTTTTGAGGGATATTTTACTGTTTTCGAGGGATATTTACTGTTTTTCAGGGATGTGTACTGTTTTCGAGGGATATTTTACTGTTTTTGAGGGATGTTCTATTGTTTTTGAAGGATGTTTTACTGTCTTTGAGGACTGTTTTACTGTTTTTGAGGGTTATTTTACCATTTTGAGGGATATTCCACTGTTTTGAGGGGTGTTTTACTGTTTTGAGGGATGTTTTCCTGTTTTCGAGGGACATTTTGCTGCCACCCAAGCTCCCTGCAGTGCCTGTTCCCCGCCGTTACCTGCAGTGCACCGTGATGGGGTGGTTGCCAGACTGCTGCTGCTGCTTCTGCACGGCCGCGATGATGTTGATCATCCCTTTCCCATCGCTGGGGATCCCGACTTCTGGCCAGCCGTGGAAGTGAAACTGCCGGATCTGCCGGCTCTTGTTTTCCTGGCGGAACACAACAGCTCTCAACAGCTAATTCATGCCTTGTGCCTGCAGCCTACATCATCTTGGCATGATGAGGATGAGGATGGATAGGTGGATGAAGGATGCACATCTAAGGGTTTCCTTGAGGAAAGGGCCGGGAGTAACAGGAATCTCAAAGCACCACTAGCACCAGCAGGGATCAACGAGAGCAAAACTCGGGAGAGCCCCGAGCACCCCAAAGGGAGCAGGACAAACTCTTACCCTTGTGTTGGTCACCAGCAGGTCCCGCACCGTGTAGCTCTCGCACTCCTCCTCCTTCTTCAGCTCCACGGTGATGTCTCCGTAGGACACGGCACCATCGGAGGGCCAGTACTGGGCACACTTCTCCTGAGAAAGCAGACAAGAGGGGACAGGGTGAAGAGCTGCCCATCTTCCTGCTGTCTCTACAGGAGGGATCTTCTGTACAAGAAGCCACGGGGAATTAGGCAGCCCCAGAGAGGAGCTCGAGGCCCCGTCTTGATGTAGGAGACACCCACAGCATCTCCTACCAGGTGCCACGACTTAGCTCCAGAGCTGCTTTAAGAGCAGAGGGTCTAGAGCTGTTTTTCTATTTTTTAATTCCTCTCCTCTGGATTTACAAACATCTGGACTCTTTGTATTAGAATTAGAGGTTGAAAGTCCCTCCCCATGTGTTATTTGCCAGGGAAAGGCTGGAAGAGCAGCACAGCGTGTGCGACCCCGGCAGCAGCGCTGGGGCCATCTGGACATTTTCAGGGTTTGCAGCCATCTGTGGCGGGGCCGAGAGGCCTTGCGGGCTGCAGGGACACTGACCTGGCCTCTCTCCTCCAGCTCCGTTAGCATCACGATGGAGCAGGACTTCCACTCCCAGATCATCCTCCAGAAGTCCTCTATCGTGTGCTGCAGAGGGCCCTGGCTGGCGATGTACGAGTCCTTCTGCCGATAGCCCTGCAATTGCAAACGGCCGTTACCGACGCGCACGGAGCAGCAAAGGGCAACAAAATCCCCCGCAGATCAAGGACGTGGCCAGATGCTCTTGGCCACGGCCACATCAGTAGAGCCAAGTTCATCCTTGGAGCCCGAACCCACTCAGCCCAGGCACAGAAACCCGCCCTGGTGCCATAAGGCAGCATTTTATTTAGCATTTTATGTATTTATTTCATATTTAAGAACTTTATTTCTAAGGAAATGCAGCTCAAATGGGATCATGTTGCCTCAATGGCAGGGAAAGAGCTGGGCTTCCAGTGCTCCTACTCCTAAGAGAAGTTGGAAGGTCGATTTCTGAAGCGCCAAAGCTCTGGAAACTGCAGTTGCAATTTTTATTGGAAGATGTGAGCAAGAACATGCCCTGTAGTAAGGTAGGGTGACTCTGGCTCCCCTACCACGCAGAGACGTTCCTGTTTCAAGCAATGAAATCCTCCAATATTCCCCTGTGCCCTCACAGCAAACGGTGGCCAAAGACACTTCGTCATTTGCAGCTTGTCACTTAAGCAAAGTTCAGCAGAGGCAGGAAATTGAATCTTCAACAGAATTGCTTACGTGACATTTAAGCTTTTGAAGATAGATTTGGAACAACAAAGCTGCCAGGCTGGAGGGCTGCTCAGATTTGTGGTTTGTTCAAGGCGAAGGCAGCCAAAGCACCCATGTGCCATCCTGAGGGGACCCAGCCGACATGTTTCAGGGAGCTGAATTTGGGATGCTGTGGTTGGGAATACACTGGTTTCACTGGTTCAATCTATGGCAGCTCTGGCCCTTTTGGAAAAATACCTGTCATTAGGAGGTGAAAACTTTACTGATGATATTGGGCTACAGAAGAGAGGGTTCGTTGTGGCTTTCACAGCGGTGGCCTCACCGCACAAAGGTAAATACTGCTCTGAGATGTTCCCTGGAGTCAACAGGATTACTCACGAGCAGAGGATGTGCCACGCAGCACGAGCCAGCAAAGCACTTAACCTGGCTGCCTCATTTCCTCCGGGCAGCAGCACAGGTGTAATAGGATTGACCTGGTTTTTCTCCAGGGTTTTGGGATCCGTGTACAGCTCCGTTACTTAATCTAAGGGATGTTTTCTGACCAAATGAACGGTGCTATTCAAGCAATCAGTACTCTGGCTACACGTGTCCTTTTCTCTAAAACCGTCATCCCAAACTCAGGAGTTGCAGCAGTGAGACCAGGATTTAGAGGATCGGTTCAGGCTCCAACTTTGCTCTCCCAGCTCTCTGTGGCTTAGAAGATTGGAAGCTCTTGCTGAAGCTCCTGTCTGCAGGGTTTGTTTGGGACAAACTGCCACTAGCCATCAGCACGGAGCAAGGTGGAAGGAGGCGGATGAAACCCAGGGAGGAAGCGTTTCAGGACGACACAAATCCTTCCCATAGGGAAGAGTGTGATGTGGAGTTTTTCCAGTGGGAGAGTAGGAGAAGACAAAAAATACTCACATCAATGAAGGAAGCATTTACATAGTCCGTATTCTCTTCACCTCTCTTCACTGGAATGATCACTCGGTTGAACTCATCTGAAACAGAAGCAAATAGGAGAGCGTTTTGGGCGGCACTTTCCAAGCACAGCTCCTTGCAAATGTGGTTGTTAGATGGAAAGTGCCCAGGAGAGAGGCCAGGCTGTCCCAGGATGGGGGAATCCTGCGTTTCCAGCACTGGTCTGGGACGAGGAGACTCAGCTCCAGCTTGTGCCATGGTTCAGGCACAAGGTTGAGGCCAGGGCAGGTGAGAAGGGGATGCTGAGGAGAGACTCAGGGAGCAAAAACCTGCTCAACAGAGAACGCCTCTTCTCTTGAGGTTGAAGGCCTCAGGGAGTATAAACTCACAAAGGAAAAACTCATGACAGGAACAAGGTAAAACAAAAGCAAGAGCTGCAAGGAAGCCCAAGGGCTGTTTTAATTTTGTTCATGAAAATCTATCTATCTAGAAAAATCAAGAGGCAGAAAAAGAGAGGGAAAATCGAGGAGAAAAGCCCTGTCTCCACACCTACCCTAAAGGTTCACCCTCACCCATCGAGTTACTTTTGCTCAGCAAACAAGCAGCCCTTACATGGAATTATCTGAAGCACCCTGTTCTTCTTCATGTTCGCTGGCAAGTTGCCCGTTCTCATCTTGTCGTTCTGAATTTTGATTGAAGTTAGTTTCTGCAGGGGAAGGAACAAAGAGGGAAGAGCCTTCAGGGGCACGGGAAGCAGGCAGAGTGCTTGATGGCAGCCCAGCATGGTCCCAGCAAACCCACCAAAATGTCCTTCATCCCAGGGAAAGGACTAGGAGATCTGTTTAAAATCTGCTCCTGGGGACAGGCTGTGATGCCACGTGCACTAAGTTTACATTTGGAAGCTGCACAAACCCAGCTTCCCTGCAACACACGCACCTTGAACTCCTCTTCCAGCCCATTGCTGCTGGTCCCTGGCACTTTGTTGTAGATTTTCTGGAGGTGGATTTCTAAAGAAGTCACTTCCAGCTCGGTGTCACCGTAGAGATAGTGCTCCAGAAGCGCTTGGTATATAAACACATACTGCATCTGAAAGAGGAGCAGGGGGAACCATGAGCTTCTGCTCCAGTAGTTTCTCTGTCAATAATTTCAATAATTTCTGTACCCCTCCAAATGGACCAAGACCTTACTTGCTCCATGACCTGGGAGAGCTGGAGGAACTTAATGCAAACATGGAGGGGAAAATGATGATTAAAAGGAGCATGTGAAGGTCTCCCAAGTGTGTGGGGTACTGATGTGCTGGAAAAATCTACGGACAGGGAGAAAAGCCCATACTCACATCTGTCTGCACCATCTGGCAGCGCTGCGCCCGGATGCGGCTCACGAAGCCGTACACGTCCACCTTCCTCTCGGCGTGCATCATGTCCAGCATGGCGTCGATGACGATGAAGGTGCCCGTGCGGCCCACGCCGGCGCTGCAAGGCCGCAGGGACAACAGTCAGTGCGAGGCCCCATCGGGGGCACCGCCCCACGCTGGAATGTGGCGATCCCAGTGGTAACAGCCACCGTGAGGAACAGGGAGGCTTCTCTGACTCTTTGTTACCCCCAGGTTTTGCAGAGGGCTGCCCAGAACGCTGTGTTCCTGCGAGCACCTTGCTCTGCGGGCAGGAGGGCACAGGACAGGGGGGACTCAACTCAAAACTCTCGCCACGAGGGTTTTTTGGAGCCTAAAGGGCTGCCTGTCTCTGCCTCCTTCCCAGGAAGGGGAGCCCAGAGCAGAGCCTTCACTTCTGTGAGAGGAGGAACTAAGGGACGGGAGGCTGTGGATGCCACTGCAAGACAAAGCTTTGCTGCCAGCTTCACTCTGAGAAGGAAAGGGAGCTGGGAGGCTCCCACCACGGCTGACACCCCTGCCACGCACTGGGATTTCCTTTGGCTGAAGCCAGAACGGAGCGGACGCAGCTGCCTCCCGGCGGACGGAGGGAGCAGCCTCCGCAGAGGCCTGGCCTCACCTGCAGTGCACCACGATGGCCCCCGCGTACTGGGGGTTGCAGGTCTTCACCTTCTTGAGGAACTTGAGCATGCCGATGGGGGTGAAGGGCACCCCGAAGTCCGGCCAGCTGGTGAAGTGGAACTGGGTCACGAGGCGCTGCGGCTTCTTGTTGGTGACGTCCCCCACCTGCAAGGCAGGCGCGTGTCCCCATTAATGGCAGAAACTCGAATTCATGTACTTTAGCCCAAACCTAGAGACAGCAGGGAGCTATGGCCCAAAAACTGAACTCTTGGGTGCAAGCTGAAGTATGTAGACTTGTGTGGGGGCCACATGAGGCTCCTAAAGCACCACTTTTTACTTCCTTAATAGCAGCCTCTCAATGAGAGGTGCCACATTCAGCCTGGGCTGCAAGGTCTCCAGCCAACTCTGAGCACCGATCTCTCAGCCACCAAAGCTCAGCACGAGGCTCAGCAGATCCCAGCTCAATATCCAGCCCTGTTTCCAGTCGAGATGCCCGGTGGCCTCCGTGTCCGCTCCCTGCTGCCCGCCTCATGGCGCGTTAGGAAAATAAACAGAGTGACTAAAACACCCAGAGTCTCTGAGGAAGAAAAACGCAGCGACAGATGGGGAAGTAATTAAAGCCCAGGCAGACGGCGCTCGATCTTGTCGCAGCCCGGGAGATCAATCTGCCTTGCTGGAGCCACGTGGCTGGGGCTGAGCAGTTCTGCTGCCCACGTCCCACACAGGCAGGCACCTTCCTCGCCAGCACCAGCAGCAGCCTGGGCACTACGGGACCGAATTCCAGAGCTGCTCCCATCAGTTGCACTGCTTCCAATACGGAGGGCCGGTGGTTAAGGTAAGGCAAATTTTAAATAGCTTTGGTGAACATGGAGATGCAGGTGCTGGGGCCACTGATCCAAACACGGCAGAGGACAGCAGCTCCCACTGCACTTCTTTATACGTATGGAACTCTATTTCCTCCTTATTTCTTCTGCCCTCCACATATTTGAAGAGCAAACGAGAGTGTGCTAAGGCAATGTGAGAGTTTGGGCGTCCTGGCAGGTTCAGTGGGATGTGAAACATGAGCTCCAAGGGTTGGATCCAAGGAGTCGGGGAGCACCGTACCTGTTGGATGCAGAACTTGCGCACCGTGTAATCCACCAAGACGGTCACGTCCTCCACGGAAACGCGGATGTTCCCGTACGTCCAGCAGCCCTGATCCGGCCAGTACTGCGCACACTTGCACTGGGGAGAGCAATAACAGGTAGCTGAGGCCTGGCATGCGGATAATCCCGGAGGAGGCTCATCCCAGGCGCCGTCAGGCTGCATGTGCAGCTGGGAAACCCGGTCCTGCCGCAGCTGCCGGGCTGCAGCACCGTGCAGATGGCGCAGCAGGAGGCACGCAGAGCTGCCAAGCACCCGCTGCACGCTCCAGAATGCAGCACCTGGATCTGGCTCCCTCCTGCCACTCCTAAAGCTGAGGGAAACAGGGCCAAACACGCCGCCGGGAGGAGGCTGGGGCTGCCTTGTGCTCAGGGTTTGTGCCCACCGCTTGCTCTGGGAAATTTGCACATATATATATATATATATTTATATATATGTACATTACACACTGAGATCTGTAAGAAGCAGGTTACCAGGTCCAAACCTAAGGGATTGGGAATCTCAAACTCCCTTTAAACTATTTACGGGTCTTGTTTCCCCAAGGAAGACAAGTGCTGGGTGCATCTGGGCACAACTGCTACCTCCGTGCAACTTACGGCCGGGCAGAGAGCTGCCCCCATGCAGCATCAGTGCTCAAGAAATGTGTAGCCCAGGCCCTTCCTTAGGGACATGGTTTATCAGGCATGGGGTTGACGGGCTTACGGCTGGACTCGGTGATCTTGAAGGTCTTTTCCAACTATAACAATTCTATGATTCTATTGACGCCTTTCACCGCCTACCTCCTTCCTCTCTTTCAGGTTGGTCACCATGACAATTGTGGCTGTGTTTTGCTCCCAAATCATTCTCCAGAAATCATTCACCGTTTCTTCTTTTGGTCCTAGACAGCAAAACAGAAGAGGAACGGGGAAGAAGAGGTCAAGCTGGTAAGATACGGAGCAGGAGGACCGAAACCCACCCGGATGGCAGAGGTAATGTGTTGCAAGGATTGCTTTGCCAATAGGTGTCAGCACAGGATGCGCTTTGGTATTTGGGAAGGTCGTGGATCCTGGAGACCAATCGGATCACAGAACAGCAGTTTGTTTTTTTAAGGGCCTGGATACATTTTTATGATCCGGAAGTCCATTTTTAGCAGCAGAAGGGGAAATCAGACACAGGGAAAGGAACTTGCCCGAGGTCAGAGGAGACACTGTCACAAACCATGTGCTAGGCCGGCCCCCAACCCCGTGCTTCAACCACAAGGTCCTATTTAAGTGCAGCACCAGAATCATACGTATTTACTGTGTGCCAGGAAAGGAGCTTACTCAAACTAACCATTCCCTGCCAAGCGTAAGGCCGAGGGGGAGTCAGAAGAAAAGGCAGCGGCAGCTTTAGCAAAGCTGGGACGGACAGAGGACGAGCCCCATCCTCTGTTCCACAGGCAGGGAATGGGGAAGGCCATTTCCAGGCAGGGAGATGCCGGTGGCCTCCCGTTCGGAGCGGGTGAGAGCAGCAGGGCAGCCAAGGGCCTGCACTGCTGCGCTGGCCACAAGGACCAACTAGTGCAACTAGAAAACTGGTGACTCACCTTGTGCAGCGATGAACTTGTTTTTCTCTTGATACCCCTGCACAAAACAGAAGGAAAGAAAACAAGGGCTGAGTATTTCTCCAAGAGCAGGGCCGTGCCGTTTTGCTACATAACTGCTTCAGGGCACCCTTTGCAGTGTCATTTCCACTTGCAGCCCTGCTCAGGTAGGTGCTGTGGTACCTGCTGTTGATTATCTCTGTTTTACTCATGGGACACAGAGGCAGAGCAGCTCCAGGCTCTATGTGAGCCTGTGCAGAAGGGTCTCCCCAGCCACGCTTTGCCTTATGGGTGAGCCCACCTCCTAAGGACCAGCACGTGTCATTACTAAAAAACAGGGGTTTGTACCAATCCGAGGACTAGAAATTCAAGTTTTATTGAAACAAAAGGCGGAAGTCAAGTCAGAAATCAAATTCACTAGCAAAAATCATGCTCGTAGGCAGGCAAAACCGCTGCCTGCTATGAACAGAAGAGGGCTAGGCTGCTCCTAAGTTTATTTTAGCCAGGTTGCTCGATTTCCTTATTGTGCCCTTGGTGGAAGCTGGGGACTTCCAGCGATTCATCGGCCGCACCATTACTCAGCAGCCTCTTTCTGCTCCTCCAGGAAGGGCTCCTGAATCCCTCCTCATCCTGCAGCATCCTGCAAGGAGCGCAGGAGCCTTCTCATTGCTTTAGGAATGGTGAAAAGGGAGGTGTGAAGAGACGTGACTGCAGCAAAGCAGCCCTGCTGCAATGAGGATTTATTAGTGCTGGCTCTTGACCTCTTCCTAATGGCCAGAATTTGTTCATTTTGGTTCAGGAGGCTGAGTGGGAAACAGGGCGCTCTACTGCAGTGACACAAACGTTTCACCCTCAAAAATTATATATATAGCAGGAGCTATTCGTGCAGAGAGGCTAGGGAGACATTAACCAAGACAGTAGTTTCTACACTATCCTTTTCCCGGCGAGTTGCAGCCATAAAGCCACATGCAGAGCAAGTGGCCAAGGGGACTGGCCCTCGCCAGAGCCGAGCGCTTACGTTGATGAAAGAGGCGTTGATGTAGTCTGAGTCGGGGACCCCTTCCACAGGCGTCAGGTGGACCCTGGAATGATCGTCTGGAGGAAAAGGAGAAACGGCCATCAGGAACAAAAGCCCCGTTTCCAGCTGAAATCCAACAGCCTGAGTAAGAAGGCTGGGTTCCCAAGGCTCCGTAGGCCCCAAAGATGGGGCTTCACTGCACACACGCAGGATTTATGTCCCCAAACTCATCTGGGCGTGAGAAATCTCACTTGAGAAAGAGTTTTGGCCTCACCTGCCCTAGACTGCCCTTTCCTAAACTTTAGGTGGGCGTTGCCACCTCCCTGCTTGGACACAGCACCCAAGAAACCAGCCTGGATTCCCAAACTTTCCTCTCCCCCCATTTTTGTCTCTTTTATGCTCCTCGCATAGGACGGTGGCAGTAGCCGATGCATGGGGACCTACAGGGCAAGATGTTCACGTAGCGGTTCTTCTCCTTGTTCTCCTCCTTGGAAGCAGCTTCGCACGTGGCCTGGATGGGACACGCTGGGAGAGCCTGAAACGACAGGAAAATGAGACCTCCCAACACGTTCTCATGCCACCGAGATAAAACAAGGGTGCTCGGCATGGAGGAGAGGGGCGGAACAGGAGCACCTGCTCCCCTGGGCCCTGCAGAGCTCAAGGCAACGATTTACACTTAAGCATGAGCCCTGGAAGGAGCAAATCCCTCCAAGCAGGACACATGGACCAAGGGGACTTACGGACACGAGGTGGCAGCAAAAGCTCCGACACCAAAGCCATGAGCTCATTTCTAGCCTTGCAGGCTCCCGCTGAGCTTCCCCTCCACTAAGAGCAGCGCCGATGCTGCTGTGTGCCAATTTAAGCCCCACAAAACCCTGTGCACTCTCCCGGAATACAGACCGTGAAGCTGCAGGGCTCAGCAAAGGCAGGAAGAGCCTTTGGACTCCTCAAAGTGACCTGGAACTGTGGGACAAGCACTGAATTACTGCCAGGAGCCATCAGTGCTGCAGGCCAGCTTTGGTCTTATGAGTCCCCATCATTCAGTTTCAGAGTTAACAGCTCCTGGAGATAAGCGGGGTCATTTATCCTCCTCCCAGAGCTCTCCTTGGGGTTGTCCATGCATTTAAGACAACTGTTCCGGTGCCCGGCAGCAGGAGCCCCGCTTGGCATCTCCAGGCAAGCTCCGGAGGCCGAACCACGGTCTGGACACGACAGTGGCCTGAGCACGATGCCGGGTCCCCCCGCCCGCCTTGCGCCAGGGCACTCACGTTGAACTCCTCGCGGAAGAGCTTGTTGTCGTCCGCCATGCGCCGGTTGATCTCCTCCTCGAGCTTCTCGACGGGCAGCGGCGGGTACTTGCGGTTGGTGCTGGGCGACCTGGCGAGCAGCGGCATGCTCTGCGGCTCTGCAAGGGCATGCGTGTCAGCAGCGCCCGCGCGCCCGGCCCCGTCACGCGCACGGGATTCAGGAAGGCTTCGGGAAGCTCCTCCAACCATGCGGGCACCAAGGTGCTAATTTACACTCCAAATATCAGACACAGGTCTGCAAGTGCAGGCTCCCAGCCCTAAAATGCAGCAATGATGGGGAGAGGGGCAGGAGCCAACCGTCCTCATTAATCACCTATATCAAAGCAGGCTCATGTAGGACTTTTTCATTGCACCTCTCATTTTTGCACATCTTTATGAGGTGGATTTGTGTGTCCTTGTGGGCATTTAAGAGGTCCAGAAAGGGTTTTACAAAGGAAAAAACAACACACACATTGATTTGTGTTGCAAATGCTAGTTTGGTGCCTACAGTAAGTGTGAAGATCTTTGCAAAGATGCCAGAGTTTTATTCTGCTGTCACCTGAGTTTGAAGGGGTAGAGGGATATTTAACTACGTGCCAGGACGTGTTTTCTCAGGTTCCTATTTCCTGGAGTGACGGGGGTATTGGGCAAACTCCGGAGGAGCCCTTGCCCAGTCGCTGGTTTTTGGAAGCTATTGTGAACATGGGCATGAAACACTCCGAGGGAAACAGGTCGTTGCGTGAACGCAAGGTGGGTAGAGCATTTCCTTTTGCCAAAATCAGGCAAAAAGAGAGGGAGCCCAGAGCAAGAAACGTATAAAAACGTAGAGAAAAACATGGATTTCTGCTAAAATCTCATGGGGAAGGAAGAGCCTGGCTGTTGTGCCTGCCCGCTGGCTGCACCGGGCTCAAGCGAGTCTTTCTGAGAGCAAAAACTTCCCAAAATGGGGGGGAAAAAACCCTGCAACTGAAGCATCCCGTTGTCATTTGGAAGAACCTCTCAACTGACCCGTTGCAAAGGCCAGGTATAAACTCCTGCGTGCTGGGGAGCCGAGGGGGTCCCACCAGGTCTCACCTGCGTCGTCCGTGCGGCCGTTGGACAAGCGGAAGGAGTTGGAGTGGCTCCCGGCCTGCTTGTACTTCTTGAACCTGCCGAGGGAAAACACAGCGGGGAGATGGAAGTTACCCACCCGCTGAGCTAGGGCTGCTCTGGGTGACAAATCCGACACGTGCTTTTCCTCCATTTGCTTGCAGCTTTTAATTGTTTTTTAATTTTAAATGGCTCCACACAGTGGCCATTTGCTTATTCCTGCTTACTCAAGAATTAATTTCTGCCAAATAAGGGCGGACAGTGTTAAAAAAACACTCCTTACCTTAACATGTATAGCACAATAATAATAAATACTATGACGAGGAGGGAGGACAGGGCCACCATCACAGCAATGATCGGAGTCTCATCTGCAAGAGGAAAAGAGAGGGGATCTCATTAGCTCCGTTAAGGCTATTTGAGTTATTAGAGCATTTAAGCCTTCCCCACCCTGACCCTTCCCAAAAGCAAGGCTGCAATGGCAGAGAAAACACTGAGTTTTGTAGCCAAGCCCTTACCTGTTCTTGGACACACTTCGCGTTTGGGCAGCCGAATGCAAGAAAAAACAATGGTTATTTTGCAGGGAGAGGAACTGAGAGAGGGGAGAGCTCTTTGCAAGGCAGGGCCGCAGAAGCACAACAAGATAACGTGAGGTTTAACTAGCCAACGCCGCTAACAGCCCGTTTCCAAGCGGGAACCCGAGGGGACAATTTACTGAGCCCGCTCGCTCCGAAGTCCCGCTCGATGCCTATCGGACGGGTGTGATTAATAGCCCGGGGCTTGGACAGGGGACATCTGGCAGACAGAGGGTGAAGGGGGCGGGTTGCAGCACATCTGGTGCAGCAAGTTAGAGGTTTTTTGCTGTGGCTTTTGAGTAACCGCCCGGCAAAGCCTGGGCAGGAACAAGCTCAAGGGGCCCCGACAGGTCCCTCCTTCCCCAGCAGCTGTGGGGAGTCCTGCAAATGCACCTAGAGGAGCATGGCCAAGAGGCTGCTGGAAAAGCAGTTTATTTTGGCTGGAAACATAAAGCTCTGAGTGTTTTCTACAAACCTAGCTCGCCTTCATTGGAGAGACAGGTACCTGCGCACCTCCATGCAAACCACATTGCATCTCGTTGCAGATGCAATCATTTATTTCCTTCTCTGCCAAAGACCCTCCGATACTGATGGCTGATAGAAACCAGATAAAAGAGTCCCAAAGAATCAATAGTCAAAGCGCACTTGCTATTTAAGACATATCACGGTGGATGATTCCCTCCTGACAGTGCAGAGGTGGGAAATAAAATGCAGAACATTCTCATTAGCTCAGAGAGAAAGTGGTTTTCTGTTCCTCACCTTCACAATAACCCTCAACTGGCAATTTGTTGGGAGAGCTTTAATTCTGTAATATCATTAGCGAGGTTATCCATAAAGCTTCCCGACAGGAAAACTACCTATTTCTCCTCTGTCCGACAGGAGAGATTCAAAATCATTTTACAATTCCCTTTCCTGATGCCAGGGGACATTTATCCCAAGGGCTTTTGCTCCCTCGTGAAGCAGCTTTGCTTTTTGCTCCAAATGCTCCAGCAGGAGCTCAGAGACATTCAGTTCATAGCAGAGCTGATCCTGCACTGATTAGTCCTGCAGAAGTCAACATACCTGGTCTTAATCTGCTGCAGTTTTCCAGGTCTGTTTAACTTACAAGGGCTTAGTGGCAAAGCCCCCTTAATCTAGCAGAGATTCCCCTTTTTAATGGAAAAGCCACATAAGCGATGGATGTTTGCTGCTGCTCTACCCTACATCAATTTTCCCAGTGGTGGTTATCATGGTAAGGATGGCGGGGAAGATTTTTGGAAAAAAAATAAAGCAAAAAGATGTGCTTGTGTCCAAAAACCCTTCGTGGAACCTGCACCGAGAGGAAAGAATAAATCACAGCATCCCACTTTTGCTCCCAGGGCTGCTTCTCGGTACCAGAGAACTAGGATTTGCGACTGATCCCCCGGAATAATCCTCTAAGCCGCAGGATATGGAAAATATTAACAGCACCAGTGCTAGGAAGTCAGATTTTTGCTTTTTCTTCTGTGCTCTTGGGATTAGGGATTAACAGCACCAGAGAGAGCACTAAATAACCCACGAGCCGTGCCAGACCCGCGGGAACAGGCAGGGCTTTCTGCGAGGGGGTGACAACTTCCAAAGATGATTCTTGGGCTTGGGACCCTTTCGTTTCCACTAGGAAAGGTTCCATCTAAGGCGCACTGATAAGAAATATTGCAGAATATTGGGTTCTTCCGTTTAAACCACCCGTATCAGCAGGATAGCAGGAGTTAAGCACTCCAAGGAGAGTCTAATGGGATTGTCACGTAGTTTATAAAGCTGAAATACTGATCAGAATAACGATGGAAAGCACCCAGACGGCTTGTTTCTAGCTCTGCTTCTGGTCTAATAACTCCTGTACGGCCAAAGCGAGGTGTAATTGCCAATATTCTTCTAGTGAGCTCAATTCCCTGAGCAAAGTCATCAACCAGGGACAGAAAGAAAGGAATGTAAAAGCTGTTAAATTAAAGAAATGGATTTTTACGATGCCTTGCCAAAAGAATTAAGGAGAATAACAATTGTTCACATCGTCCACACAACAACTCTCTCAAACTAATATAATAGCAGAATCTTCCTGAAAATGTCTTTGCTTGAGGTCTAAATTAAGAGCAATGAAAATGAAGACTCTTACCTCTTCTGTCAGAGTTACCTGCATAAAAAAATAGAAAGAAACTCTCTTAGCAACAGGGAATTATGCATTTGAATAAGAAAGGAAAGAGCACTGATTGAGATGCTAACAAATTTAGTAATTCCCATAACCTTTTTGCAAGTCTTTCTTTGAAAATAAGAGCTACTGCAGGCATGAGGTTAAAATGACTTTCAGTCTTTACTTATTAAGATGGAAAAGGGAGCAAAAGCACATTTCTAGCCATCCTGATTAGGGGGAAAAGCCTGAAAGCAACTTATTTTGCCTTTTTATTTGATAACCACTTGGGAAAGCACAAAATGCTTCACATTTTCTCCCTTTCCCTCCCCTAGTTTGAAGATGCTCTTCCAAATTCCCATTTGGAAATAAAAATGACTGATATTAGGTTAAAGAACCCAGGGAATGGCATACGCAGGAACACAAACATCCCAAAGAAATCCTTAAGGAAAACAAACCTCCGCGGCCAAAAGAGGAGCTGAAGCCGACGCATAAACATCTATAAACACACTGCTCTTAATGACATAATCCACTGGAGCCTATAATAAGCAAGGCACTGATGCGGCTCATTAGCACTTTAAGAGATAATAGGGGAGCATTAAAGAGCGGCTGAGCCAGGAGGTCAATTAAAAGCGGTTGGGCGAGAGGGCAGGGACAGGAGTGTCCATGGGGAGCCTCCACCTGCCTTCTTGGACACCTCATGGAAGGGAAAACAGACCAAGGGTTCTCCTCACCAGCCGCCTCCTCTATTTTAACTGCTCCTTGGCAGGGCAGCATGTCCTTCCTGACTCCTTCCTACATGTGGGAAGCTGAAGGGACTGTGTAAGGCCACCAGGAAGGTCCGTGGTGGAGATGGGAGTAGCCTGGGGTTCTCGGTGCACTTGGCTTTGGGCTTCCATGTCCCACACCCCACGGGACACGGAATGGCAGCCTCATCCTTCCACCCCTGCTTGGCTAATTTGGGGTAATTAGGCGGCTCCTCAGCATCCCTTCATGGGCTGGATCCCATCCCTGGTTGGCCTTATGTTTCTAGGCTGTAAGTCCCTTGGGACAGGGACTGTCTTCCTTGTGTGAGTGCCAANAGATGGGAGCAGCCTGGGGTTCTCACTTAGGGCTTCCATGTCCCACACCCCATGGGACCCGGAATAGCAGCCTCATCCTTCCGCCCCTGCGTGAGTAATTTGGGGTAATTAGGCAGTCCATCAGCATCGTTTCATGGGCTGGATCCCATGCCTGTTTGGCCTTATGTTTCTAGGCTGTAAGTCCCTTGGGACAGGGACTGTCTTCCTTGTGTGAGTGCCAAGATGTGTGGCTGTCACCCACGGTTGCTACCGAAACACATATGAATGCTCTGAGGAGCAACACTGGCAGATGAAAGCTCTGCAGCCAAGCATGGTCCCAGGGGGACTTGTTGCTGTTGCACTGACAGGGCCACAGAGGCTCAGCTTTTTAGCTGTTCTCTTGGAATTTGCCCTAAAGAGTCTTCCCGTTCCCTTTAATTCTCAGGGAGAAGAAACAAGCTGTCGGGAAGAGTCCAGCGTAGAGTGACAAAGATGATGAAGGGCCTGGAGCGTCTATCGTATGAGGAAAGAGTAAGCGGGGTCTGTTTATCCTGGAGAAGACTGAGAGGATCTGATCAACATGTACAAGTACCTGAGGGTGATTGTAGGGAGGATGGGGCCAAACTCTTCTCGGCGGTGACCAGTGACAGGACAAGCGGTAACAGGTACAAATTAAAACACAGAAAGTTCTACCTCCATGTGAGGAAGAATTTTGCTGTGAGGGTGCCAAAGCCTTGGCACAGGCTGCCCATAGAGGCTGTGGAGGCTCCTTCTCTGGAGATCTCCAACCCCGCCTGGATGCCACCCTGTGCCCCTGCTCTGGGTGTCCCTGCTGGAGCAGGGGATGGACTGGGTGATCCCCAGAGGTCCCTTCTAACCTCAACCGTTCCGTGACTCTGTGAAGTGCGGAGAGGCGGAGCGGAAGGAAAGCCACCTACCATTGTGGGGCGCAGAAGAGGTCTCCTGGGTTGTCACCGTCACGCTCAAGTTCCTCTCTGTCACCTCCTCCTCTGTGCTCGGCAGGGCGGCGTAGGGGACGGACGGTGATGCGCTGGGGAGAGCGGAGGTGGCCGGGGGTGCAGGCAGGGTGGTCCCAAGGGTGGAGGTGTTGAGGGCCGCCGCAGTGGTGGTCGGTGGGGGCTGCGTCGCCGTCGCGGGGGGTGGCGGTGACGCCGCGGTGGGGACGGTCGCTGCGGAGCTGGCGTTGGCGCTGGTGGCGCTCGTGGGGCTGGTGGCGCTCGTGGGGCTGCCGCTCTGTGGCCTCGCTGGCAGCGCTGTGCTGGGACTCTGGGATGACGGCAGCGCGGTCGTGGGCGGCTCTGCAAGGACGGCACTGCGTGAGATGTGGTTCTGCCACGCCGGAGAAGCGCGTGGCCATGAGCACAGGGAAAAGGAGGAAAACAACCCCAAAACCCAAGACTGAGACAGAGAGTGAGTTACACCATGCAGCGGGGTAAGTCCTATGAAAGAAGGTAGCTCAGCTACATCCATGAGATGGAGGAAGGTGGGAGTCACTGCGAGAGGAGATCAGTGTCTCCTGGAGAAATCAGCAGGTCCCATGAGAAGCATTCCCAGTCCCCAAGGCAGTCTTGACCCCTTGGGAGTTCCAGGGGGACAGGACAAGCCACGAGGCCATCCAAGATGTGAGCACTTGCTCCAGCGAGCCAAAGGATGGATCGGGGCAGGGAGAGGAGACGAGCAGTGTGTTTTACCTGTCGTGACATTGTTGGCACCTGTGCTCGTGAGGCCGCTCGCGAGCAGGAGGACAAGGACCCACAAATCCATGTTGACCTGAGGAAAAGAGGAATGAAGAGTCATCCAGCAGGTCCCGCAGCAGGTGCCAGGGCGAGGCCCCTGCGGATTTTCACCCACATTCTCCCATCCCCAATGGGAAGGCGCGACGGACCGGCCTGCCTGAAGCCGGGAGCAAGCAGATTTTGGGAGAATGGGATTTGGCAGAATCCCACACAGAGAAATGAGCCAGGGGAAGCAGCGCCGAAGGTCAAGCACTTGGTTTTGCGGAATTTAATACTGTGTGTGTGTAAACAAGCATCCTGCGAGGAAAACTAGACACAACATGTGGGAAGAGCACAGCATGTGGCTCCGACCCGAAACCTGCAGCATCGCCGGGTGCGGGTTAGAGCTGCTCCCCGGCACGTTGGTTTTAGTGCAAATCAGAGTCATTTTTGGCCACCCTGCTCTTCTCGGTGGAGCAGCCCGTGGCTCCCTTCCCCTTCCCTGCCTGCCAGCCGGTTCGGAAGCAGGAGGAAATACTTGTAGCGTTATCAGCACAAACAGAGCTCCTGGCAGCAGCGACATCCTGGGGGAGCAGCCCCGCGGCACCGCAGCAGGCAGCAGACCCAGCCCGACGCGCTGCGTTCCCCCTCCAGCTCCTCTCCCCTTTTTGCCTTTCAGGAGCAAATCCCACTGGGCTTGGATGCATGTGGGGTACCATGTGGGGATGAAACGGGGAGAAAGACGGCGTTTTGGAGCCAACAGGGAAGTTCCTTGATCGGAGCAGGATTGGAGCAGGAGGAGGAGGATGGAGGTGGGACAGTCACAAAGCCGAGAGAAAGGGTGAAACTCTGAGCAAACGACAATGGTGAATTGCTGCACTCAGGTACTCAGAAAGGATTTTTTTCAAGTTATATTTTTAAATATATTTTTAAAACATCATGTGTTCTGTTTTCCCTGTCTCTGTTCTTGGCAGCAAGAAAACATGAGTCCAGTCAATATATGACCTCCAGTGTTCCAAAAGCACCAGCAGCTTTTGGTTTGGGAGCCGTAAGGACGCGTGGCTGTTCCTCATCCTGACAGCATCCCTTCTTAGTAACAAAAAAGCATTTTGGAGAGCAAGGATTTCTTCCTTTTATTAATTACTTTAATGACATGATACCTCTGTCAGTTACTCCCTTTTGGAGCAACTCCCTGCAGATCCTTTGCCTGCCTGCTTTCTATATATTTTTCATTTTATTTTTATGTTATGTTATTTTAATAGGGGGTGGAATGGCATTGCTTCTCGTTGCATAAATCAACATTTTTTAAACCAAAAAACAAGGGTGAAGCATAACAGCGAAGTGCAGAAGCCTCATGGAAGAGGCTGGCACTGGTGATCGGAGATCTACATCCAGCTTGCTGGATGTCCCTTGAGTTGAATTATATATATACAGATAAAGAGACCCAGAGCACAAGTTTTACCAATATAACTTAAATGCATCAACTTTGGGCTTTTAGTTGTCGTTTCAACTCTTCCAAACACCGGGCTGCAGACGAGCCCTGTGCGGCTATTGGGAATTTCAGAGACGCTGAGTTTATTTCTCAATATACCGTCACTTAATGCATTGACTCCCAAGCTGGGCAGGAGAACCGGGGTTGAAAGCATCTTCTCTTTGTATTTTATTTAACTGCCAGGAGCATCTTGAGACGCAGCTTTTACTGACGCCTTCAAGCTGAAAAATGTGACCCGGGGCTGCTGCGCCGCCAGATGCCAACGTTTGAACACGACCTACAAATGGGTCAGCGGGACACGGCCCAAGGTTGAAGGCAGATGGACTCATGGATGTATCTAGGACTGCAGAGCCACATGGATGATGCTTAAGAAGCCAGCTCATCAAAATACCCTAATTTTGCCATTTTCTTTGGGGGTAAATCTGCAGAGGGTTGTAGGAACCTCACAGGCACATCCCTGGGCTCAGTGGGAAACTGCAAATAACCGATGACAGGTGACTTAGAGACATAGAGGAAGACTTTGTTGTCCTTCCTCTGCTTCCTACAGACTCATATGAGAAAAGCCCCTGTCCATGAAATTTGAGTTTTGCACAATTTGGGCTTAATCCCAAGAGAGGAAAAGAAGGAGAGGTTGAGAGCAAAACACGCGGCAAGAGCAGCAACAAGGTGCAGGTCAGCACTGGAAAACATCTCCGAACTCATCTTTGCTTCTAAGTTTCAGTTCCTAGGTAATCATAGCAGACTGGATCCTGCTTCACGATCCCATTTTCAGGGAAAAAAAATATAAATAACACAAGTATTGGACATCTATGAACACCTCATCCACCTTTTGCCGAGCTGAAGGCCACCCCATGAAAACAGCTTACTTGAAGAGAAAGGAAATCTGCTGAAGGTAGCAAAGAAAAATGGAAATTCAGAGCAAAATGCAGCTCTGCCAGCTGCAAGGCATTGCCAGGGGTATTAAAAGCTGGAGCAGATGGATCCTATTTGACCCTCAAAACTGCTTACGTTGGCTTCCAAAATAACCCAGCCCAGGAAAAGGCTGCCCACTGGAATCCTATGGAGAGGAAAAGCATCGTGTGCCACAAAGAGGATAAAAACTGATGCCCTCCTATGGTGTAAAGGAAGGCAAGAACAGCGATTCATGTTAACAGGGAAGGCCCAATCAATGGGGCTTTCATTGATTACCATCAACCAGCCTAATTAGCACTCATTAACTTCTGTGCTGTGTGGAGAGTGAACACTGGCAATTAAGGTGATTGCTCTGCTGCCTAACAGCTCTTCACTCTGCTTGGGAATGGTGCTGCGAGGAACCTTTTACTGTAAAGGACAAAAACAAAGTGTTCTGTGTGGAGAAAATCTGAGGAACTTTTGCAGGGGGCAGTGAAGCAGGAGGAAAATCTATGGAATTGGTCATTCTTCAGTCAGATTGCGGAATTGGTCATTTTTCAGTCAGATTGCACCATCGACTCATTTATGGAAATCAGTCTTCTAATCCTGGGTGTTAATGTTGGGGTATGGGCATAAGCTGTGCACAGCTCAGGCAGGACTAGGGCCAGCACATTTGGTTTTCTGCAATCAACAAATTTACAGAGAATTAAGGGGACTGCAGATAAAAGTGATGCAAGCAAGTGGGGAGAAAGGGGGTCCTAAGAGGAAAGATGCCCCCAGATCTCCTGGACCCATCGGAAGCAGTTATCACGGACTCGCACTAACCATGGATACACTTCTGGAAGCACAGGGCTCTCCCATATATTTTTTCCCATCACTGCTGAGAAAGGACCGAGCAAACTGGCTCTTTAATTTGCCTCTCATAGCTCTGTTTCCAGGTAAGTGTTTTTATTTCCATGCTTTGCTCACAATTCCTAGTCCGAGCGGAAGGGATGCTTCGAGCATGGGCTGCTGAGTCACACCAAGGAGCTGGGAATGGTCTAGCATTCCAGGATGAGGGAAAAGAAATAATTTATGCCAACGTGCATCCAGCTAGCACAAGGTTAAGCTCCTAAATGTAGACTAAAACTATCTATTTCTTATCCCATTTGAGAATAAGAATTCTTAAGGATAGAGATTAAATAGCAGGACCGTGAAAGGTTGTGAATCTTGGAGCAGGGGGAGCAAAGCAAAGAGGCACAATGGAAACAAAACCCTCGGAGCATTTCCATGGTTACTGGCACACAGCTCCTTCATCACGGGATACATAATTAGATTCCTGCTCAAACAGAAGACATTTAGCAAAAATATCTGCAGCTACAGGCACGAGCAAACAGCTTTCCGGAGCTTGTTGCACTGGCCAGCCCACGTGCAGCGCTAAAAAGCAATAAATGAGAAGAAAATGCATTTTTTTCACGAAATTTTTCAATCATGCCTGCTGCTTCCAATGTTTTGGGCCCCGTCTACAGCAAACCACTCAATGCCTCAAATTATACACAGCAACCACCTGGACCACGGTGAGATGAGTACCCACAGCCTGTATGGATCCTACAGCAAAACCAATGCTGAGCAGCACGGACAAAAATCTGCAGCTCCCTGAAATGAGTCAACAGGACAATCAACTTTTTGCCCTCCCAGGTTACTCCCAATCCATTCTCTATTTTAATCTCCCCAACAAAAGGCTCAACCGGAGCATTGTCAGGCAGGGCTTTCATAACCAACCTTCAAAATGTTCAAGGAATGGTAAAGAACAATGGCTCCGGAGCAGAATAAATACAGTCTAAACACAAAAACGCCCGTTGCTACGGTTAGTAAGCAGTGGGTTTTTGGCACAGCTCAGCGCTGTGCATTCCAGTGCTATGGTATATTAAAAACGTGCTAGAACTAGGCTTCGTTTGGAGAAGAACCTGACATTCAATTCTGACACATTTTCCCCTCGAGGATGTTATTTAAACACCAATATTGTGTAACAGGCGCTGGTTTTAGGGGACGCATTATTGAGGCCTGGGTGTTGCTTCAACGTGAATGTTGGCACAGCCAGGCTGGGGACCACGTCACGGTCATGGTCCCTCTCTGGAAACGGTCACTCCTGCAGGAGATGGCAACATCCTATGGCAAAAGGAACGCTGGAAAAACAGCAGATCCAAGGCTACGGTCACGGAGAAACCGGGCAGCCACTGGGCAGGAGACAGCAAGAACTCGCAGTTGAGAGGCAAGGAAAGCCCCAACCCCAACCACAACAGTTTGTCTTGTGAACCAGAACCACCAGAAGCCGCAGAGCCCTGCATGGTTTCAACATCCTGAGCTAAGGACACTGCACCTGTGTGCTTGTTTGTGGTACAGGAACCCTCTACGGAGCTGGATTCGCTCTTGGTTTTCTCACCACAGCGGCAGCAAGAGGGTTCAGCAGGGAGGGGACACGGAGGGCAGCAGTGGCCGCAGGTCACACGTCACCGCTCGCAGCGCTCGCGAGGGGAACCGCGGCCTGGTGGAAGGGTGTCTTCTTAGGGAAAGGTGCTTCGGGCTCCTCGTTTGCTTCATGGACAGTCACAGCAAGTGACAACGGTGCTGAAGTCCCATGTGAGGGTGGGAGTCCCGCCGATTCCCGTCTCCAGCGTTTCCAACAGATCCAGCATCCTCCCCTCTAGATGGAGCTCCAGGAGAAGTGTGAGGTCCTGTCCCAGAGAGAAGGCGGTTGTGCTCTCTCCTCACCAGAGAGCTCATGACCTCAGGCCTGAGTGCTGCCAGCTGCACTAGAGGAAGAGACAGAAGCCTTAACCTCTGTGGAGAACTTAGGAAAAGTCCATCTGCACTTCCAAAAGTCAGCGAGTCACAGCTCGCTAGCCTTGGCTTGCAATTAAGCTGTCTCCAGCATGGTCTTCTGGAGAAGACACCGACGCACTGACAAAGATGATCTGCCAGGACGTGGAAGGACTGTCGTTCTCTTGGTTTCACTCCATTCAGATTCCTGCTCCATGGACATCCAAGAGGTTGTGAGATTAACCGTTCCTGTGTGCAGCACCAGAGCAGGAAGACTTGGACGCGGCTCCCACTGAAACCTCGAGGCAGAGAGCCAAGGAATCAGCCTCCCTCCTCTGCAGGACACTTCTCAGCAGGATATTGGGATGCCACCAGCTGCTGCTGTGGTTTGAAGAGACAGGGCACAGCAGCAGTGGTGGTGTCAGAAGGTTTCTCTGACATTTTCAGAGATTTCATTTGCACGCGGACCACGACTTGTTTTTATTTTTATTTTTGAATGCACATAAGCAGTGCTTAAGCAGCCTAGGTCAGCCTTTTTGCATGCAAATAAAAAGCACAAGCATTAGGAAGTTGCAACAGAGCTCAGACGCGTTAGGTATTGAAGAGGCAATTCTTGCGCAAACGTTTATAAAATGTTACAGTTGTAATAAAACAAAAGTGAAGCAGGAAAGCAGATCCTCAATGCATGCAGGTGCAATGTCTGAACAGACTGCAGGGCTCTGGACCTGACAGATAACGTGTGATGGCCCTTCAGCCTCTGGAGAACGTCACTCCACCTGGAACCACCCCCAGATTCCACCTGGCGCAGGCGGACACGTGTCCTACGAGAGCTCCCTCTTAAATGCGCAGTGCAAACAGAGCGAGCAGAGCTCTTGCAGGGAGCACATGTCTCTCCGAGCTGTGCAGATTTTGCTGCTTTGGCCTGAGATCGAGGGGACGTCACTCTGCAGAGGGGACAGAGCCTTGACTTCGCCGCAGCCGCCGGGCGGACACCCGAGACGCGAGTTACTACGCACAAAGTTTGGCCACCTCCACCTAGGCCCAGCAGCCCTCGCAATCCTGCACATTCAGCTCATTCCAACCCCGTCGGGCTCGACTGAGGTCTCCACCCATGTTAAATATTTTAATTTCAACAGAATAGCGATTCACTGGCTGCGAGCAGAGATATCCCCATGTTGGTCTATTTGAAGCCTTGGCCGCCTCAGACTTTTTCAAAAGATGGATGCTTTAAAAGAAGCTTTCCAACAAAAACATCCATTTTTATCACGCCCTTGCTGGGAGTATAATACACAGAGGGCTCTTCAGTATTGCCATTAAATGAGAGACTCCCCTAACCAGGCATTAAATGGTACAGGAGCTTGTACACAGAACAACAGAGCAAGCTTTCTGTGCCTGCTTGTTGCTGCAGAAACACAAGACAAACTCTGTTGCTCAAGCCCAATATTGTATTTGTCGGCGCGGCGGCCAAGCCTAACAAACTAATCGCATTTTGTCGGCGTGAAATCCAGCCTGCCCAGCACCAGGGGCAAACTTGGCTCCCGTTCATCCCACGCTTCGCTCCAAATCCAATCCGCCCAAATCAAGACTCCTGAATGCGCTGCTTTGGGATTTTGCGCCGCAGAAGGAGCCCAGGGTGAGATGCTCTATTGCAAACACAGAGATGCACCAAAACAGGATTTCCTTTTTTATTTATTTTTACTGCAGTAAGGGGGGAAAACAGCGCTACACAGGGAAAAGGAGGTGACATCCAATGCAAACACAAAGCAGAAAGGATGCTATCAGTAACCAGTGGGTGTCATGTAATTTTTGCCTGAATATCTTCACGTTACGTTTTTGATCTTAGGGCACCATCCTGATCTCCAAAAGAAAAAATCAGGAATCAAGGTGTCATTCCAGAAGCAATTTAATGTAAGTGCAAACCTCACAATGGAGAATTTGCCCAGGGTCTCCTATCTTCCTCCCATCTCATCCCTCTCCACGCACATCTCCTGCTTGGGCCACAGCATTCCCACGAGCAGTAAGAGATGTCTGGATGGACACACTGCGCCTGTGTTTGGAGGTGATGTTTATTTGTAACCTTCTTCCCCTCTCTGACTCTGTAGCGTAGAGCATGACCTACCGAGGAGGCAGATCTAGAGGCTCTGGAAAGACGGCGCCGTCTTCATTCCCAATGAACTAATTATCCCATGGGCATGGATGGGCTTGGAGCACATGGCCCTCGGGGAGATATTCATGAAGAGTCGAACACCACCAGCAGCAGCAGGGGTGACCGGTAATCGTGGCTGACACGGACTGAAATTATAACTAATGAGTTAGGAAAAAAAAAGGGACATAACGAGTCAACCACGCTGTGAGCCACCCACATCCTCCCACTTCCCTAGGTAAAGTGAGACTTAATCCAGCACGAGTTTTCCTCAACCTCCTGAGGCCTGGAGACCTGGACCATAAAAGCCAGCTCCAATGATCCAAGGCTCCAGCCACTCGGTCCTTTTCCAGCCCCAGCACCGCTTCCCACCCTGTCCAAAAGAACCATTGAGGGATGGTGAAACCCGCAGGTAGGGGCAGGAGGGGATCATTCCAGATCTAGGAGCCTACAGGTCCATGAGAACGTGCCAGGAATGGGGATGGCCCAAGGGAATTGTTTATTCCCCACCAGGCTGCAGGTTGCGGGAATCATCCCCGTCTGTGAAAGCTCCTTAATCCCAAGGGAAAGACCCAGCACAGGGAGGCAGGGAGGCAGGGGAAGGGCGTATGTAACCCAGTTTAGGGATGCAGCCACCACAGACCGGCTTTAACCCTTCTTATCCCGGATTAGCCCCTTAGAGGTCACCAAGGCGGCCCGCTCCCTAGGAAGGTGCCGCGTTTCCGTGTCAGACTAAACATCTGGGCTTGGAAACTCACGCCGGGTTTAGCCCTGGATTTCCAGATATGATTCTGTATGTTGGGGGAGGGAAAAAAAAGGGGAAAAAGAAAGTCACGAACTGCTGGTTGCAAAGGGCTTTCAGGGAACAGAAAGGTCGTTATTCAGCCTTCCCCATCCCCCACGTCTCTGCTCTTCGCCCTCTTCCAGCAGATTCAACAGATTGCAGGAAAAGAGGGAAGGGCTGCGCTGAGGATCCGTGCGGTTTCTGCGAGCGGCGCTTCCAGCTGGGACAGGGAGGCCCGGAGCACACACACGGCACCCGGTTCCCGGCTCCCCTCTCGCCTCCCTTCCGCGGGGAAGAGGCCTCGGAAGGGCGCACTGGCTCCGAGGAGGCACCGAAACGCTCCTGCCGTCCCTGGCACAGCCCTGCTGCGGGCCGTGGATCCCGTGGATCCAAACAGGATGCGGGGCAAAACACGGCGCAGTTGGCAGGAGGGGCAGCGCAGGGCTGCAACCCCCGGGGTCCTGGTGGAGAGTCTCACCCCTGCGGAGCTCACCAGGATGGTGGCTACGGCCAAGCCTTGCAATGGATCAGCGAGGTGCCCAAAGCGCTCCGATTCACCAGGTGAAGGGGGCCTTTTGGTGCCAACGAGGGGCCCTCTTGGTGCGGGGGAGCTGGATGCCTCGCAGGGAGCGAATGTGGAGAGGCCGAGGAGAAAAAGGTCATTTCTAGCGCACAGCAATGACCCCAAAGGCTCCAGCTGCGGCACTGAGATGCAGCCGGTCGACACGCTGCTCTGTGGCCTGGGAGAATTCCATTTTCAAGCCACGGTTCACTACTTTATCAGCACAGAACTCAAAGTAGCAAATCAGCCCTCAAAAGCCTGCAAGGATCCTTGTGGGGACACCACTCGGGTGGAGCTGCACAGAGCCCAAGCAAACGCTGCTGAAGAAATACAAATGTGCAGCTGATTTGGGGTGAGAAGGTGTCCGCTGCCCTCCCGAAGGGCTGAGAGGAGCCTCGGATGCGAGTTGGTATTTGGGAGAGGAAGAGCAAACAGAGCCAAACTATGATCAGAAACAAAACCTGCATGCTGGTGCAGCATTTGTACTTGAGATGATGCACTTTGTGACAGGGAACAGAAGCTCGAACCCTATAATGGAATAATTTTACATGTGATCTCCAAGGTCCGACTGGATTCAGTCCGACCAGGGTGGCATTTTTGCATTTCATTTACTGCCCCAGATTAGAGGGCTGCACACTCAGTTCCTGGGGCTGCTCCAGGTCATTCCAGTCACCTGAGCCGTGAATGAGGAGGGAATTACAGGGAGCTCCCACGGCGGGTCCAGGGAAACGCAGGGTGTTCCCAACTGCCACGTCGCCACCAGGACACCTGCCAGGATCCCTCCTGGCCATGGCAAGCACATGCAGCCGTGGCTCTGCTCCTGCAGCAGCCACTGGCTTCCAACCGCCCACACGGAATCATTACGTCTGGAAAAGATCTTCAAGATGATCAAGCCCAACCATCAGCCCATCGCCACCACGCCTGCTAAGCCATGTCCCCAGGTGCCTCGTCTACAGGTTTCTTGGACACGGCCAGGGACGGTGGCTCCACCGCTGCCCTGGGCAGTCTGCTCCGGTGCTGGACTGCTCCTGCTGGCTCTGGATGCTGCATTGATGCATTGAAGTGGGGAAATGGGCACAGTGTCATTCTGCAGGCCCAGGGTCTGTAGCGTCCTGCATGGGTCACCTCATCACCACTCTGCTCCGACTGTTCCTGCAGCTCCGTGCGGCATCCCGGAGATGAGTCACATTCGCCGAGGGTCGCAGCACTGCCCACCTCCCGCAGAGGAGGCAACGTGCTGTGTAGGAAAACGAGCGCTCGCCTGACTGGAAAAAGGTGTTCGGGGATCTTGTGACGTTCACACAGCCGCGCACTCCTGCATTTGCATCCGAGTGTTTTTGCAGGTAAGATGAAGCACCAGCAGCAGAAGCCCCATGAGGGAGGGCAGCTGGATCCCTCCCGCTGGGCTCTGGTCTCCCGTCCGTCTGCACGGGCTCCACGTCACCTCCAGCACCTCCACTCCTGCATTAGCCTTGGGAGACCTTTGCCCACTGCTGGCATTTGGCCCCACCCTCACTGCAAACATCAAAGTTAAATATTTCTTTCTTTCTTTTTTTCAGAAAGCCAAATCTCCAGCTGTCAGTATGACCATGGAGACTTCAGTGCTAATGTCTGCTCGGATCCCCTATCAGGGAGGCTTAAACAAGGTGCACCCTCGCGAGGCTCTCACCAGCTCCAGCAGCAGCTATTTCCGAGGCCAAGTCAGCACCAGCAGCCACCGCTTACCAGGCAGGCAAGGAAACGACACGAAATCCCTATCCTCATTCTGGGACAAAACCAGCAGCCAGCTTGTCACGAGCTCATGTTGGCTGTGTCTTGGCTGTGTCACCCTCCCCAGGCAGCACCTGCAGACCCCATGGTGCTCAACTTACAGTATGCACCGAGCTGCTCACTTTGCAAATGGGCAGGAATAATGTCACCAGGGTGATTATTTTTTTTAATATTTACCCGCTTTCCCTCTCCCATGCCAAGGGATTCGGCCACTCAGCCTCTTTCCACGAGTTGCACTGAGGAAACCTGTGCAAGGACCAGAGGAGGTTCTTGTCTGGAGTGATCAGGGAGCAAGGGACAAGGAAAGCGACAAGTCTGAGGGCTAAACAGGGCAGCAGGTCAGCTCCAAAACATGCTCCGATAGTCCAACCCAGCAGGAAACTCCCTCCTGGGCCCTGCAACCTCGCGTCAGCACAGTGCAAAGAGCCGAGAACATCATGTTGAGGGCCAAGCTCCAGCCTCCTCCCCTCTCCTTTTAGGGAAAGGATGGAAAAAATGCTCCGAAGTTTGGATTAATTAAAGAATGGAGTGTCCAAATAAGAGGGTGCTGTCTCCTTCTGCGCCAACGAAGTACCATCGCATGGGGCCACCCCCGAGCAACCTTTCGTGTTTTACCGGAAAAACAAAAGTTGATTTAAATTCTGACAGTGGTTGCACTAGATGAAAGAAGCTACGCTCAGGAAATTAAGCAACTATAATGAGGCGCTCAACCCCACAAGGCCCAAGACAGCATATTCCTNTCTGGCATTCGGCTGCCCCGATGCCCGCGGGCAACATCTGTGGTTTGGGTGGAAGAAGAGCTGAGGGTTTCCAGTGCATCTCCTGACCCTGCCCACCCATCCGCCTCCCGGGTGGCTTTTGGAACAAAACCCAGGTTACGACAGACGGAGGTGGATTTTCCTTTTCATTGGTGGCTCCTTAGTAATCCTGAGCCTAAATGGTCTTCAGCAGCTGAAGGAGGATAGGCCTGAACCTGCTTGTATAGGGACAGAGGCAAAAACGTTTTGGGGATTTTGCAGCACTAATTCGCAGGCGTTCGAAGCCTTCTGCTAACCCCAGGCCACATCGTTCCAGTTGTTTCTAAGCAGGACTCCCCACGGAATCACGACAGCCTTGAGCTTGCTAAAGGTGCAGCCCGGGCTATGTTTAACTTGGCATCTGCTTGCCAGTGCTCTGCCTTCCGTGTCCTCGTGTTTCCTCTCCAACGGATGTGATTAGGATCCTGGCAAGAGGAAAGGAACGAGGAACTTTGTCTTGTGCCACTGCAGCCAGCCCCTTGCCCACGTGCAAGAGCCGCAGTTTGCTGCAGCTATCTGAAAACACAGGAACTGTCAATGAAAACCTAAGTAAGTTCTTCAAAAGGCGAAAGAAGGACAGGAAGAGCAGGAAGCTCTTGCAGGCAGCTGTGAGGTTAAAGAAGCCAATTTTCCTATTTTTATCCCGCTTTTCTCTGCTCCACGGTAGTCCTTCCCATGCACGAGCAGTCTGAGCATCTCCATACCCTACGTGCCCTGTGAGGACCCAAATGCAGGATCTCAGCATTACTGAGGTCCTACTAATAGAAAGAATAACTGTTTCCTTCTTTGCTGAGGGCTCTCCTGTGGGTGCAGGTCAAGGCAAGACCGCAGAGCCCAGCGAACAACCTTGCAGTTTCTAAAATTATTGGTGGTAGATCCGGGAGTGCAAAATAGCCCAAGTAGGAACCACTTGGACGATCCTTCCTGTTGGATCATGTCTAAAAATAAGGTTAGACCCTTGCTCTGTGTGGTCATCTTTCAAGGCTGAATTATATATATATATGTATGTATATATATATATATATATTTTTTTTTTTTTTCTGCTAGCAACATCATTGCAGGAATTAAGCAAATTCAAAAAGTCAGAGCCACGCTCATGCAGAAGGATAGGAGCCCATGGACAATACCACAGGTATTTTGTAATCCAAAGGGCACAATCTATGCATGCTGAATTAACACTCGGAAAGCTGCGCTTTTGCCGTTGCTGCTAACTCACACGATGTTCTTATTTGGGGGAAAAAACGAGTCTCTTGCACCGAGGAAAGCGTTAACCCGAGGTCCCCGAAGCCTCCCGGCTGCCTCCGGAGCAGGGCACAACCGAGACCCAGCGCCAGCAGCAGCAGAGCACGGAGCTGTTCAACTGACCCAGTTTTCACCAACTGGGTGAGTAAGGACAAAACCTTCTTTACTGCTTTCTTTGGAAACAAAATAAGAGAAAAACACACAACAATTCACATTGCCCAAGGTGCATTTTTGCATCCTTTCTTGGCCCCACAGGTTGCAGCATGCGCTGCTACGGGGGCAATGGCATTATCAGGTACAATTACCCTGTCCTGCAAAAGAGCCAGGAGAAATCGGCCCCTCTAAGCAAGCCAGCTGCCAAGCTTTTATCTTCTGGACATTGTTAATTTACACCGAAGCGGAATAATGGGACGATACAGGGCTCTATGAGGCACTATTGGAAAAAAACCCTGCCTTAGCAACTCAATTGTATCTATACTGCCCGCATGGGCTTTTATGTATAGCTACTGATTTGGAACGCTTTTCCGGGACCTGCTTCTGATTTCCTACTCTTATATACCTCCATTTCCATGATTTGCATCCACTTATTGCTGGTTTTTGCTAGGACAATGGGAACGAGCAGGGAATTTTGGTGAAGGACTGGAAAAGCAACAACTTAGAGGTGGGTGGATGGTCGTTCCAGCTGTGATTTCCAGCCCTTTTATGCAGTTTAGACTGAAACGTCTCTGAGCACAGATGACTTCCGTCGCTCTGCAGAGGTTCTGCCGTGGAATCAAAAAAAAGTGCACTAAAGGGAACAATAAACATCAAGACATACCTAAAATTAGCAGTTTACAAAATAATCTGCCTTTATGGCCTCCTGAATACAATGAAAGCAAAGAGCAAGTGGGCCAGTTATTTAAAAGCAGCGGGGGAAAAAAGGAAATGTTGGTTTTTGGTCTTTTCCAGAACTGTTATCGGGAAATCAGCCTGCTTTTAACGCCTTTGAGTTTTGATACTTACTGAAATAACTTCCAGGGCTTTGCTAGTCTGCTGCTAAGGGAAGAAAGGCAGCACCAGTACGAACGCACCAAGACGTCACCGACTTGGGCAAGGAAAAGGGAGAGCAACCCACAACTGCTTCACTTTCAGGGCCAAGGTTGAAATTCCAACACATTTGCCAGTGGTTTCCTCTTATGCACCACTTGCACCTCCCAGGAGAACAGAAATCGGATGGACATTTTCAGTTATTTACACAGGATTTTCAGTTATTTTCACTTTTTGGGTCTTAGTAAAGACACGAGGCTGTAGTGCCAGGACGATGCACAAATTTTTTAAGTGAAAAATACCATTTCCACTGATCCTGGATTTTTTTTAATAAGTCTTAAACAAGCAGTGAATATACAACAGCAAAATATAGCTCCTTCCGCCAGCAAACACTAACGTTTTCTTTAAAATTTGGGGAGAAACATTTAGAAATCACCATCGAGTGAGAACAGGACTGACGACATTGGCAGTGCGTTGGAAATTAAGCAGTTTCCAAATTCACCAGCTTCCCGCAGTTGGCAGAACTCAGGAGAAATTACAAAGCTTTTCAGAGGGAGAAGATCACTGTAAAGGATGACAGACTTTTTTTTTTTTTTTTTCCCTGAAAAGCCATGTCCTTTTCCAAGGAGAACAAGCAGATCTGTCCAAAGCCTGACCTTGTGTGTGTCCCTGCAGAAGGAAGATGGATGCCTCCGGACACGTGCGTATCCCAGGGATCCCCCAGGAATGCTGCTCAGAGCACGACACCGGAGTTGGGAGCACCCACTGACTGGGTTTTGATTTCTTGAAATATGAACCCTATAGTATAGGGCCAAAGATGGGTATTTTAGATCTTTTATTCTTAAAAATAGCCCTACACAGGCCATACACTGCATACACATAAATATATAAATATACGTATGTATCCTGATCCTTCCTGCTCCAACAGTCACTTTCCAAGACCATTCTGCACATTTAGCACCAAACAGGACTTTAACCCAGCTGCTCAGGCCAGCTCCTGTCATCTTCATCCCCCCGCGTTCCACGTTTGCTCCATCATTAAATTACTTTTGCACAACTTCCCGAGTACAAAAGTTCCTCCTATTCCTNCAGTCACTTCCCAAGACCATTCTGCACATTTAGCGGATCAAACAGGTCTTTAATCCAGCTGCTCAGCCCACCTCCCGTCACCTTCATCCTCCCGGTCCTGCAGCCATCAAGGACACACATGCTGCACGTTTGCTCCATCATTAAATTACTTTTGCACAACTTCCCGAGTACAAAAGTTCCTCCTATTCCTCTGGAAACTCCTGCTCTGTCCTATCCACCTGCAGAAGCAGCAGCAGCCTGTGGAGGTGGATAAGCAGGTTTGGTGGTCGTGGGTTTGGTTGGGACCTTCAACCACGATTGTCAAGAGCCGCCAACCACATATGGACAAGCTGAATTTTCACAAAGATTCTTTTGAAAATCCTTTTGCCCCAACCTATAACCTGTCCTCATAGTTTTAAACGGTGGAGCAAATATGATACAGGATTTCTTAGGTGAAAGATTCTTATTGGGGTGGAAAACTGCTCAATTGCTGCCACTGGGCTCCAGAGCTGCCAGCCCAGTGTCAACAGGGAGATGCCTGAAGTGGCATGAGAGGTAATCTGAAGAGCAATAATTGCTAAAGCAGTTACACCCACTCTGACATCCAAAAATAGAATTTAGCAAGGGCTAAAAAAATAATATCCTTTTGAACTTAAAACGGTTTGGAGAAACAGAATCCGGCCCACCGAGCCCAGCTTCCCCCCTGTTTCCTGCTATCCCTTCCAGTCTTGCTGAAGAAACCCCAGCGCATCGGAGCTTCATCCCTCGGGATGTTATTTATCCTGCAGCCCAACGCCCTTCACGGCCAGGCAGCCCTTCCTCTCTGCGACTTCCCTCTGCAGCCCCCCGGCGTCGGGCATTGCTGAACTACACTAATTAAACACGTGGATACTAAAAAGGAATTACAATTTACGAATAAATTAATTTGCTGCATTTTCCTTTCATCCCCCTATGAAAGGAAAAAGCCCAACATGTCAGTCAAGCCCCACTGAAATTTTCCATTTTTAAATTGGTCCCACTGCTCATAATTACATCTCCCTTCTTCTGGCCATCTGAGTTAATCTGCTTTCCGTCTCCCTCTGCTTTTTTTGTTTTGCAGGGGGAAGGATGGAGGAAGGAAAGGGGAAAAAAAAGGGAGAAAGAGGCTAAGAGGAGAAGGATGCATCCTATCGGAGCGGTCTAATTGGTTACAACACTCACGTAGCACATGAGAACACGGGCACGACGCCTGCTCTGCCTGATGGATATTCCTCATTCTGTCTCAGATGCAGGATCTGGGTTCATCAAATTATTGGCTCCTCTACAGCCTCCTCTGCACAGAAATGCACTGAATGTGCACGGAAGAAGAGACGGGCTGATGCTTGGCCAAGCTGGAGGCAGCGCTTTGAAGATGAAGGACTGAGGATGGAGAAGCTGCTCCAAGAAATATGTTTCTCCTTTGATAAAAACCTGGAAGAGTTGCACGAGACAGACGAACCCCAAATTCCCATCAGATTGGTGCTTAATGCCTTAGTTCCCACTGCACAGGAGAGATTGAGCTGAGACCTGATGCCCCACTTCTACTGAAGACAACCCTAAAAAGAAAGTCTGGATCAAAAATGTCACTTCCAACCTGCCAATGCCTTTCCAGGACAAATTTAAATAGAGTCACAAAATTTTATAGCCCTATTTATCAATTTGAGGGCCTACACAAAGCACTCTAGGTACTAGCCATATAAAAGATAGAATATAGCTGGTTTGGCCTTAGTTATAATGGAAATTCTCATACTTTAACAAATAATTATCCATCAATCTAAACAACCTTTCTCTGGGGGTCCTCGCTCAGAGGTATCAAACTAACAGAAATAGGAAAGTAAACAAAAAAGGAATACAAATATCAACCTTTTTCATCCTACACGTTTACATCTCCTCCTAATTATTAACATAAAGTCTCCATCTTCCCATAAAAATTAGGTAAAGCTGGAAATCGTGAAAAAAGCAGCTTTGGGGGAAGGAGGACAACAAAATTAGTTGGAAACTCCACCTTAGATAGTGGTTTGGATCCATCTGCATGGTTTGATTTGCCACTTTGAGAGGATACTGGCTGGAATCCTGTCCTAGAAGTCCTCATTCAGCCCAGCCAAATTACAAGCAAGCAAAGGCGGTTCCTGCTGCCCACACGGGCACCGTGACCGGCTTCCACCTCAGCTCCACGTGGAAAAGCACCATGTTCACGTTCCAATGCTTTGCCCACTTTCTATCTTAATTCCTTCTTATTCAAAACCTTTAATGATATATATAAATCCTTTCAGTATTCTGGCAAAGAAAAGCACCTTGCAAGGGTGCTGAAGGCCACAGGAGATGTTTCTGCTCCATTTTTCTGCTTGGCAGGTGCTCCAGGTGGATGCTCCTGAGGAGGAGGGCAGGGAATCTCACACCGTAGAGGGGACCATCTGCTTATGTGGTCAGCAAAATTCATCTCTCATCCGTGATCTCCAGTTTTAAAACTCTCTTCAGCCTAAAAACACCTTCCATGAACCTTATTTCTCTTTGCTGGCATCTCCTGGAAGGGAATGTTCCATGCGGACATCCAAATTGCAGCAAAGGAACCGCAACAAGCAGTTGTTGGATGGGGGCCAGGTTTCTCAAGCCGAAAACGCCTTATAGAGACCTCGAAGAACAAATCGAAGAACATTAGGGCATTGAAAATTAAAAATGCCCTAATGCTTGTCAGAGCAACTCAACTATAGCGGGCTGGGAGAAAGGAAACGCCAAATCCAACGGGAAACCCGGAGCATCCCCACGCGCGAGCCCTTCCTTCTCCACACGCCTCGCGCTCACAGCAAGGAAGTGATTTCCAAGGATTTATTTGCAAAATCGCAGCCAAGAGAGCCAAGAGCAACAAGAGCCTCCCCTGCATCAGCTGCTCCTCGGTGGGGATGGAGGGGATGCCGAGGGCAGCGAGATGGGCTCTCCTTTCCGAGGCTTTTCATTAGTCCGTGATGCCCTTGCAGGCACCGTGCCGAGGTCGGCCCTCGGCTCCGCACACTCCATTTCCTGCAAGGGGAAAATAAAAAGCCCCAGGAAGGCTATGAAAGCTGTAAGTGATATGAAACCCCCCGAGAAGGTTAAAAAAAAAAAAAAAGAAGAAAGGACTGGACTGTTGGGTATGAAAGTGAATAAGGGAGAGCATTAGAGAAAATAAAATGGTCCAGAAAGAGCCATCTAATTCTCCTTTCCTTTCCTTTATAGGGAAATCAATGGGCTATTCAATCACGAGGAAACCAAATTAAACAAAACCCATTACTCTGAAAATCGCTGAAGCCAGAAGCATGACAGAAAAGCAGCAAGGATTAAGCATATGGATAACATCGCCTACACCCGGCTATAATTCCAAATGTGGAGCTGCAGATAGTCGATCCGTGGGGCTCGAGCTGCTCGTGTCAGCGCAGTCAGGGTGCTGGTGGGAGCAGACACCATCCCCACGAGTGCATCCATCCTTCCCTGGTCACTTGGGCATTTCCAGCCCCTTCCTTGGGAGTGCTGGAGCCAATAAGAAGCCACAGAAGTGAGGTAAGGAGATGGGCCACGCAAGGACCGCTTCTCCGGCGGAGCTGAGATGATCCGAGCACCATCCCGGCTCCTTCTGCGGGTCTGTCCTGACTCACGGGGCAGCTGGTATCAATGTCCAGACCCACAGGATGACAGTACTCATGGCAGGGAGGTGAAAGGAGCAGGGCCACCAGCATTGCCAGCTGCTGGAGATGCCACTTTCAGCATCATCTGTCGCTGGTCGAGCAGCGCCACTGATGTCTCCACACTGGTGCTCTCCTGCTGTTCCTGATAATATTTCCACCTTCTCCACAGGCTGCTTTCTTCCCAGGCAGGTGCCAAACCTTTGTGCATCCCTTTTGTGGAGGGTTTGGCCCGTGCACAGCACGGACAGCGCCTGCTTCATGCACCGTCGGGATAACTCATTCTGGCATCCCTCTGGGACCGGATCTGTACTGCAGGTCAAGCACAGCGAGCGTGGAAAACCATTCCCCTCCCAGCAAGCAAAAGGCCTAGGACAGCAGTTGCACAGAAGGCAGCATCTAAATTTTGCATTAAGCTAGGCTGCAATTAATAATTGCTTAA
Source organism: Crypturellus undulatus (assembly GCA_013389825.1). Classification (NCBI taxonomy): domain Eukaryota; kingdom Metazoa; phylum Chordata; class Aves; order Tinamiformes; family Tinamidae; genus Crypturellus; species Crypturellus undulatus. Next base: position 41,720 of record VWPW01018249.1, read on the forward strand.
AAAAAGAAAATCAAGGCTACTTTAATATTCAACAGTTCTGAGAAAGGCATAATCAGACTTTGATTTAAAGAAGAAATTCTAATCACCAGCAATTAGGCATAGATCTAGCAGAACAATTTAGTGAGTCCTTTGCAATTTAGCAAATCTGCAGTTTTAATGAGATGCCAAATCCTGGGGAAAAAGAAATCATTTTGGATGTCGACGGAAGTTTTACGGGTGTCCATCAGAGGAGAACGGCCCCGAGCATCCCCACTGCTTTACTGCAACACAAAGTGACCGCCAGGTTTGCATTTTCCCGAAGAATCTTTGTTCAGTGTCACGTAGAAAAGCCTGTGCCTTGGTGGGTTTTGCTCTAGTTTATACAGAAGATATTTGTCACTTGGGACGAGCTCAGTGTTAAGAGAAGATCTGTGCTTAAGGCAAAGTGGTGAGTGTTCTCTCTCAATCTGTCAATAACGAGAGGTGTGAGGACAAAGTAATTCTAAAGACTGGAAAAACCACAATAAAGATTGAAATAAGTACTCAGGCACTTAAATATACAATACAGTCCTCATATTGCTATGATGCTTTTTCTGATAAAGTACCTCAATATTTCAGAAACACTTGGCTCGTGGTGAACAGAAGTGGCTCCTCGCTTTGCTAATCGCTCTGCGATTGGGCAAAGCAAAAATTCATTAAAATGGTCACAATTGCTTCATAAAGCCATTTCATTCCCATTCTGATTAGCCACAGTTGGAATTTGCACGTTGCTTAACATAAATCTCGAGGAATGACCCCGGGAAGCGAGCGAGCAGCAAGCATCTCTGGGTGGATGGCAGATCCCAACTCGCATCCCACCTTCCCGAAGCCTGGAGCTGCCTCCTGCCCTTGCTGAGGTCTTGGGGATGCCAACGTCCTCCCAGCGCCCCAAGCTAACTTGATTGTCGGTTAAAACACGAGACACTATGATTTAAAGCAAGGTTCTCTACTTAGAATTCGTTACCAACACGCTGCTGCGCAAGCTCTTATTCAAAGCGCCACGCAAATCCCTGAAATCTTTTGCGGAAGCGAATCCCTAAAGCACAACGTTTCTCCTTCCACTACCTATCTCCCACTAACTTTTGCAATATTACAAAGCAGCGATGCTCAAACCACCATCCACGGGCCAAAAGTGGGGCCAGATGTCGTGGTGAGTGATCCACAACAGCTCGCTTTAACCGCGGCTTTTAATCGAATGCTTGAAAAAGATTAATCGTTGATGCTTAGCAAAGTGACAACCGCTCCAAAAAGCACTGAAACAACCACCTGAAAGAAAAAAAATACAGTGAAAACTTGAACATCTGCCTTGGGGATGAACAAGCTCATGTCTAGGAGATATTATAGTGTTTTCTTAAAGGTCAAATCAGATTGAATCAGGGAGCTGTTTCAAAGCAGCTAGCGCAAAAAGGAAAGCGGATTGTCCAATCGACAGGGCACTAAAACCTCTGCCGATGCATTTTGGGCCTTAGTCAAAGCACATAAAAGTAAGAAAATAGGAGCCTCCAGACGGGCATCAAGCTCTTCTTGCAGCTCGGGCACCTGCAGGGGATGCGGCAGAAACAGGGAATGTAGCAGGAAAAGCTGCCTTTTTCCCCCCAGTATCAGTGCTGACAGCATTGGACAAGCGCAAAGTGCTCAGGTGTGAGAAGGCAGCGACCCAGCATGACTCTGATTTNACCTCTGCCTGGACGATGCATTTTGGGCCTCAGTCAAAGCACATAAAAGTAAGAAAATTCCTTGTGCGTTTTGCATCACGTAGACCTGAGCTTCCACGCAGCAGAGACGTGGTAGGAGAAGAGAAGCCTCCAGATGGGCATCAAGCTCTTCTTGCAGCTCAGGCACCTGCAGGGGATGCGGCAGAAAC
>VWPW01018250.1:0-24895 GCA_013389825.1 Crypturellus undulatus
AAAGAGAAAAGGAAAAGGTCTGGAATAATCAGAGCAGCACCTAAAATCTTCCTGTGGGCGACACCTGTCGCCTTCTGGGAAGAAGCAGCCCTCTTCTAGATTTCCTTTATCCTATTCTTTCCCAGAGAATGGAGACTCTTTTCTTCTTTTCCAGAGAACGGAGACTTTCTGGCGCTTGACCTTGGAGGAACAAACTTCAGAGTTTTGCTGGTGAAGATCCGCAGCGGTAAGAGGAGAACAGTAGAAATGCACAATAAGATATACGCCATTCCCATAGAAGTGATGCAGGGAACTGGTGAAGAGGTGAGTTAGGGCACTTCTCTCTTGCAGCGTTGCTGCTTTTTAAATGCACGTTTGTGTAAGCGAGTGCAATCTGTACAGATTCAAACCGGGAACTTTTCCCTTTCAAGCTATTCGATCACATCGTTACCTGCATTTCCGACTTCCTGGATTATATGGGAATCAAAGGCGCCCGGCTTCCTCTTGGCTTCACCTTCTCCTTCCCGTGCAAACAGACCAGCTTGGATGCTGTAAGTTCCTTAGCGTCTTGCAAAGCTGCTTTTGGCCAGGCCGGATCCTCCACCTTCCCGTGCCTTGCGTGGTGCTAACATGGAGGCTCCTCACTGCAGCTGCTCCTTTCTGCTCCTATAAGCAACTCCTTTGGCAGCCGTCATACAAATGCTACTAATAGCATTCGAATTTCCCACTTTTTTTTTTTTTTTTTTTTTAAGTATCCTTGTTTTTCCAGTCGTATAAACCCATTGAACTATGGTGGTTTTCCCTGATTTTGTGAGGTCTGCCTGCCTCCAGCACATTTTTTTTTTTTTTTTTTTTTTAAGAAGGATCTCTTTTTTTCTGTCACAGCTGCTTTGGGACTCTGTTGCATTTCATGCTTTGCGCAACAGCGCTGTCTCCTGGTGAATGTGTTTTAGTGAGCCTTGCCGTAGTATTTTGGGAAAAAAAAATAGTTCTTGGTCTCAGATGCTGGCGTCTGGTGCTCCCCTTTTTCATTTTCTGTCTTTGGGCAGGATGCTGAGTGATTCAGTACTGGAAGTTTGGAGGCAAGGCGTGATTAGTGGGTTGAGAAGCAGAATTCCAAAAATATAGAGATCCTTCTCCTTTACAGAGAGGCCTCTGTGTAACTTCACCCTGAAGCACTTGAAATAATAAAATTGAGGCACGAGGGAAAATGAGATAAATATTGATATCTAAAGAAGAACACAGTGGTAACAGGAGCAGTATCCAGACGTCTGGCTGCCCAGCCCAGCTCCCTGCTGTGTTTGCACCAGGAGGCCATAAACGCTCTCGTGTGCGGTGATGCGGCCAGAGCTTCAGCATGCGCAGCTCTTGGCTGTGCTCTTGTGTCCTCTTGTCATTAGGGTTACGTGCTCTTACGGGCCAGGGTGGCTGAATGCAGGGAAACGATCAGACGGAAACGCTCCGTGATTCTCCCCCAGGGACCTGCAGCAGTCTGTTGAACACGAGGAAATTCAATACAAAAGCATTTTCTTTCTCTTTAGGGCATCCTGCTCAATTGGACAAAAGGATTTAAAGCTACAGACTGCGAGGGAGAAGACGTGGTGTATTTGCTCAGAGAAGGAATCAAAAGAAGAGAGGTGATTTTTTTCTTTTTAATTCAGTTTTTCTCTCCCTCCTACTTCTCTCCCTGCTGCAGAATTGCCAGACTCCGTGGGCCCACTTGGCTCCCTTGTCCTGGGTTTTTGACCTACCTGCACCAAACTGAAATTGTGACTCAGCATGAACCAAGCTGGGGTTTTGGTTCCTTGGCTTGTGGCTTGTTATTTTTTTATTTTTTTCCTCCTCAGGGGCTTCTAGTTTTGCAAAATGTGTGAAAACTCTCAAGGCATATTTCAGACCTGGTGCATATTTTAAAGCCAGTGTCCTTGTATCAGGATATTGGAAAAAAAACTTTTTTTTTTCTTTTTCAATGTGGTGATTTTTAGGAAGATTTCTCAGTGCACCCTAAATATTAGCTTTCCCCCATTACATGTGTTATGGAAAAGCCTCACGCATCTTAGCTGAGCTTTCTAGGAAGGGAAAGAAAATACCCAAGAAGGGCAGGAGGTATCAAGTTCTGCAACTTTTTGTGAAAAAAGGCTCTAAAAAACCTTGGCTCCTGGATCTGCAGCTGGATTAGACTTTCTTCTGATGTCGCAGCCTAGAGTGCAGCATGCGAGGGACTTGAGCTACCTGCTGCTAGATAAAGTTCCTATTTCTGCCCATGTGAAATGGGCAGATATGGTGTGATACTTCCCACTCCTCATTCCCAGTGTGTTTTGCCCGCATCTCCTTTCATGTCTCTTCTCACTGTTCTGTTTCTCTTCCCCGCAGGAGTTCGACTTGGATGTGGTGGCCGTGGTGAACGATACGGTTGGCACTATGATGACTTGCGCCTACGAAGACCCCAACTGCGAGATCGGGCTCATTGTGGGTACGTCCTGGACTAGCTTTTTATTCTTTCTACACAGCACTGTCGTATAAAACCAACAAATTCCTGTGAGGAGCTGAGGTTCAGGCACAGGCTGAGGTTTCACCAGGGCTCTCGCGCTTGTTTTGGCATCGCTTGGCTTCCAAAAACGGGAGTAATTTCAGTGTTTGCTTGTTTCAGGGACTGGCAGCAATGCGTGCTACATGGAAGAGATGAGAAACGTGGAGATGGTGGACGGCGAGCAAGGAAGGATGTGCGTGAACATGGAGTGGGGAGCCTTTGGGGACAACGGCTGCCTGGACGACATCAGGACAATATACGACAAGGCGGTCGATGACTTCTCGCTCAACGCTGGCAAGCAAAGGTACCGTGTGGCGCCTGGGCAAGCCAGACGGGCTCAGGTTGTTTTGAGAGATAATTGGATTTCTCCCCGTTAGAGGAGACGGAGTGCGAGAGTGGCAAATGACTCTGCTGTCCTGGGGGACCTCCCTTGTCTGCCCTTCTCCCGGTAGCTGCTTTTTTGTCTCCTCCAAAGGAGCCAGCGGCTGCGACCTTCTCCCTGCCGCCGTCTCGCTAGCGGCGGTCGATGCTGTTAGGGTTGCAAGGCCATTTTGCAGCAGCGACTCCGTGTCCTTGCAAAAACCTCCAGAGAGATTTGCAGGGTGCAGACAGACCCAGAGAGGTGGAAACCACGAGGGCCGCTTAGTCAGCCTGGAAAAAGCCGCCTGGGCGGTGATGTATTCCGGGAAGAGCTGGGCACTTAGGAGGGAGGATGCTCGCAGGCAGAGGCCGGAGACAGCTTGTCGTCTCAAATGGACTGTGTGGCTCCTGTCCAGCTGCAGCTGGGACAAAACACCCGCCTGGTGCTTCAGGAGGCCGTGATCTGGCTACCAGGGCCGTGCAGCACCCAACGTGCCCTGCGATAAGCGGCGAAATGCCCACTTGCAGGAATTAGCTCCTCTGTAACAAAGCATGAAATGTCCTTGTCCCCACGACTTGCTTGCCGGTGCCTCATGTAGCTGTCCGAAATGCTAGAAAGGTGCTGAGTGCTCCTGCTCGTCTCCTCCTGCAGGTACGAGAAGATGATCAGCGGCATGTACCTGGGCGAGATCGTCCGCAACATCCTCATCGACTTCACCAAGCGGGGCTTCCTCTTCCGAGGGCAGATCTCGGAGACGCTCAAGACCAGGCACATCTTCGAAACCAAGTTCCTCTCACAGATCGAGAGGTGAGGGCATGGCCTGGGGTACCTCCCGTGCGTGTACGAGCCGTGGGGACATCGCTGCTGGGCAGGATGCACCACATTATTGGTGTCTTTGTTGCTGGGATTCAGCAGGGGGGTGGAAATCAAGTTGATGGCAAGAGTATTTTCCTGGAAAACCCTTGGGAAGAGCCGGTGGTGGGAGGGCAACTCTAACAGGCTGCTGTTGCCCCGCAGCGACCGGCTAGCCCTGCTGCAGGTGCGCGCCATCCTGCAGCAGCTGGGGCTTAACAGCACATGCGACGACAGCATCATCGTGAAGACGGTGTGCGGGGCGGTGTCGCGGCGGGCAGCCCAGCTCTGCGGCGCCGGCATGGCCGCTGTCGTGGATAAAATCAGGGAGAACAGGGGCTTGGAGCACCTGGAGATAACGGTTGGTGTGGACGGCACTCTGTACAAGCTACATCCACAGTGAGTGTTTGCCGGTTCTGTGGGCGCCTACGAGCTGCAGCGCGGGGCTGCGGGGCCTTTCTCCTGACCTGCTGGAAACTGGTCCCTCTTGCTTGCTGGGAAAGGAGCCAGGGAAGGGAGGGCTTAATTAAACTTCCTAGAGGGCCCTGAGGGGAACCGAAAGGCCTCCCGAAGGCTTTGGAAGGTGGTGGGACTTGCTGGAACCACCTCCAGGTTCATGGTAAAAATGCCGTGACGGCACAGAGAAGCAGAAGGAGAAGAGGGTGAAGCGCTTGTCTGAGCCATGTGCAGCGGGTGGCAAGGAGAGGCCCATACAGGCAACTTCTCCTGCCTTTCCTGTGCTACTAGAGTCAGGTAACTGGTCACGGTGGGATGAAGGGCCTTGCTCCCCTAACTACTGCTGCTCCCCATCTTCAGATCCCCCCAAAGTTTCCAGCATTGCCACCCTTTCCATGACAAAAGGAGAAGCGTTGCGAGATGCCCTGGGATCTCCCTTTCCTTTGTGCCTCCCTCACCGCGCTGCTGTTCCCCTCTTGCAGCTTCTCGAGGATCATGCACCAGACGGTGAAGGACCTGGCGCCCAAGTGCGATGTGACATTCCTGCTCTCAGAGGACGGCAGCGGCAAGGGGGCGGCGCTCATCACGGCCGTGGGCTGCCGGCTCCGTGACGCCGAGCAGAACTGAACTCCTCCGTCCCGACCCTGTCCTGTGAGCACTTTCTCATAAAGCAGCGACTGCCTAGCCTGAACTGGTTAAAAAAAAAAAAAGATAAAAGAAAAAAAAAAAAAAAAANTCCCACTGCTTCTGTGAATTGTGTCATGTTACTGAGCAAAACCTGTAACATTTCGGCAGAGAAATCCCAAGGGAGTCAAGTGAAGCAGTTGGTGACTGGGGTAATCCAAACCTCCAGGCACAGGAGCTGGGCTGCGCTCCACCCCGCTGATGGGAGCTCTTAGAAAAACACATTTTCTGTCTCTCCTTGCTGGCATAGATGAGGGCACTGGAGCTGCCGGTCTGCTGGACCTGGAGCTCCTCAGTGTTGCTTGGATGCCTCCTTCCTTCTCTCGCCTTAAATCAGTGTTTGCTTCCACTCAGAGCTTTAATCTTTGATACTCTCAAGCAGCCCCTCAAAACACAACAGCTGAAGTCCGGGAGAAGAAACTTGAGGGCTTTTTTTCCCTTCAGTCTTGGCTTTGAGGACCCAAGTGCAGGGAGCAACCGAACCACGAAACCAAAATCAGACCCAGCTTATTCCAAGGACTAAAGTTACACGGGTTACCCACACTTGGTGTATCGTGTCCTCCGTTGAGTCGACGCCATCGTTATATTCACACACGGTTATATTCTGTACTTTGAGAAGTAGCTTAGGAAGCAGAAGTTCAATTTGCAAGTCACTCCACTTCCTTTCTGCAAAGAGGGAGAGCTGCCAATCCACTAGCATTTAATTCCCCTTCTCTCTCCAAAAACGGAGATCTCTGCATGGCCTTCCCACCTCTTTGCCTGCAGAAAGTAGGCAAAAATTTGCAGGCTGCTCCCACGGACTCTCCTTGCCCTTCCCAAGGTTTGGATGGCCCTGCCTGTCGATAAAACGTGTCTGTGTGCGTTACGGTGCACCGTGTGTGTGACTGTCGTCGAGTACCGCGTGCGTCAAGCGCCGTCGTTGCAGCTTTGCATATGTGTCCGCCGGGGAACCTGCATGCCTGCCTGGTTTTGCAAAGGTAGAGAGTCTTTTTACTTTGCACACTAGTAGCTCCCGTGCTAGTGTCACGTGATACTTGTGGAAAATATTAAACTGTTTTTTTTTTTTGATGTGTGTTAACTGGTGTGTAGTGGTTCTTTCCAGAACGGGATGCTGCTGCACGGCGGCTCAGTGCTTTGGGAAGTGCCTATTGTGCAGGGAGAGCTGCCGGCTCAGCCCAGCGCTGCCTGGGATTTGCGCGTGCGTATTCCCGGGCAGGGAGGTGGACTCAGCTCCGTGTGTGAGAGCCCCTTCTGCGCACGCTGCAGCTGCACGCGCCTCTCCAGGAACTGCATTTTGCATTGCAGCTCAAATAGTGCCCGATTTTTACCCCTAGGAAGCCGAGATGCAAGCTGGAAGCGCGTCGGAAAAAATCATCCGAGTGATATCATCCGAGCAACCACCGAGGTGTCTCGCTCGAAGCTGTAAGTCTTGTTGAGTGCACTTGCCATCCTCTTCGTTGTTGCACTACCAAAATGACTTTAACGTGAGCAGGAAAATCTTATCTTTCCTGAGGAAAAGAGCACCTGCGTACCCCCACATTCCTCATCGGGAAGACAGTCAGAGCGTTAGCTGAGTGAGGGTAAACGATGTCCTCTCATTGAACTGTGTTTCTGTGCTAAAACTGGATGTCTTGGACCTTCTCTGGGTCGTCTGGTAATGGGAGGGCGATGAAAGTTTAAGTTTGTCTTTCTCGGTTGCTTTTATGCACGGACACCACCGGAAGGCTAGTTTGAAGCCAGAGCGGAACCTGTGCACACGAGAAGAGGAAGTAACTGGTGAAATGAAGAAGTGACCCGGTGCACAGAGACGTACATGTGCCCTTACAGGCTACTCACTTTTGGTTGAGACAGCAGTAGATGATGGGGTTGTACATGGTGGAGCTCATGGCCAGCAGGAAGATGGCTAGGTAAACCTGCTGGATGTACTTCTGCTGGTAGATGTCCTCCTTGAGGTGCCCCAGGATGAAGTAGATGTGGTAAGGCAGCCAGCAGACGGCAAAAATGACCACAACCACCACCATGGTCTTCACAAACTGGCAAAGCAAAAGCAGCAAGTTACGTGTGATGGCTCCTGGGTGAGCAGGAGACGCTGCTCTCCTCCTGTGCCTGCTTCTCCACCCAAAGCACCGCGCGTGGCAGCGCATGGAGAGCCCTGGGAAGCGCTGCAGAGGCTCATCCTGCACTATGTGGATTCTCTGGATGCTGCCCTTTCCTCTCCAAGGTTTCTGGGCAGTCTAACCCCCTCCCCGGTGCCGTGGAGCTCCCTTGGGTGTCCCCTGGGGCTTTTTCCTGCTTGCAGAGCAATGCCCCTTGGCCCACAACACATCCTCATCCTTCCTAATCCAGCAAGATTTCATATTAAGTGCGAGCTCTATTCTGGAGCTGGAGCCAGCAGAGCTGGCACACTGAGTGCAATTATAAATTTAACTGCTGACCTTCTTTTTGGCAATAACTTGCTGTTCATATGGGATTCGGTTAACGTGGCCGCCTGGAACAGTGCTGCTCCACAGGGTGATCCCTATAATGCTGTATGCGACGAACATTACCATTAAGGGCAGTAAATAAATCAACACGATCACAACGAGGTGATACCTGAAAAAGAAGAAAAGCAACAAAAAAATAAGAAGGTTTTCACGGTCAGGAGAGCATCACTGCAGGCTCTCCTGCAGGCCAGGAGGCAAGAACCCTGCTCGTGTCCGTGCTGCTCGTGCACGCGCTGGGGTGCTCTCCGCATCCCCCCAGCTCTCACTGTGTCCCTGCTGCTCGTCCCTGAGTGCTTTCAGCAAATACTGTTTACGGGGAGGGAGCCAGCAGCTCGCGGCCCGTGTAAACAGTGCAAATGCCAGCGCTGCGCTGCTGGCATCGAGCACGATGGCTGGCGCGCTGGGCCTTCTCGGCCCTAAAGCGGGGCCCATCGTGTCCCAGATTCCTCGTGCAGTCACGATATTGGGTGTTTTCTCTCTCTTTTTTGAGTTGTTTCCACCAGCATAACGGTGCCCGTTTTCTGTCCTCGCTCTGCCCGTGCTGGGAGCTGCTCCCTGCAGGATGCCGCTGCTCTCGCTGCCAGTTTGCACAATGGGAGCGGGGTCTTACGTGAGCTGGTGCTTCCCCCCGACGTCGTCCGGCCAGACGACGACGCACTTGGTGGTGCCATTATCCATGAGGATCTCTGCGTAGAAGCACTGTGGGAAGGCGAGCCCGAACGCCACCAGCCAGATGAGCACGATGATGACCCAGGTGCTTCCCGCCGACAGCCGGGGCTTGAACGGGTGGATTATGGCCACGTACCTGCAAGGAAGGGGGGTAGCACTCTGCACGGGCGCCTCCATAAACCATGCAAAAAGGGAAAAAAAAACACAATAAAAGCTCAACCGAGAGGGGCTCTGAAAAGGCCAGCGCAGTTTTCTGGCTCTCACCTCTCCTATGGACACATCCTGTGCACTTAAAATAATACTGACAGCTGAAGGTCACGTTGCTGTGGTACCTAAACACGCTGTCAATCTTTGATGCTCCATATTCTCACAACAGCACAATCTTGCATATACTTAACCCATTATTATTATTATTACCATTTTTTTTGCACTGATTTTAGCAGTGGGAAACTTGTACCACTCCCATGCCTCGCCATGCTGCTCTCTGAGGCAAAAGAGGGTGGAAAATGCCAGCTGCCTCCCCATTTTCCTAGTGGGAAATCTGACAAACTCTGTGCTCCAGCACCCCTTGTCCCCACCAGGGTGGCTTTGAGATCTCTTGCTTCTTGCAATAAACTGCCTCAATAGCCATAGTTCCGTCAGAGTTAAACCCGAGGGGACGCTGGGTCTCACAACAGCAAACGGAGACGCGGGGCTCCGGGAGACGGTGTCAACGTCTATTTTAAGGTCATGCAAAGAAGAGCTAAATATGGTTTGCAGGGAGACAACGCCAAGTTTGCTCTCTGAGCCTCGCTGTGCGGCTTGAGAGACTTTGGCTTCAGGGAGGTGCTTTACCCCTGAGGAGTGAGAGTCGGCAGACACAAGAACGGGCTGAAATAGCGGTATTTGCGCTTGCTTTTAGCAGCCTACATGTATAAAATAACTGTTAGCAACAAGCAGGGACTGGGGGATGACTCGGGGCGTGTCAGCCGGATGACTCAGGGCGCTGCTTTTCAGGTGGCTCCGCGGGGATGCTGGCACGGCTCCCGTGGGAGCTGCAAGGGCCCTTTCCCCGGCTGATAAGACAGGGCCGGAACCAGGAGGAAACCGCAAAGTCAGGGAGAGGACGCGATAAGAAACCCAGGTAATTCTGGGCAATGGACTGTGCTCGCCCTAGGGTCATGAGGCAACACCAGGGTGGCCGGGAGAGACTTTACACCTCGCTGCCTCTAGGAGAGGAAATTGCCATGGACTTTTGACTATTTCCTCATAAATGGTGGCGGGGAAAGGCATTACGCTGCTTAACAACGAACCATAAACACGTTTGGACTCCATAAATCTAGGCTTGAGTAAAAGAGATTTCCAAGAGAGTATTAGGAAAATGCTAAACTGACTCAGAAGTCAAACAAAACCACCATGATTACTTCCCCTCTCCCCGGAATAAATTATGCCCGTGAATTATGGTAAATTACGAGACCTTTCCAGGGTTTAAAACCCGAAAGGGGTGCGTGGGAAATGCACGTAACGTGGGAACAAAACAAATCCAAGCCCTTTCCATGCATTGCAGACCTGAGCATGATTCAGAGCAGGGATTAGGCAGGGGAACCTACTATTCAGTTCCTAGCTGGCATCTGACCCCATCCTCTATTTGCTCCATGTGCTGCTGCATGACAGATGGGGACCAACCGCACAGAGTGTTGCAGTATAAATATATACGTATTAATTTTTGCTGTTTTTTTTTCTTTTTTTTTTGCATACAGTAGGTTTTTTGCAGACGTCGCCTTCCCCCGTCGCCTCTTACCTCTCTGCAGCAATCGCTGTCATGGAGTAAATACTCACAAACATCGCGGTAACGGGGAACGAGTTCTGAAACCTGCAGAACTCCTCGCCGAAGTACCATACGTTGTGGCTGGCGTAGACGAAGTTGAAGATGGTGTTGAAAGCCGCCATGAGCGCGTCGGCCAGGGCCAGGTTGACGATGAAGTAGTTGGTGGCGGTCCTCATGCGCCGGTGCGCCAGGATGATCCAGATGACGGTGACGTTGCCCACGAGCGACGCCACCACGATGAGCGAGTAGGTGATGGCCCAGAGTGCAATCTGCCAGCCAGGCTGTGTGAACTGGGTTTCAGCTGTCCCATCGCCGCTGTCTCCAAGGGGGTCTCCACTGGGGACATCGCTCCCGTTGGGAAGGGGAGCTGCACTCATGGCTCCCAAATTGCAGCTCCTGCAGAGTGAAGGGCAAAGCCAAACCAATGCCCTTGCCCCCACCTCTCCCTCTTTGAGCTCCTTTTCCTCCTAAAAAAGGAAAGAAAAGGGGGAGAAAAAAAGAGAGGGGTGGAGGGTTTTGTGGGTCGGCAGCCCCCAGCAATCTCTTCCTTCAGGTTATCTTCAGGGCTCAGAAAATATCGATGCGGTGTTGAGCCCCAGGGTATTTCAATGCGGGCAGAATCCCATCTGTTTTGGGCCAGCGCTGCCCTGAGGCGCCGGCACAGGGACGTTTTGCGCAGGGCAAGGGGGCACCGAGGGAGGTGGAGTCTGCGGCGTCGAGCGCGGCGCTCCGCTCCCTGCTCCGAGGACGAGTCCTGCTGTCAGTGTTGGGATAAACTACGTCAAACCTAAACAGCCCATTGGCGCTGAGATTTCCAAGAGGAGTTGGCACCGGCCCCATGCCCGCTGGATGTTGGAGTCCTCCGACTGCTCAGAACTGCTTGCAGCGTTGGGACCAGTTGCAGGCGCTCGGAAACATGAGGGAAACATGAGTTTTCCAGCACCATAGGTCCAGCCATGCTCAACTCTAGGCAAAAAATCAAAAGTAAAGCAACGCATTTTTAGCTGTCAGGGAAAGGTGCTCCCGGTGCCAGGGTGTCGGGCTGGCTGTGTTTGCCGTGTCTACGAAGGGCAAGGTTGTCGGAGGCCAAACACTGCTGCCACCGCCGCCCGAGAGATGCAAACAGGAGCCGTGAAGGGTGAATAACGCCCTGAGCGTGTGTGGGTAGGAAACACAGCGAGGCGATAGCGGAGGCGTTACCCCTGGTGCACATTGGACCGGGCAGGACTTGAGCGATGCCTACGAGGTGGCGTGCGCCGACGCGCCGCCATGCGTGGGGGGGACTCGGCACGAACGGGCCGCCCTGGGGCACTGCGTGCAGGGTGTGAGGAGCGGCGAGTGAGCGGGCTGGACGCTTAAACAAATCCCCGAACAGCGGGGAAAGCCGAGCAAGAGTGCGGGGGGGCGGCGCAAGGGAAGCTCCGCCTGGCGACAGCAGCAGGTGGCGAGGAGGAGGAAGGGGAGGAGGAGGAGGATGGCGCCGGGGGATGTGGAGCAGGCGCGCTACTGCGGGCGCCTCTCCTACCTCTGCCTGAAGTTCACCCTCGTCGCCTACAGCACCGCCTTCTGGGTGAGGGGTGTGCGTGGGGCGGCGGTGGACGCGGGGTGGTGGTGGTGGTGGTGGTAGTGGTGGTAGTGTGCGTGTGGAGTGTTGTGCTACAGGTGCGCTCGTGCGCTCTCCCGGCGCGATCTGGGGAGAAAAAAGCCCTTTTTCAGGGCGCCGGCAGGGTGTCCCCAGTAGGACCGTGTCTGTCCGTCCCCACCCCGCGTCCGAGGAGCTTCCTCAGCGGCAGTGGGGGCGTCCCACGGCCGCGCAGGGCGGCTCTGCCCTCGCGTCACAGCCCCGACACAGCGCGTTGTTGGGACCGCGTCGTGTCGTCGGCCGCGCGCCGCAAATCCCGCATTCCTCGGGCTCAGCGAGCCGCATCTTGTTAGTGGCAGCATCAACGCTGCAATTATATCTATACATCTGTTTTTTTTCCCCGGCAGCATAGTCGGATTGGCCTTTTGGATTTCTGTTAGTATATACAGGAGCAGGATGTGGCTGTGGAATTTCAATAATGAGTGTCGGCTTTCTTAATTTGGGGGTGTTTTTTGTGCCTGGAGTATCAGCGTTGTTGGAAAGCATGAAGGAAACAGTCCCGAAAATACTGTTTGTGCTGTCAAATGAGCGTGTTCATTAGCAGGTTGAGTCTGCAGGTGGCACCTGGGGCCTTCTTTAAAAGCTGCCCTCACTATAACTTTTTGAGAGAGCCGGTTTCCAGGTGAATGAAGTCGCAGCACGATTTTTCCTGCTTGCTATCTACTATTACCAAACAGGCACAACATTTTCCTTTCTAACAACAAATGCTATAAATACAGCATTAAAACCAGTAGTTAGAATTACAAAAGCTTCTCCTTTTCCTTGGGCAAAGCAGCTTCTCTGCATGCAAAGGCCCTGATGTTTGCTGATGCTCCTCGCTTAGTGTGAGCCAAGGCCGGCGCGCTTTTACTGTGAGCGCGACATGGATTGCCAAACCCAGAGACGTCGCGAAGGATGCAGGATGCAAACAGGATGTATGTTTGGGAGCTTCCTGCGTTTCCATCTGTATGAACAGGAAGGGAGAGATCTGCTGGCGAGGAGACACCATGGGATTAAACACGTCTTCTGTGTTGTACCGGCTGCATCTCCCTGGAGCTGATCTTGTGAGCCTTAGAGGCTTTCTTTTAGTAAAAAAAAAGACAAAAAAAAATCAAAGAGAAAAAAAATATTCAGATTTCTCTTGCACATGGCACGCTGGAAGCACGCTTGGAGGGTGCATAAGCAAATTGCACATAGAAGGGGATGAGGGTGCGTATGTACGTATGTAAGTGCCTCTTTGTGTAGCTCTATATACCTAAGGCTTTTTTGAGGCTTTCAAGGCATCACGGGCATCATTAAGATTTAAGATGCTCTTAAAGTGTCCGTATGATTTTGATTAGGAAAATATAGTTTAGGAAAAACTGTTCCAGTAAAACGTGGTTTTTAGGGATGTATGTGATATACGTATTTCAGGACACGTGTGAAATTGTGGCAGATGCAGGTGTCATCTCGGTGCTTTTAAAGGCCTAGATAAGAAACGCTTCAGCTAGTAGAAAATTAGGAGATAAGTAATAAAAGCTGCATTTTTGGTTTAGCCAAAACTGGAAGTGAGTTTCTAGCGTGTGATGAAACACAGTACAAGGAAGGAGCTGCTGAAAGGGAGGTTTCAAATCAACAGGGCTGTGCCAGGCTCCTGAGCTCCAGCAGAATCCCCTTTTCTCCAAAAAGGTCCCTATAAACATCACCAGTCTCAAACTGCTGCTCGGCAGCTGTATTTTTCCAAAACGCTATTAATTACACAGTGATTCCTTAAAAATCAATGGACTTTGCAAATGTTTTTTTTTTTTTTTTGTAATTGCTGTTACGTGGTTTTATGATTCTTTCCTCCATTGGTGTGCCTGCATTTAAATATTTCACATTGGTTTATGTTGTTTTCTGCTTGAAGCGCCATTTATAATTTATGGATTAGTTAATTTTTTAAAGGAGTCAAGATAACACTGCAGAGGAGCCATGTAGTGGTAGAAAACCCCATGGTACATTATGGAAGAGATGATCTAGGTGCAGAAATGGTAAATTTAAAGAACAGTTGTTTGCCTAATGTGCTTTCTGCGATCCACAGCCTTACTGTTACTCTGAATTTGATCATGTCAAATTGAAGCTGCTTAATAAATTGGTCCCATATATTTACGGATACTTATGAATGTATCTCTGTTTATTTAAGTACACTGTTATATGTGTGTGTGTACACATATGTATGCAAAGGAGAAATACTAATGTCGTGACACTTGTGAATTTATGTACAGATGGCCAATAAATTAAATTTTAAACAAATTGAAGCATACGGAACTGGAATTCCAAACTGCCGAGACTATTATTAAATAGATTTCAGAAAGGAACAAATCTCTTTTTCTCTTTTTTTTTTGTTCTTCTTACTCAGCTTTTTCTGCCATAGTCTTTGAGTTTTTTATTCAGTCTTTGGCTGGTAAATGTTTAATGGTTTATAATTAATTCTGAAGTAATTAGTCACGGATTCCTGTACACTTGCAGTAATAGAATTTCATGTCTGTATTTGCTGGGGCAAAAAATAATAACATCTGTGTTCTTGTGTTTTTTCCATTTCAGATGATTGGAGCATTTGTTCTCGGTGTTGGAATTTATGCAGAAGTTGAAAGACAAAAGTACAAAACCCTGGAAAGTGCCTTTCTAGCTCCAGCAATTATTCTAATCCTTTTGGGTATTATAATGTTCCTTGTGTCTTTTGTGGGTGTGTTGGCATCTTTGAGAGACAATTTATGCCTTCTTCAAGCAGTAAGTATGCTTTTGTGTTATTTATTTTTTTAATTCTTTGCCTTTTACAGATTTCATAGCTTTTGCTTTTCAGTATCACTTGAAATTAAACTCTTAAGCAAGCAGGAATGTAAAAACCTATTGGGGTTTCTTTGGGCTTTGAGATGGTGCTCATAAGGGAGAAATAACAGGGGCCAGATTTTTCTCTCTGGTGCCTTTGAATGGGTAATTTTGAGGGTAATTCCTATAGAATCCAGTGGTTGCTGATCAAAATGATGCATACTGCCAGATTACAGGAAAATGCAGAAACGTGGCTCTCACCTGAACATCAGCTTGATTTAAAGAAACACTAAATATATGGTAAGATACAGAGACTAAAGCAAAAGGTAATTGAGAACTGGAACATAACCAAAAGTGTTGCATTATCATCCCTGAAAATAAAGGTTAATAACTGAGAATGTGTTCTTAGATGGTCCTAGCTGCCTTAATTCTCAGCATGGCATTGCTGCTTCGTCTGTTGCCTAAGACCTTTTCTGGTTACCCTGTGGAAGGAAACCTGAAGGCAGCAAAGTCCCTCATGTGTTTCCAGGACTGATTTTTGTGTCTGGCAGAAGAAAAGATGCCTAACGTAGAAGATATCTAAATTAATGTCTAATAAATTAATGATGGTGATATTTGGGCAATTGAGCACCAAACAAAACTGGTTTTCTGAGGCGGACTTGCAGGGCTTTGTGTGTCCTGGTTTCCAAGAATGACGACATGTGTTTTACTGCCGGAAATCTTGTGGAAGGCAGAGGAGGATGTGCGTGGAGAGGAAAGAGGAAATTAGTAGCCAGGAACATGGAAAATCTCTGCAGTCCATCCAGGATTTGGGGCAGAAGGGGCTCTAGCAGCCACTCACATCCAGCAGAGCATCTTGGTGATGGGTTTGTGGTTGGACTTGATTTTGAAGATCTTTTCCATCCATAATGATGCTGTGATCCTTAAGAAGAACATGGGCACCTGGTCCTAATGCTGGGTTCATATCCAAAATATGCTGAAAGGGAATTGCCTTGACCTCCTGGAGTGGGCGAATAGGTCTGTTCTTGGAGAGTTTTTGGAATCAGGACTCGGGCAATGTCTTTCCCGTGCACCATCAAGAAGCAGAACTAAAATCATGCAAGAATGATCTTTTCTACATGCCATAGCCATGTATATGCCATGTGCATGTATTTAGCATGTGGGTATATAAAATTTCTCTTACTGCTGGGCATCCTAAATCCTATTAGGATACTCATAACACAACCTCTACTGCGAGCTGTTTGCTAAAGCAGGACTGTTGAGTTGCACTTCTGAAGCAACGCGCTCAAAATGTACCAGGCCCCGAGTTTTACTGTGCTTTAATGCTGGTGATTTAATAGAAAATGGCTCGGGTTGTCTTAAAGCGTGGCTTTGCCAAGCAGTGAAAGCGGGCAGATAACTGCTATCTTTGTAGGAGGCACAAAAACATGATGTTCTGTGTGTTTTGTGGCAGTTCATTAACATGCTCCTCCAAGAACGAGGATGCTGTTGGGGAGAGAAGTGTCTTGGCATGACAAATGCATCTATTAGTTTTGATTCCATTCAGAGCAGAAAAATAATGTTTTTGCCAACTGGGGAGAAAAAAAAAAAAAAGAAATGACAAGAAAAAAACCCAGAATCAGTCAAATGAGAAAAGGCTTTTTATTATTATGACATGAACAATTTTATAAAAAACAACGACAAAGTTGTTCTTTCCATAAAATTGTAACTGAAATTATCATAGAAAACTGCTAAGTGCCCTGACAATGGAATATTGTGGGTTTAAGCACACTAACTGGAGGAGTAATTGAGATTTGTTTCTTGCTTCCTGCAGTTCATGTACATCCTTGGTATTTGCTTGCTGATTGAGCTGACCGGGGGAGTCGTGGCGCTGATCTTCAGAAACCAGGTGAGCACCTTGTTCAGGTGAGTGTTGACTTCTCAGGGCCTTTCATGTTAGCTTCAGATTGGAAAATTTAGGGAAAAATCTGTTAGCTAAAAATCTACAGTATAGGCAAAAAACCCCATCCATCCCTAACATATTACAAAATACTCTTTTAATTTACCTTCCATGTCTCAGACTACCAATTTGGAAAGTTTCCAACTGGATTTGAAGACCTGGACATTTTTTTAGCAGACAATATCTTTTGAATGTATCTGGCCATGCATAAGCTGCATCTGGCTTACAGCAAATAAACATTTAGCATTTACTTAGTTTTTCTGAGGGGATGGGGAAGAGTTGCTTCAGGATATCTCACATAAATATATACTTTTTTTTTCCTTTGCGTGAGGTGCTTTTCTAACACCTTGTCTGGCTGCTCTGGCAGAGTATCTGTGTTCAAGGATCAGGTTTTTATTTGCTTAATGCTATTGCTCGTAAGTTAGGCTTAGTTTGGGGAGGAGAAGGAAGTAATTAATAAAAGCTTAGCATAATAGTCTATATTTAAATGCTGGTTGGTTTGCATGACTGGTTGGTGTGTTGTTTTTTTTTTTTTTTTTTTCTCTATTTCTTTCTGTTATTTCCTTCTCCAACCTAGAAAGTTTTTGTGCCTTTCTTTGAGTCATGCCTATCATAAGACCTATCTTCCACGGACATTTATTTTCAAAGAAGCCAGAGTTTGCATATCCACTGTTGCATACAGCCTGCCTTAATGCATGAATAATGTTGGGATGTGTTACAGCAAACAGAACTCGTAGGGCTGCCTGTTCCTCCTTTCAGCGGTACGATGGACCTGCAAAAATCCCCATTATTTCTAGTCTTTCATATGGGAAGCTTGTATGTCAGTTTTCACTCTCTAGTATGGAGAAAATTATTATAAATATTTCTGGTTTCTCTTTGTAAGGATCTAGCTTTGATCACTAATTATAGCAGATCTATTGAGGGGAAAGTTGTTGCATTCTCAGTACGATTATTCCTGGTTTGGGTTGGTTATGATTATATTGGCGTTTGAAAAGAAAATATGTCTTTTCCCCCCTTATGTCCTGAGCTTTAACAACAATTTTGGGGGGGAGGGGTTAATTTCTAACATACTCAGCTGAGGAAATTAATATATCAGATATAAAAAGGTATATTCCTGCCATATTTCTCACATTAGTAGCAAGTGTTGAAAAAACAAGTGGGTCCTTTCGTGCTAATCAGTCTAATCAGTAACACTCATCAAATGGACCTGCTCTTTAGCATCATTTCAGCTGATGAGTTGTATTTTGATTTGTCTTCCAGACCATTGACTTCCTGAACAACAATATCCGAAGAGGCATCGAGAATTACTACGACGACCTGGACTTCAAGAACATAATGGACTTTGTTCAGAAGAAGGTTGGTTTTTCAGGGAGGATTTTAATGGCAAGTGGCACCAGGATGTGGTCGGTCCTTGGTGACCGTCGGAGCTTCTGCAGCGACGCGATGGTCAAATTGTTATTTATTTTTCCATTGACTTTTGTATTTTTCACTCACGGGAACACAGCAAGCTCTTTGCTAACACCCTTATTCAAATGCAGTATTCACGGAAGCATATTTACCTATAGCTGGGTTTCGGCGGTTGCGTTGAACGCAGCTGAAACGTTACCTAATAGCATGTGTAGTTGACTCATAGCCCTTTTTTTTAAGGCTGCTGTGCTGGAATGTTTATTGGATTACTTAAGAGTCCTGCCGTACAGCTCAGAGGAGATGGGAGAGGCAGTACATACTCGGCAGGGCGCTTACAGTATCCATATGATGTGGGTAACTGTGCCAAATAATATTAAAAAGCTGGCTAGGAGGTGGTCTGTATAATTTTAATGACATCGTTATGGAAGTGGCAGCCCGCTTTGAAAAACAGTCAACATGGAAACCCTGTCAAAAACAAGCCATCCCAAGGAAATTTTGTCATTAGACTTCATAATGTTTTAATGTTTCCATGCACTCCCCCGAATGATGTGCCTGTACAGCAAAGGCGAGTGTTAGTGATTAACTCCTTCATTTAGAAATTTGAATTGCAGATTGTATAAAGACAGTGTAAACTTAAAAAAAAAAATTGTTTGCTTGATCTCAATTCTACTAATGAAGTTATTCCCAAAATATTTTGGTGGAGTTTGTTTATCCCGTGCGTGTACACGTCAGTATTTTAGACTCATTTGTTTGCAAAAAATATGGTCAAACCCCTTGAAAAAATGAAGGGGTACATTACAACTCAGGACTGATTGAATCTAAAATATTGGTTAATAGTGTCCAGATCTGAAAAGATATTTTTTCAACTCTGAAGGACTGGCAGTAGAACTTGCTGTGATGCTTGGTGAGTGACAGGGGGCACCAGTTATTTATACAAGATCCACTATTAAACGAGTTGCAAGTGTAAAGGCATGGCCGCCTTTAAAAATAAATAAATAAATAAAAAATGGCATTGCGAGATGAATAAATCTTGTATGTCTGACAAATGCTTCCAAAATAGTGTATACAAGATACACTATTTTATATCTGTGGTCCGAGCCCTTTCTTCTTGAGTTTGCAAAAATCTCTAGGACCAATTCTATAAACACTCGGGAGACCTAGATATTTCTTGCCTGATCTAATGAAAAACATGGTTTTCCCTTTTCTTACGTATTTTGCCTGCGAATTGAGTATACTTTGGCGATGCAAAGTTTCTGCTCAGATACAAGTTTTATTTTCCCCTCTCTGTTTTTCCTGCTGGTGTTTTGCAGTTCAAGTGCTGCGGCGGGGAAGACTTCAAGGACTGGTCGCAGAATGCGTATCACAACTGCGCCGCGCCGGGGCCGCTGGCCTGCGGGGTGCCCTACAGCTGCTGCGTCAGAAACAAGGTAACCAGCCTGGCCTCCTCTTAGCCGATCAGCCTCCGTTTTTTATGCTAAATCCCCAAAAATGGTTAAAAAGAAAAAAAAAATCACCTTCCCTTTGCTCTTCACTTGCAGCCTGTGTGAAATGCTAAATTGGAAGAGGAATTCTTCCTCAGTTTAAAACCCTATGGGGAACGCCTGCCTCTCTTGCTTCCCAGCTTTGATTGGATCGTGAGATGGGGGAATTAAGGATATGTAGAAGGTGTTTGTGCTTTAGGAAAGTGGTTACTGTATGTACCCATGCATTTTGTTTCCGTATGAGAAGCAGTCAGTCTGTTTAAATCTGTGCCGCGGTCTGATTTATTCTCCGGAACCAAAGCTAAACAGTTATGCTTTCGGTGCTTGAGAATTAAGAAAACTGCGTGTCTGCAAACATTCTATGCTGATCCTCACCAGGATGAGCCAACCGAGGAGTTCAGGGGGGATTTTTTTGCTCTCTCAGTTGACGGCACAGGGAAAAAGTGATGACTAGCGCAGGACTATCTGGCTTTTTAATGGTGACTCAAAATAGCGCTTGTCTCTGTGAACAAAACCCCCCATTTCTCTGCCAAAGCCCCGTTCCCAAAATCCTGCAGCTGGATGCAGGTTGGAGCCACGGGCGCATTCGACCGGACTGCGCTAGTGCCGTGGCCGCCTTTAAAAGAAATAAAATAAATAAAAAAATGGCATGGCGAGATGAATAAATCTTGTATGTTTGACAAATGCTTCCAAATACAGGCTGGGTTCTGTCCTGGAAAACTGCAGATATGGTTTGTAATTACTCACTCGCTTTGTAGTCATGGAAAACTCCTGTTAATGTAGGAGAACCGGATCCTACTCTTCTTGGGAAAGCTCGTGCCAGTGAGAATGGAGCTCGGATCCCACTTCTGAGGGAATTACTGCCTGGGAATTACTGCCCGGTCCAAGGATTTATTAAAGATTTACACACCTGTAACTGAGATTTAAAAGGTTGTCCCCAAATGCTTGCAGACTCCAGTTTCCAGTGTATTTATCTCCTCTGCGTGCACATTCTCCTGCCCTGGTGTCTTGTTAGCTGTGTTTAGAGCTGAACGATGTAACTGCGTGCTCAAATATTTTGCTAATGGCCATGTGTTTATTCGTGAGGCTCGAAGGTTTTGCAAGATCCGTGGCACAGCTGGTAGCACGTTGGTGCCTGGTGCTGCAAATCGAGACTTATGAGAGCGTTACCTTTGGGTTCATGAGGGGACACCTGCAATTTCTGAGCAGATGAAGGATGAAGCGAATGGTTTTCTGGGCCTTTTGACACAATTTTGTGGTTTTCTTTCCAGACAGACATTATCAACACTATGTGTGGATACAAAACCATTGACAAAGAGGTACGATGACCGGTATGCACAGTGCTGTGCTTCTCTGCTTGCTTTCTGTCAGCTACAAAGTAGACCTCTGCATGTCATTTCTATCTAAAAGTCAAAGGAATCATTATTCTAGATTTTATCTGAAATAATCCTGGTTTAAAAAAAGATAATGTTTAATTGTGAAATACTCTCCCGTGGTTGCTCGTTTGACCTGCTCGATGAGCAGCGTAGGGGCTGATGGCGCAAGGCACTACCTGTGGGGTGAATTAAGCAGAAAATCAGTAATTTGGTCAGCTGCAGGTCCCCACAACCAGCTTTGCCCCACTAGCATGGGCACTTAATGCTGCTTCCTTGCTCCTTCGAGGTACTTGGCTCATGCTGGCAGCTCCAGTTAGTTTTTCAGATTACTGGTCACCTCTGTGGCCGACCTGTCTTCATTTAGATTCATTGATTTGGGCTTAATCGCCCCAATGCCCCGCGCCGGTTCGAGCACACAAAGCCCTCGAGCATCTGCTTAACCTGACCCCATTCATGTGCCTGGGACCATTTGCAGGCTCAAGTGCTCCGCGCGGCAGGCGCCGCTCGGGGTCGCGGGGCTCCGCGGCTTGCAGGACCGGGTCTTAAATCAGCATTGGATGCGTTTCCTTGGGAAAACAGGTGGACGGATAAGGAATGGTGAGACTAGCTTGTTGGGATGTGGGAGAGCTTGAGGGATGAGGCCCCTCCTATTCAGCGGGTCTGGACCAGGAGTGAGTTGGACCCCGAATTCTGCGTTTCGGTGCGTTGGGGCCGCTTCCTTGCAGTGTAACATACGTCTTTGCGTGTTGTTCCGCAGCGTTTGAGCGTTCAACACCTCATCTACGTGCGCGGGTGCACGGACGCAGTGCTCATCTGGTTCCTGGACAACTACAGCATCATGGCCGGCGTCCTGCTCGGGATCCTGCTACCGCAGGTGAGATGGGGCCGATGCCCCTCACGCTAAGGAAAACGGCTGTTTTTTTACTGTGGCAGGCGTAAATCTGCCTGGACAGTGTTTAATTGCCATCTTTATTTATATTTAGCTTACATTATCAACAGCACTGTTGATTTAGTAGCAGTTCTGCAAAATGTTTTTTTGATTTCAGTCATATCCTCCCCCAGTTGTGTCCACTAAAACTTGCTGCTGCTCAGGGCTCAGAGAGAATTTTTTTTTTTTTTACTGTATTAGCCATTGATAAATGTGTTTCCTTTGTATCCCTGCATGCAAAATGCTCACCAGAAAGAACAAAATGAGGGTCTGTCAGCACAGATAACCACATATATGCCCATATACCTGATGTGTGTCTGTATGGCGTGTAAAAGCTGCACTAGGTGTTTATTTATAGCGAGATGTGGATAGATATGCACTAGATGCTGATGTTTGTGCTGCTGCGCAGTTCCTGGGCGTGCTGCTGTCCCTGTTGTACGTGAGCCGCGTGGAGGACATCATTGCCGAGCACAAGCTTACGGAGAGGCTCTTCGACGGGCCGAGCGCGGAGCCGGCGCTTGCCGCCGCCGGCTGCTGCATGTGCTACCCGGGCTGACCGCGGGCAACGTGCATCGAGAAGCTGAATCGGAAGCAAATTGTGGCCCCGTCCCCAAACGGGGGACCCCTTCTGCAACACCGTGTTCGGTGGCGCTGCCAGCACCAGCGGTGGTTTTGGCATCCCAAAAGGTGGGGATGCTGCTGCCCTCCCCTAGCATCCCGCTGCCTGCCGGTGGGTGGCCTGGTCAGTAACTAAGTGCTTTCCATTCCGGATTTTATTTTCTTACTGCTTCCGAACCAGGAGAGAGATTTGTCTTACTGATCTCAGTGGGTAAATATGAAATGGGGGTCTAATAACTTTTTTTAACGCTAATCTCGGGCAATTTGCTGGCAGAAGCAGATGTAACACTGAGCACTGCTCAGTCTCTCGTGCCTTTGAATGATGGGGCAAATGCCGGTGTCGAATCAGTCAGGTAATGCTTTGGTATGTTTGTAATGCAATTTATTACTGTGTGGCTTTTGTACAAGAGTTGTGGGATGTTTGTGTCTTCTGTGTATTGTATTTTACCTCTAGAGTAAATTAACTGCCCATTTTCCTGGGGGCCGAATCTTGTATGTGGAAATAATTGCGAATGTGATTGTTTGCATTGAAATAAAAGAATAATATTTTTTAAAAAAAACAGTTTTTGTTTAAACTGATTGTTTATTATTTACTTCTTTATTTTTGTATCGCTATGTCTGAATGAAGCATCTCCATCCGCTGCCGAATCAGCCAGCGGAGAGATGCTGATTCCAGTTCCAGCTGCGGCGCTCCCAAGCCACCTGCTTTGGGCAAAGTCACTAAGCTGCTTATTTCAATTTTTGTATTTATTATTTGTTGCCTTGTTCTTCTAGCCCAGGCTTTGCTGTCCCCGTGGCGGCTTGGGAAGCTCCCTGTGCTGCTGGGTGCCAGGAAGGTGATGGTGACAGCGTGCGGCCGGTCCCTGCACAGCACACTCTAGTGACGTGCCCAGCGCATTGCTGTGGGTATCGTCACAACGTATTTTGCTAGGGAAAGGAGTGAAGTGAGAGCAAAGGACAACATCGTCCCTCGTGTTGTGAGCAAAGCTGGTTGTCTCCTTAAAAACTGCATTTCTTGCCAGAAAGTTTTGGGGATCCCTTACCACCTTGGGCGGGTTTTGCTCCTGGCTCCTCATTGCAGGTCTCCTCACCCGTCTCCATTGCACGCGGAAAAAGGGGTGAAATCCCGGTCTGTGTGTGGCGGGGAGGCTGAGCTCCAGCCCCGGTTATTGTCAGGTGTCACAGGAGACATTGAAAAGGAGGAGGAGAGCAGTGAAGAGGGTCACTTCAGCGGTGCGCTCCGTCGTGGGGCTTTTTTTCCCCCTTCTTTTTCCCCGGAAAGGAAGTTAGAAAAGCCGAGCCCCTCAAAGCCGCATTGAAAGGGTGACAGAGACGGGATAAAGCGTTGGGGATGGAGGGGAGGCATCGTGGCGCACTCGCCCTCGCGTTTTAATGGTCTGCTAACAATTACCTCTTTCAGGGGAGAACATATGGTGGGTGACTTGCTTTTTTTTTTTTTTCCTTAAAAAAGACAAAATAGGAATTGCTTCAGAACCGTAAAGGACGTTAGGAAACGATGGCTATAACGAGCTGGGGGAAGGGAACCGTGTCCCGGGCGCAGGGGGTCCCCCCGTCCGGCACCGAGCGCGAGCAAACGCGCTGCAAAGAGCAACTAAGAGCAGAGGGTGCGTGAAACCCGTGAGTGAGGAGCTGAGGCTGCCACTGCGGTTTGCTCCCTGGCATCACTGCAGCGCTCAGGGCTGCCAGATGTGCACAGCACAGCTGGAAAGGAGCCGGTGCTGGGGATGCCAACCGGCTGCCTCCCCTGGTTGCCCTGGGCCTGCTGGAGAGGCTCCGGCTTGCTCTGCTGAGGATGATGCTCTGAGCACGTCGGTGGTTCCCTGTGCCCAGGTTAGCATCTTCCATGGGCTCAGAGGCACGAACGTGCAGCTCTTTGCACCCTTGGGCGTCCTGGTACCCCCCTGGGAACCTCCTTCTGGCAGCCTCTTCCCATGAAACACATGGGGACGGTTTTGCCACAAACTGGAGTGGGAAGGAACGGTGGCCACGTGGCAGGACAGGAGGCGACCCGTCCCCACAGGGGCCAGGGCGATACCTGCTCTGCTCCTAGCGAGAGCCCAGGCTCTCGGTGTGCTCGGGTTTGATGTTGCCTCACCTGGAGAGTGTTTCTGCGGCTGGGGAGCTCTGTGCTGCAACCGGGTGGAGCCATCTCTTGTCAGGCTGCGTTTTGGGACCACATAAGCCTGGAGATGGGGTTGTAGGAGAGCAGGGTTGTGCACTGAGCTCTGCTGGGTTGCTCCTCCAGCACCATCAGGTCTGCTGCTCTTTGGCCGCTGCGAGCAGGATAAAAACATGCAGGATTGGGATTGGGAGGAATACAGCCTTTGCACTAGCCCAGGGAGGGCTGTTGCCAGCACCCCTTGCATACAAACTGGTCAGGCTCCATTTCCCTGGTGCCAGATTTGGGGCACAAAAGGCCAGGAAGGCCTCACCATGGCCAAGTGGCACTGGCTACGCTGCCTCCGTGTGAGCTTTGCCGCTTGCCCATGCCGGCTCCGGCAGGATGGAGCATTCCTGGGGATGGAGGATCCCTGGGGAGAGGCTCCTGGAGCCGTGGGCACCCTGCGGGGCTCTGTCCCGCCGGGCTGCGTGCCGTGCCGGCAATGGCACCGGAGCCGGCACCAGGACGGGAGCCGGGGTGGTACCCGGCGGTGCAGCGCTGCCGGCACCGGCGCGCCCGGCCCTGCGCCCTGCCGGGCCGCCATGGCCGAACCGAGCCGCACTCCGGGCGGCGCTGCCCGCGGGGGCCGTTCTGCCCTTGGCTTTGGCTCCTTCCCCGCCGAGGCGGCGGGCGGAGGAGGAAGAGGAGGGAGGCGGCGGCGGTGCGCACAGAGCGGGGCACGTGGCGCACCTCGCGCCGGGCACCTGCGCTCCCGGCGCGCCCGGCAGCTGCCCG
>VWPW01018255.1:0-22025 GCA_013389825.1 Crypturellus undulatus
TGTGACATTATAACTGAACTCATAAAACAAATGTGCATTGAGGTAGCGTGGAACCACTCTCAACATGCACCGATTCCAATTTGGATTTAACAAGAAGGAATGTGTTATAGGAAATCAAATTCCATTAGACTAATTATTTTGAACCCTGTGGATATTATTTTCTGTTTCTATTATTCTCTATTTCTAATCCAGGCTCTAGTCCTCTCTCGTCCTCAGCCAGGCAGGACTAAATGCCCACCAGCAGAGCATTCATAGGAAATAAATCCCTTCCTAAAATGCTCCATCTTTTTAGGGCAGCATGACTACTATGGCCTTGCAAGTTTGACTCCTTGAATTTGCCTGGGTAGCTGCACTTCAGAAGGGAATAACCTAGAAAAGGTAGTTTCAAAGTCCGGGCAGAGCTCCATCAGATCTGCTGAATCAAAGCACGTCTGCTTTGCTGTTTCTGCTAGCAGCCAGTTTTCAGCATCCACCCACTCTTACTGAATAAAAGTAGAAACTGTTAGTCCCTGTAAAATTCTGAAAATCTGCAACTGTAGAGGACAATATTGTTCAATGCTGTGACTACTGCCACTGGTATTTGCTTTAAAGGAAACCCATTCTGAGGGTGACTTAGCACTGCATCCTCGCCAGTGGCACTGGCTTGTTCAGACTGTCTGGGAAAAGGGACATGGACACACCTTGCACACCTAACTCGCACACTTGCACACTTAACCCAACTTTGACTTTTCATGAGTCAAAGCCCAAGGAAAGACAATAACTTCTCCCCCTGCCTGAGTCATATGAATACTCTTACTAATGATCCTTCTTATCTGAGAAAGACAAGTTGTCTTTCCACATTTTTTCAAGTCTATATTATTAGTTTGATATTTCAATATTGTAAATAATACACTCCAATCCATCATGAAATAATACATTCATCCATTGTGAAAAAGGCTGTGCAGGCACTGAGCATTTCTTCTGTCTTGCGCATGAACTACTCTGAATATTTCACAAATAAATAACAAAAAGCTGTTAATGACATTAATCAGATTCAAAATGCTTCTGAAATCTAGAGTAGGAAAATGCCTCAGTTAGTTACTTTACTGTTTTCATTTAATTTTAGCACTCTCTAAAGAACTGAAAATATATACTTAAAAATGCAGTCTGATTAGAGAAGAATACTAGCAGTATACTGGCAGGGATACAATTGGGTGATTGATCCTTCTTCAGAAGAACTAGGTAGAAGATTAATAATATTCCTTAAAATTAACACACAAAAATAAATTGGTCTCCATGTTGTGAACATCAGAAAAACAAATCCTTCTTATGTTACAACTTTTATTGTTACTATTGTGTATAATCTTCAGGTCCTTCTGTGTGGTTTTACTTAGGGAAGAAGATACAAATGTTTCCTGAAGTGTCTGTGTTCTAGCTGAAATTTATTACACATCCAAGTCATTTAGCCAAGTCAGACCAAACACTTTCCCAGTCTTACAGGGTGGCCACAGGGTGTTTGCAAGGCTATTGTATTGTTTCATATACTGATAGTAATAGTTTTAATAAAAATACAAATACTGATTTTATATATGTAAAATGTTAATAGTCAAATGAGATATAACATCAATTGAATATTCATGCTGACCTAGGCACTGCAAACTTGGAAATAAGGCTATCCATCTGTTGTTATAAAGGAACAATTTCAACCAGACTTCAAATGAAAAAGTGCCTTTCAGCGTGAATACAGAAGCTTTGAACAAATTGCTTTTAAAGAATCATTTCGACACTCATTTTTAACTGAAGTCACTTACCCAAAACTAAAAGGCACTTGTAGATTCATTACGCTGACTGTAGTGACATTTCTAAATCAAGCCTTGAGGCTGGTGAGATTTGAGTGTGGATTTGGCCCATCGTGCACATGAAGGAAATGACACTGCTGCCTTCAGAGGCACATTTATCAGAAGGAAAAGCATTGCAGGCTGGAAAGGCTTAAAAGTTCTTGCTACCCCTCTGCCACTCTAACATCTTTCACAAACACATAGACAGAGTAACACGCAGACAGACTTGGTCTTCTGCAGCTTTGGTAATTGGCAGTTTTCTTTAACTTCCCTCATATTCAGAAGCAAGTTGTAGGTTATGTAGGTTACTACCAAAACTGGAGCATTTAGTAATCAAAATTATCAGCTGTGAGAAGGGAAGAATAAAGGAGAGATGAAGGGCAGCAACATGGTTCACAAAAAAATAAAAATAGTATAAAATAAAAATAAAATAAAATCCCTGTCTCATCTTGACAAATGAGACATTCTGCCTATCTGTCATCACTTACTTTCATCATGCAGACCACTGATCAATAGCTCTAGGTGTATAATCACACAGACCTCCGTGTCCACCAAATGTCTACAGTGGCTGCCAACTATTTGTACAGCAACTAGTGAAAAATGATGGAAAAATCCTCATTCACAAACCTATAGCTTTTAAAAACCCATAACTTTTAAATATTTTGTTTCATTTTACTGTTTTTTTTTGTTTTGTTATTAGCATGAAGCACCAGGTCCAGGAAGTTGAAAAGCAAACAACCAGGGAAATTAATAATAATCACTCATATTTACACCTGATATGAAGAAACCTTTGTATCAGGGGAGGTTTGTCCAGGAGCAGGGCAAAGAGGTTCTATCTATCCCTAGAGAGCCATTACTGCCCATTTAACCCAGTGCTTAAATGGATTCAGCCCATGGACAATGGGCAGCAGCGCCAAAGCAAGAGAGAGCTTCGTTCAGCTGGCAGGTCCTGGAAGCAGTGGTGCTGCAGACACCATCACTAGGTTGGCTAGGAGCCTGACTGCACTGCTTGATTCCTTGGTTGTGATGAACTTCCACACCACAGCAACCATGGATAATATTTGCCACTGCTTCCTGTTAGGTAGGAGATTCTATCTAATGCTGTAGAACAGAGCTGCACTCTCAGCTGTTCAACAGAAACCCTTCAGCATGTTAATCCCACTTGGGTAAAACAGGCAGAATATCTCCTTGGTATAACAAGTTACAGTGAGCAAACCTGTCTGCCACTTCGTGTTCTAAGCACACTCCTCTCAGGTAAATTCAGTTGGCCAAAAACTACATGTCTGACCTACACCAATCATTTAAGCATATTCATTCTTTAGTAAAAGGCAAAATACAAATGCTTTATAAGAGCAGCTCAGTCATACAGGTATTTCAGAGGTGTGGAGGAGATACCCTGGTGTTGTCCCTTTCCATAGGTGGAGCATGAATGAGCACATCCCTACTGTTTAGGCAGGCAACATCAGGCAACCAAGTTCCAGCCTATTTCTTCTACAACAGAATCAAATTCATGTTCTCATTTCTTATTTTCAGGAGTGCTGAATAAGGCAAGCTCATCACATCTAGATCAAAAGTACCCTCCAGATGAAGAGAAGGAAGCTGCTCCATGGGTTCAGTGGAACACCTACCATAGCAGTAGGAGAATGTAAAAGAAATAGCTTTCTCTTGGGTAGCCTGAGTTTGGGCAGCAGTGCCCTTAGAAACAAAGAGCTATCACAACATCATTGCTTTTTACTTCAAGTGGAAAGCCAAATCTGAGAAAAGCCCTGCCCTGAAAAAAGTACACAGTGTTATATAACATAAAACAAAAAAAGAACACCCATCAAAATACCAATCTCCAAATACAATCCTCTTTTGAATACAGTTCTTCCAAGGGAACAGAATGCAAGGGGGCATATGGAGCACACGAGGTAAGTGCTAGTCACATCTCTCAGTGCAATGCTAAGAAACTATCAGATAGCAACATAACTCATAAAAGGTGAGAGGAGACCACTGAAGATTAACACTAGATTTCCTTTTGGGTCAGCTTTATTTGAAAAAGTCTTGAGTGAATCCTTGATTTGGTTCCTCACCCATAGTGTGTGACTTGCCCATGTCTGATTTAAATGACACATGCTGATATCTTGGCAGTCACAAAATGCATCATAACATAACATAGGTTGGACTACTATGATGAAGTTGACTCATCATCTCTACAGTGAGGCACAAGACTGGGACAATAACGCCCAGCCAGCTAAGATTAAAACTAACTTGAAGAAAAATTTAATCAAAAAGAAATCCCCCAAAAGGTATCTCATTTTTTCTGTGAACTTTCAAAATAGGGAAAAATTTTCTGTTACCTTTTTAGTTACTTTCCATATTAGGAAATTTCTGGATTTTTGGTATAAATAACCCTTATTGATTGAAACCATAGAAAACACAATGGTCGTGATGTATATGCAACACATTTTAAAGTATTTATTGCATTTTCTCAAAAAAATAGCATTTGAACACAGGAATCCTTAGGGAGTCTATTTGGAAATAAGTTTTCCAAAATAATTTGCAATATCACAGCAGGTAAATAATATCAAATATTCTGTATGATATTTAAAATGATTTCCACATTTAACTTACCAGTCTTGCACAGCATTGAAGGATTCTTCGTTTGTGATGTCATACATTAAAATGAAGCCCATTGCACCCCGGTAATAGGCTGTGGTAATTGTTCTATATCTCTCCTGACCTGCTGTGTCCTGAAACAATAAAAAACATTTTTTTTTTACAATGAAAATACATAAACACAGATTTTTTCTTTAAAAATGGAAGTAAACTCTGCCTGGTCATTGTACAACCCTGTAATTCTAGAGGGGAAGGATACTGAAAAGCATAACAGGAAAAAGGAAATCTGCTGTGGCTCATAAAATGAGGGACATACCTACTGTCATGATGCAGAAGTAGAGAAAAGCAGGAAAAAGAGGTGGAATTAGGAAAAAGAGCTGGAAGAGAGAAAAGGAAAATACGGCCTATAGCAAGCACTCAGTCTTAGTGTTAGAGAACAGCTATGATTTTCAAATATATTTTGCCATTATGTCCCCATTTGTCAACTAGAGGCATACATGGTTGCAATTATGTTAGTATGACAAGCAGGAGTCCATTCCTACTGAAGCAAATATTATTTTGTGGCAGGTGATTTTTACTGAAACCTGTTTGCAGATAAGAGTGAAAAGTCCTAGCTGCAAGCCAGGAGGCTTTCTATCCAGGACACCGATAACATTCTATGCAGTGCTTGTGAGAGCTAGCATAGGCTTAGGTTTTCTTGCTTAAGGGAACAAAAATGAATGTGAAGGAAGATGAGTCAAGATACAAGTTCTTAAATATTTCTACACAAAGGGAACCCTGGGTGCAGATGAAAATACAAATACTGACAGACTGTGGATATGAGATACTTTTCTGAACCTCGGTATTTGTTTTTGGTTAGTCAAAGAAGGAAACAGGTATCTGGGGTTGCTCTTAATGAAGGTTGATAGTATCTGCCTGTATCTAATTTTATGTTAGTCATGTTAAAAAAAAATTAGTGATATTTTAGCATATGGCATAGATGGCTGGTCACAAATACAGTGGATTTCTTTTAGTTTCAAATGTCTCTAATCATGCTATTGCTATTGTTATTATTATATTATGCTATTTTATATTATGCTATATTATATTATGTCATTAATAATAGCAATAGCTATTGCTATTATTTTCAATTCAATTTTAATAGGTGAAATACAGAGGTTATACAGAAGAGGGTTTAAGATTTTTTAAGAAAAGAGCCTAAATATCAGTAATACATTTTGTCAAAATTTGTGTTC
Organism: Crypturellus undulatus; assembly: GCA_013389825.1. NCBI lineage: Eukaryota > Metazoa > Chordata > Aves > Tinamiformes > Tinamidae > Crypturellus > Crypturellus undulatus. The sequence continues at coordinate 5,651 of VWPW01018255.1, forward strand.
TAGGCATTCATAAGCATCTCCTTTCTATACTGCCTCTAAATATACTCATAAAAACCTCAGAGGACTCTTTCTATAGTACTTTAAAGGAATTCAAATACCTTCATTTGTCAGCAGAATTAGCATATTAAAACATTAAATGGTTTAATATTAAATACATTTTCTTACTGTGATTTCATTTATTTGAACCAATAATCCAACAATGCAAGTGGGCTTTATCTCTGTGTATTAGGTTTTTTGTTTTATGGCAGAACAGAAAATATTTCATATTTCAATAGTTCATCATATTTATATTTGTAAATCACTTTGATTTTACCCTTGGGTACTGGTTTAGAAATGTACTTGAATAAAACATTTTCCAATTCAGTTATGATTACTGGCTGCTGCTGTTTTATTGCAGTCCTTTCAATAAAATCATAGAATTACTCTAATGATCATCTTTTTAGGTTTAAGCTATGAAATACAATGTCTGCATTTTACACTAATATCTATTTTTAAGGGAAATAAAATAAGTCCGAGGAAGAATAAATTTGATCTAATATGCAATGGCAGTGTTAGCATGGCAGTTTGTTTCCATCTCTGATGGGCAGAAATCAAGATGCATAGATTGTCTCGGGGGGGGAGCTATTTGTTCATATTTGTTCACGTAGGCAATGTCCGACAAGGACAACTGGCTGTTCATGAAAGAAGTGGAGTGGAAAAGCAGCAGGGCATGAATGACAGTGAGGGAATGCTTTATGAAAAGTTCAACATAGAAAAGACAAAAAAGATCATTTTATAAATCTTAAACAAAACAGTAGAAGTAATGTATTTGCAGATATTCTCAGGTCTCAGACCGTGATATGTTTTTTTTTTTGCTAAAAATTGATTGCCAAAAGAAGCACTAAAGCTTTCCCATCACTAAAGAGCTTTATAAGGCATACATATGAGTAGGTAGCATAAGAAGGATGGTACAGAATATTTGTTTCTGCAGCTAGGTAAAGATTGCAATCTGGTAAAATTTGTCCAACAGTCTTTCCTCATTGTACACATTGGGTTAAGGTTAGCTGATAATTCTAGATTACCTTGCCTGTTCATTTGATGAACAGGGACCTCTTGATGATAGGGACCTCTAGAGTTCATCTAGTCCAACCTCCTGCTCCATCAGGGACACCTAGAGCACGTGGCACAGGGCTGCATCCAAGCGGGTTTGGAAGGTCTCCAGAGAAGGAGACTCCACAACCTCTCTGGGCAGCCTGTTCCAGGGCTCTGTCACCCTCACTGTCAAGAAGTTCTTCCTTAAGTTCCCGTGGAACTTTTGCTGTTTCAGTTTGTGGCCATTTCCTCTTGTTCTGTCAGTGGCCACCAGTGAAAAGAGGCCAGCCCCATCCTCCTCACTGCCTCCCTTGAGGTACTTATAGACACAGATCAGGTTCCCTCTCAGCCTTCTCTTCTCCAGGCTGAACAGGCCCAGCTCCCTCAGCCTCTCCTCATAGGGCAGATGTTCCAGGCCCCTGATCATCCTTGTAGCCCTAAACTATATAAACTGTCATATCACTGAAGGCCTCAGTATATGGGCAACATACTAGTTGCTGACAATAACACTCCCAGATTTATTATAAAATAAAAGTTATCTAGACAAAAATAACAACTTAGGAATAGCAGGCTAGCTGACTCCCAGAAGAACCTGTCTTGCACATGAAGTTTGGAATTTATGGGGCTGGAATATCATTAAATACAAAACAAAGAAATAAAGTACTGGTTGTGATATTCAAACATCGCTATTCAGACTTGCCATGTACATTTAACTGAGTTAACTAAGCAGAAGTAAATCCTCCTTGCTGTCAAGTCCTACTGAGCTAGACTTCATCTAGAATTGGCTATATTAGCTCATAATGTTAAACTCTATCAACACTTTTCATCAATTTACATTGAGCTCTTCTTGAATTCATTTGCTGCTGAGTGTGTGCTCTCCCTCCCACCCTTGATGAGCACTGCACCACGGACATGAACAATGCTTCATGTAAAAAGCTTCCAAGTGGAGCTGCTCATTATTAATGCAGACAGTTTTGAAGATGAAAGCAAACAGCATTTGGCAGCAAGAACTTCTAATGAGCCCGTCTTTAAGGAATTCAGCCTGCAAAACACAAACTGATTTTGTGCCACGTGAGTGACTTTGTGCCTCTGCATTTCTCTCCTGTAAGCTAAACATATAAATGTCATTTTAGGTTCATTTCCCACATGATAAGTTTTACTCATATCACAACACAGCTTATGTTTAGTGCCAGAAACCTGGCAGCAGTGGAGGCGGATTTCTTGAATGCCATTTATATCTTTGTTGCACATCCACAACGTTTGAAGAGAAGCAAACAGAAAGATAAAATTAGAAATGTGAATTAGGTGAATTCTCACTTTACAAGTTAACATTTTCTGTTAACTTAAACAGAATTGGCACAGCATTCAAGAACTGCAGGTCTTTTATAAGTTTCATATTTATTTCCTGTTAAAGTTGCTCAAAGGTTATTTATGTACTCCATAAAAGAGAGAATATATGTTTTTAATTTCTCCTACTGATATATAAAAGAATTTAAGACAGCAAATGAATGAAAATCTAAACATTTTTGTTTTGTTTTGTTTTCCAGAGTGGCACAAAAGACATAGTTCTGATCATTCCCTGGGAATCTCCAGGATCCAAGGGAGGAAAAGATAAAACAAACAAACAAACATGACAAATCAAAAACCAGGGACAACCACTGCAGAAATCCNGAGCACTGCACCACGGACATGAACAATGCTTCATGTAAAAAGCTTCCAAGTGGAGCTGCTCATTATTAATGCAGACAGTTTTGAAGATGAAAGCAAACAGCATTTGGCAGCAAGAACTTCAAATGAGCCTGTCTTTAAGGAATTCAGTCTGCAAAACGCAAATTGATTTTGTGCCACTTGAGTGACTTTGTGCCTCTGCATTTCTCTCCTGTAAGCTAAACATATAAATGTCATTTTAGGTTCATTTCCCACATGATAAGTTTTACTCATATCACAACACAGCTTATGTTTAGTGCCAGAAACCTGGCAGCAGTGGAGGCGGATTTCTTGAATGCCATTTATATCTTTGTTGCACATCCACAACGTTTGAAGAGAAGCAAACAGAAAGATAAAATTAGAAATGTGAATTAGGTGAATTCTCACTTTACAAGTTAACATTTTCTGTTAACTTAAACAGAATTGGCACAGCATTCAAGAACTGCAGGTCTTTTATAAGTTTCATATTTATTTCCTGTTAAAGTTGCTCAAAGGTTATTTATGTACTCCATAAAAGAGAGAATATATGTTTTTAATTTCTCCTACTGATATATAAAAGAATTTAAGACAGCAAATGAATGAAAATCTAAACATTTTTGTTTTGTTTTGTTTTCCAGAGTGGCACAAAAGACATAGTTCTGATCATTCCCTGGGAATCTCCAGGATCCAAGGGAGGAAAAGATAAAACAAACAAACAAACATGACAAATCAAAAACCAGGGACAACCACTGCAGAAATCCCTCTGAGCAGTGGCAAATGCAGCTGAAGCCTCTATTAGACATCCAGGAAGAACATCTGCAGGTTTATCATAGGGACAACTGAGCAAAACACAAAAAGGAAAGGGAGGAAAGATGCTAGGACCAGAATAGCTGGGAAACACCATTTCTCAACAAGGAGCACCACAGAGTTATGACACAATTCCAAACCATGCCAGGCATGCCAGGCACAGATATATGAACGTTTATAGCAATGGAAATCACAGTTTGAAGCAGTTTCTTACATACAGAAAGGCACAAAAGATACAAGAGTGTATGTTTCCTACATTTCCACGAATTCCTTTTTCCTGTGGATATTTTTGTCTTTAAGACCCACATAAAGCTTTCATTCCCTGCAAGCTACCACTTATTCCTAAAACATAAAGCTTAGGAGAGTCCAGGTACCACCAACTTTCCAATCTGACCTCAGGTGCCCTTGACTCTGGATCCAACTTCTGAGCTTCTCTGACTCTCCCCTAGTGTCTCTCTCTTCCACCACCAAAGGCAGAAGCTTTCTCCCCATCTTATCTTCACTTTGGCTTTGGCCTCTCCTGTTCTGAGGAAGGTTAGGACCAATTTTTGGGGCCATTTTCCCCATCTTCGAAGGTACTTTATAAAGCATTTGTGATCAGTAGGACTTGTTATTCTCCTTAAAAGTAAAACTGATTAATCTGATTAAGTATCACTTTATGTTTTAAACAAGGTTCATGTTAGATCTTAAGGATTCTTCTTTCTGAAAAGCTTTTATTTTCAGGTCTTACTTTCAAGAGTTTTTTTTAATTCATGAGAAGTGTTGCAGAATCAAACATTAAGTATAACTCCAAAAATAAATAGTGACAATCATGAATTTATTAAGTATTCTAATCCTCACTTCATGTAATACTGTCAAGTACATTTTTGCTGAGTAAAATTTAAAGGCAAATTAATATCAGAGTCCAACTTGTAACTGCAGCTGGGGAAAAATGGTTGAACAGTTATCTGTTTATATTGTTATTTTTAATTACTTATAACTCAAACAGACCATACTGATTTCTTCATATTTTTCTGAAAAAAAAAGAGGCATCAGAGAATCATTCTGAAAAAGTTGCTATATATGAAAGAAATCAGTAAAGCTGTTCTAAGGATCCATGTTTTAGAGGCAGAAATTACCATATTGGAAATATCACTGAAAAAAACATGGGATTATATGTTAAGTCTTGTCACATTTTATTTTTAGAGCTCCAGCTCCCAGAGTCCTGTAATTATACAAGAACATCAACTTGTTTTTTTTCTCCTTTTTTAATGATTATGGTTAGGGAATAAACTTTTATCTAGTGCATAAGGAAAACAACAAAAAGCATTTAACATAGTCCCAAATCGCTGTACTAAGACTAGAACTTCTACTAAAAATAAAATAATCTTGGGATAAAATTTGATTTTAGTGTTCAGAATGGACACATCTGGCATTGGATTCTGACAAAATCTGAAAGGATCAGAACAACTTAGGCTCGAGTGAAAGAGATGCAAAGAAATGTTAATTCTATAATAACATTTCAAGGAACTGTAACAGTCCAACACTGTTGTAACTGTCTAACAGTGGGATATAGATAGATTGCGACAGAGCAAACCTAATGAGGTGAGACCTAAGTTTATTAGGAAAATAAGAAGTAGAGCTTTTCCACTAAACAGACCTTGTCTTGCTCAGCCTTGGTGACTGCTGAAGGTATTTGCAGCCTGTCAAAGTTTAGAACCTATTTCTTTCATCCACAAAGGACCTGGCCACCTAAAAGTTCTTCTTGCCATTTGATAAATTTGTATCTTCTTCACAGTTGTACAGCTTTTACATCATTGCCTGATCTTCCCTCATTTTTAAAAACAACCGTTTTTCATTTAGCAGAGATGGAGGGATAAACACTGGGATGAAATAGAAATTCAGAGACTTAGAGTTAAGATGGCTATTATCACACGAACAGAGCTCACCCTCCAAGAATATCAGAAAACGACTGTATCTCCTCTCTCTTCATAGTTCTGTACTTTGATTACATACTACTTTTTTTTTGGATCAACTACTTACATCTGGAGCTCATTATTCATAAAACATGAGTAATAAACTTTCAGATTTATCTCTACCATGGCATTTTGTCCTCTTTTGCATTTTAAGGACAGTTTCCTCTATTAATATTCATTATTCATATTCAATTAAGTTGCCCTTATTCAGAATGAGGTGGGCTCTTTGGATAGAGAAAAGTTTGACCAGCCATTTTGATAATAATTCTATGTTAATGGCTCAATGCACTGCAAAAATTTGCATAATACTGTGTTATCATATCACAATATTATGCAAATCCTTGTCTACTGATTAGCTAATGGTATCTCTCAGCTACCAAGAGCTATAAGCATAACTCTCCTCATGACAAAACCAAACTGGGCATATTTTTGGTTTTTGGTCTTTTTTTTTTTTGGATCAGAGTTCTATAACTCTCAAGTTTTAAGGGAAAAGTATGAACTGCTGGTTCAAAGGACCTCTCATGCCATAAAGCAACCATACAAGCTGGAAAGTAGAGTTTCTTACCTCTGTTTTTTCTTGTGATAAACCTGTATGCTTAAGTCTACAGTGAAGTTTCTCGCATTTGGAGCAAGGTATAGGAATGTTTCTACTTAATAACTTTCCAAAATTTCCCCAAGAGTAGGAGAAAGTGTTCTTATGCAGAATATCAAGTTTACAAAATATGTTTTAAAGTTAATTAGAATTACTATCAACTCATACTGTTTGCATAAAAATATTTTAAAATCTGGATGACCTATAAAAAGGAAAAGATATATTCTGGAACATAAAACAAGCCACATTTTATCTATTTTAAGCAAGAAGCTGTGCATGAAATATTTCTGGAATAGTTCAGCCAAGGCTCAAATTCAATCCTATTGAAAAATTTAATGAGGGCAAATATAGGCCACAGCTAAGTGCCTTAGAAAATCTTATTATAAAAGTAGCAGACTATAGTGTGGTCTGTGCTAAAAGAGTTTCCTACCACTTTGCCAACATGACATTGCTTTTACGCTGACTGGAAGATTTTTCTGGTAATCTATAGGTAACTTCTGTATCCTCTCTCCATTATCCATATCTTGGTTCCATTACTTTGAGGCTTTGTATAACTTCTTTAGTTCTGTTAAAGCTCTCCTTTAATTTACAGCTCTTACAGGACTCCAGAAAATCTCTTATTTTGGCTACATTTTAATTATTTTAGTTTATTTGTGGAAAAATTAAGAGGACATATCCTCTTTAACAAAAAAAAATCCCTTTCTCATCAATAAGCTAGTAGCATTATCTACATCTATGTAGGATTTATCTATGAATTTTGGTAATCTTTGACTCCAGAAAATCTCTTATTTTGGCTACATTTTAATTATTTTAGTTTATTTGTGGAAAAATTAAGAGGACATATCCTCTTTAACAAAAAAAAATCCCTTTCTCATCAATAAGCTAGTAGCATTATCTACATCTATGTAGGATTTATCTATGAATTTTGGGAATCTTTAACTTGTATTGAAGTCACCAAGAAAAAAGTGTCTCATGAAGGCAAGATAAGACATAAGCACTGCTATAATCCCTTTGCAAAAAATGGTTAAGAGGTGCAAAATATAAACAAGAATATAGTCTACTATATATTCTTTTTTTTTTTTTGTCCAGGAAACTATATTATTTATATTAAATATCTCAGTGGTCTCTTGCTTGCCTAAGCTAGTAGAGATCTCTGAACTACAGCTGGTGGCATCAAAAGGTTAAGCCTCAAACACTGGTGGCATCAAAAGGTTAAGCCTCAAACACTCCTATATGCCCTGTTTTTTAATGAGAGAAATGGAATTTAAGAGATTCTTACAGATAAATATTTATTTACCTCCTAAACAACCTGGCAACTGACATAGTTTAACACACATCAATGAAGCATAAACTCCATTTTGTTCCAGTTTAAAACTGTAAAATATTCAAGAGAGAATAATAAAAAGAAGCTAAAAACATACCAGGTATGATTAATATATCAATCTCAAAATATTTCAAGTACAGTAGTCTTATCCTTGCATTCTCCTCTTAGGCAAATCTTGGTTTGAATTCACTTCTAGGATAAAGTTACATAAATAAACCATGTATCAGCTAAATTGCTCTTTAATTTGGCCCTGATCTCTCTCTCTCTCTCTCTCTCTCTCTCTTCTTTTTTTCTTTATTTTTAGCTCAGACTGGTTGAAAGCTATGTATTTAGCATATGTGTAATCATATTTAGCAATTCTAATGAACTCTTTGTAATTTTAAATGCAAACTTTCAAGAAGAATGCAGCTTTACCATGAAGCATAATTACCAGATCTATTGATATTTCTTATTTTCTTTAAGCAGGGAAAAATTGAATGATTCTGCATATGCCAGAAGTTGCAGAGTCCTGGTCACTGAGCAATAGATTTTGCCATAGTAAACTTAACATGAGCATTATAATTACTGCTGTTCTTCTAGGCAGGAGAACACTCACATTTTGTTCCCACAGATTTTTCTACAAGAAAATCCTGAAATAATTAAGTTTTATTTACCAGATAAGTCTCCAGATAAAGTAGCCAGTATCATCATAAGCTGGACCCTGAACATCCTCACTGCAATCTATAAGCAGAGATAGTTTATGATCTAGCATAAGAAGAAATTCAGAGATATCTATTTCCTTTGTGGATAAAAAGCTATGTTATGAGTTAGGCCAAATTTTTTACTTTTGTATACCCTGAACATCCTCACTGCAATCTATAAGCAGAGATAGTTTATGATCTAGCATAAGAAGAAATTCAGAGATATCTATTTCCTTTGTGGATAAAAAGCTATGTTATGAGTTAGGCCAAATTTTTTACTTTTGTATTATCACACCAACATCAGTAGCTATATAAGTTTTTACTACACAAGGATTTGGCCCTGCGTATAAACACCTCTGAAAAAAAATACTAAAAGAATATTCATTATATTGAATCCTGATTTTTATCAAAGTACATAAAAGGCTACTAAATATTTAGAGAGGGGATTTATTCAATGCACTTTATTTTTAGATGCTTGAATATGAGCATACTTAGGTCTTAAATTTTGGGACATTTGCTTTTCAACCTCTTGAAGACAATACAACTTCAGTATAATTGTCATCTGCCCACTAGGTTGCAATAGGCTTTTCTGTGCAAATTAACCCTTGTGAGAAAAAAAGTTGGTGTATGATTGTGTGAATGTGCAAATTCATATGCCTGGAAAAACAGGAAGAGAGGTACTCATATAAATACACTTTGTGGTTCTTAATCTATCTTCTGGCAACCATCACAAAATCCTGGACTAGCTGAATCCTTGATCTGATGCAATATGGCAATTCTTGTGGTCTTATAAACCATTTAAGAAGATTCAAAATTAGTATTTAATGTCAACTTTTGTCAAAATCTTCTTGCAAGAATATCTGAATAATCTTTTTTATTCAAAGACGAATGAAAACCAGTAACAGTTTAAAGAAAGATACATTTGTTCAAAAGTTTATAAGAAAAATGGAGCACTACGTGAAGCAAAAAAGAGGTATCAAAAAAAGAGGGTTATCTAGGAAATTTTCCTTCTCTACCTATATTTCAAAAATGTATCAGTCAATCAAGAGCTCTTCATGACAACCTTTATAACTGCATACATAGGTAGAGGCACTTTGGGAAAAAAATAAAAGTGTGGATACCAGAAAGTCCCTGTGTCCAGCCTTCAACAGGAATTCAACCTGTTGTTAGGTCCTTTGCTGCATGAGGACCAGAATGTCATCACCTTCTCGGATCAAATTTGATTTTTTAGACTTAGGCAAATAATGAGAGGTGAGGGTTAACATCATTTGCAAAAATTAATGCTTCTTAGAGTTTATAAATTCAGAATAAGCATATGAAATTTCTCATTTGGTTTGCAAATTTTGAAAATGCTGTACTGCTGTACTGCTTACTGCTTATTGATGATAACTATTTTTAGCTGTTATGTTTGAATAAAAGCTGGCTGACTAGTTACAGATATCAAGTAATATGACCATATGATTCATAGCAAATTAGGAATTTTATTCACTAAAAATACTGATGATTTTTACATTAAAGTAACTGAAGAAATAATGTCAAATTGTTGGGGGGTTGTTGCTATTTCTGTTTGTTTGCTTGTTTGTTGTGTTTTTTTTTTTGATGCAATGTGTATTGCACTGGAAAATGCTGAATTATCCAAAATGAACTTTTGGGGAACCTTATGTTTCTTTGATTTTTTTCATTAAAGCTGGTACTTGAATCAAATCAAAGCTATGAAGGAATTTCTGTGGAATAACAGAATGATAAAACTTGTGTTTCAAAGGGACTGGTGGATCTGACTTCAAAGGGCTCAAGTTCTCTTCTAGTTCAGCTTTACAAATCTTTAGATTTGTATACACAGAAGCATAAGTGCCACATCAGTATATATCTGAGATTTTTTTCAATTATTTTGAAGACTCCCCTTTACTACTTTACCTAAATACAACAGATCTTTCCAGAGTCTAAACAGACAGACTCCTCCATTTTGTTTTATTCCTAGCAAAGCTTCTAATTTTATAGTATTGATATTCTTTTGTTTGGTTTTATTTTTTAAATTAGCAGGTGAACCACTGTATTATGGGGTCCAATTACATGGAATTTTCAAGCGGAAAACAATTATTGGACAAAGATTTCACGCTTCTGTAGCTCTAATAGTTACCCTGTATTCAGGCTTTTTTTTTCTTTTAAATGCCAAAATGCATGTTTTCAAAGGCAGAAATGCTACATCATTTAATTAATATATTAATTAACCATTTAGGACATAACAAAAACACTCATGCTGCTCAAGTAAAGTGGTAGAATTCTAACAACAGACCTGAAACTACAATGTCATGACTAGAGTCCAAGTCAATTACCAAAGAAATACAATCTGAAAAGAATTCGACCAGGCAAAAGGCCTAACTTCTTACTTAAAAACACTTTTTTATTTTCCAAGAGCACTCTGTAATTATTATATCTATTCTATTTAGAGAGATTGCCATAGGTTATTTTAAAAGAGTTTTGAACACAAATATTTGAATAAAATAAAGCAATAAAATTGGTAATAAATAATCTCTAATGGTAAAATTTAGATCAGGCATGATGTACTATAATTAATGTCATTCTTTAGCTCTGATTTTCAAACTACAGCTTTTTTCTAGTAATCAGAGTTATTCTGTCTTAACGCATCATAAAGGAATAGGAAATTACAGTCTGATAGAAGCAGAAAAAACGACCAGCTGTGAAATCTGTAGCAAGCCTAATTATAATCAGAGCTGGATTAAAGCAGTAGCCACTGCAAAACCAAGACCCTGGGCCTACACCCAGTCAAAGAACTAACTGTGTGTAAATAACTTCCTAAGGGCTTCTCTAACTCCAATGGANCTTCTAACCTCCACATAATAGTGTTTTTATAGTACTAGCAGTGTTCATTAATTTCCAGAAAATATATTCACACAGCTGAATGTTTTTGTGTGCATGCAGAAATGCATAAGATTAAACATATATTTAGGTATTATAAGCATGAATACAAAATAAAAATCTTATATTTATTCCTATGATGATCAAACAATTATTTTTTTTGAATTTGCCATAATTACCGTGTCTTGATGCCAAGGATAAAAAATGCAAATTTGCCACATTGCCAATCTGTGCTTACAGTCTTAGACTTCTTACTGACCTCATCAGAGTATCACGAGAAGAAAATGTATCTGTTCCCCGTTCGTCCCATATACATTTTATTAAGTATAAATAAAGAGGAAAATTACATTGTAGAAGAGTTAAACTCAGGAATGTGAATCAAAATATAATCATATTGGAATATTATAATTATTTCAGGTACATACAGCATTCACCAAAGAAAACCAAGTATAAAGTTAAATTTAAAAGAAATCTATGAAAATGAATCTTTTGCAACTATAGATATTATGTTGCATGTTGTATGTCTAATTATAGATATTAAATTAATTTGTAAACCCAAGCTAAGATAGAGCAGTCACTAAAGTACACAACTGAGTTAACATAATTCAAGTTCCTTTAGCTGTGCATCTCCAGGCTTCATTCACTGGAAAAAATATTTTTTGGTATATGTGTATTTTCCCTGAATTCTGTCTCTTGCCTTGGTTGCTGTGCCCTGAATAGGAGCTCAGTAATTTTCTCATTGAATATAACATTGATCAGTATATTAACTGGAAATTGCATTATCTGACAATCAGCCTATCTTTTCCTTTGATCCTAGATAAAAAATAAGGATTATTTCTACCCTGATTTGATTAAGCTATGGGACATGTTCTCTTGTGCAGACGTAACTGAATCATCAGCCTTCAGCTGACAACATGTCCTTGTCATGAACAAGGAAGACTGACAACGGAAGAGGTGACTTGAACAAAGAAGATCAAAACCCGGATATTGCCACAGAAAGTCTAATATATTTTCAATATATTTCAATATTTTCAATATTAGACAGATTGTCTAATATATTTTCAACAATGTCAAAGAAAGAAGAAAAAAAAACTGAATTCTGATCATGTCACAGGTAAGTAAGCTGTAAGACTGCTGTTCCAGAGAAGTAAGAGGAGGATGGTTATTAGTCCGCTCTACATAAATTCCCAGGGGTTCGTGTGTCGGCCCACAGCACATAGCTCAAACAGAAGTTGTTGATTTGACTAAATCTACATGGTGCTAACTGGGGGGAAAATGGTCCTCTCCAAATATCATGAATACTTCATGTACCCAAATGTGAAAATTGTCAATAAAGACAGCTGCACAGGCCCACAATTTTCTTCATGTTTAGAAGTTGAAGAAGGCTGAGGATGTTATTGACATTAAGCAAATAATAATGACTACGAGGAGCTGAAATTTAAGAAGGAAGGGCCAAATTCTATCCTATCTATTTTATCATAATAAAATAAGAATATATAGTTCAATGAAATCCAGGCTGATGCAAACCAAAGAGAAGATCTACTTTCCCAAATGAAAGAATTACAATTCTAAGTATTCCTACAAGCATTGGTTGCAATATAACAAGCTTTTTATTTAATACACTGCTGTGTTCATGTGTTCCTACGTTTTAATTATATTATCTTCACTGTACTTCCTAAAGAAAGTTTGTGGTAGTTTTAAGTGGCTATTTCAGTATTAGACCTTTCCCAAAGCAGATGTGACAGAAGGAAAAACAATTCAAGCCTTTACAGAAAGATTACACATACAAATGCTAACTCATCACCAGATGCTAGGACAGTACTAAAAGTTCAAGTGGTTTCAGCATGGTGTTTCTTAATAAGATATTATATATAGTTAACAGAATAATATAGGGAAATAGTAGTCATTATTAATTAATTATGTCTTTTATGTCACAGNTTTAGGTCACAGATTTGGGGCAACTACAATTCACACAGTCACATCATATATTTAACAGGGTCTTAATCTCACAGGAGAATTTAACTGAAGTTAGAGGCAAATCACCAACCACAGAAATGATTCTTCCTCTCAAATTTTGTGTTAGGTTTACCATATGCTTATCTAAAATTGAAAAACTAGAATGTCAACAATGACCTAGTAATTTTTCATGCTGTGAATTCAAAAGTCTTTTAAAAGACGGCTGAGAATAGCTTGCTATCCATTCCAATAATGCATAGCAGAGAAGTGCATAGCAACAAATGAATTTTTACAACATCATATATTTATTTGTTCAGAATTATAAGTCCCTCCTTAAAAAAAAAGTATCTGGGTTCAAACTTAAAATTGTCAATCCTTTTTTACATGGGATTCTTTAGGCTAAACTCTTCCCAAAAAAGGGATGGGAAAAGAATGTAATTCCAGGATAGACAGTGTACTTTCAACCCATGAGGTCCAAACAAGTATCCATTTTTTCCAACCATCACTCCAGGATGCACATGGTATGATTAGGGCTACAGAAGCGTGAACTGACATGAGTGACACATGTGATGTGAGGCACGGGTAAGGACATGGATAAGGAGGCATCAGTGATGAGAGAGAAAACATAGATGCCGTCTGATGACCTAGGAACATTCATATTCCATGACAGTAGCTCAGCCACTGAATTAATCATGCTGTCCTTGCTTTGGGAAAAATCCACTACAGCAAAATGCCTTTTTCTTAAGCAGAAACAGGGATCAGAACTGCTGCACTTTTTTTTTTTTTTTTCCCGTGGATTCACTACTGGGAATTTAAGTGAAAATTCAAAAATCATCTGCCTAAATTGTAGAAGATGGAGAAGCTCAAAGGGAGGATCTTTGCCTTCAGAAGATACATTGGTAACTGCAGAAGTGAGGATGTGTTGCAAAGTGCTAGTACTCTCAGCTCTCAGCAGCAGAAGAATCTTTTATGCCACTTGAGCTGACACTTGGCAAATTAGCTCCAGAGAAGCATCTCAGGCTCTCAACTCTGGAGGAAGCTGCCCCCTCAATCTGAGTATCTGCCATTCTAGCTGGCAGCTGCAAATCATCCAGGACAAACCAACTTTTGCAGTTTGGGTATTGTTGGATGGTTGCTGCATCTCTGAGGATACACCAACCGCCACTGCACCAAGGCAGAAAGACTGCCCAATGCTAGAGCATGACCAGTTTCTGCTTGCCAAAATCCTTTCATCCATCCACTCTGCCATATTCTCACCCGATTCTCTCCTGTATCTGCTCCTGCCATGACTGGGGCACTGCCCTTAACTTATTAACAAGACCTTTAGCCTCACAAGACCTTTAGCTGCTCTGCTATAGTGCTCTTCTGCTCTGCTGCTTTTAGTGAACCACTGATCTCTGCTATCAAGTAGCGCAAATTGCTCACTGCTACCCAGCTCAGTGCTGAATACTGAGCTTCTTGGAGCAGGTACTGAGTGAGTGTCTGGAAAAAAAGAAAGCTCAGGTATGGGCACTGCTGCAGATAAATAGTAATAATGTAACTGTGATACAGATGTCTGTTGTGTAAAAGTTGTGTAAAAGTAAAATGCAGTGTATTTCTGAAAACTAATTTAATTGTGAATTATATACCATTCCCAACCCCTGCAGAATGCTCTCAGAAGTCAATTTCTAAATTGTATTAACATAAGTAAGGTCATTTGAACTACACAGGCAATGTGGAGTTGAACAGAGATGACCTTATTTGAAGGCAATAATTCAGTTTAGGCAGAATTTTCCATTCTCCATATTTAATATTAGCTCTGAAAATAGCTAATAGCTATTTGGATATTGAAACACATTTTCCTGTGATTCATAGAAATGTACTTTTTGATATTTAGCATGAGGATGGTATTAGATATTATCATTTTTTTTTCAGAAGCACCACAGTCATATGTGATTGCAATTTCTCTCCTAAAGCCTAGGAATTGCTAAAAGTAATCTACTGAATTGTGCCAGTCCTGTGTGGTGCTGAATACCTGGCAAAACAATTAATCTTTAATGCATCTTAAATGCAGTATTTGTAGAGTCCCATATTAGAAATTAGTCGGAAGGTTAAAAAAAAAAAAGAAAAAAGTCCTAATGTTGTTACTAATGCCTAAAATCATTAATTTTGATGGTAAGGTTGGAGTTGTCTCATCCATATGGAGGTTTTGACTCCTGGAAACAACATGCTTGTGTCAATATTTAGGAACCATTTGAAAGCTGAAAAAGTGACAGAAAACAGTGGTATGAACTCATTTCCTTTTATCAAATTAGCACTAGTAGTGCTTCTTTTGGACCGTAGGACTGATTCAAAAGCCCAGTGAATATCACAGAATGATTGAGGTTGGAAGGGACCTCTAGAGGTCATCTAGTCCAACCCCCCTGCTCCAGCAGGGACACCTAGAGCAAGTGGCACAGGGTGGCATCCAGGCGGGTTTGGAAGATCTCCAGAGAAGGAGACTCCACAGCCTCTCTGGGCAGCCTGGTCCAGTGTTGTCACCCTCACTGTTAAGAAAATTTTCCTTAAGTTCCTGGGGAACTTTTGATGCTTTAGGTTCTGGCCATTACCTCTAGTTCCGTCTGTGGCCACCACTGAAAAGAGGCCAGCACCATCCTCCTCACTGCCTCCCTTAGGTACTTGTATACATTGATCAGGTCCCCTCTCAGCCTTCTCCTCTTCAGGCTGAACAGCTGTATTGGAGATGGAAATTTCTAAGATCTGTAGAGTCATAAAAATCTCCTGTGGGAAGCAGAGGCCAGACCTTGAGAGGGACCATGTTTGCCTGCCTAGGCTGAGCGATAAGGAGCACGGAGGCGGCTGCTCAGCCCAGTTCACAGGCAGCTCCCTCCAAAAACCTGTTGAGGGCGCCGCTCGACTGGGCTTGTAGCCAACTTAACCGCAGCCATCCTCCAAACTAGCTTTGGAGGTCAAGCACCCGGAAATGAGGAAGAGGAGGAGGAAGGCAGGACCCTCGAATTGAGGGCTGGGACCCCCGACTGGCATGCACGCCTGTGCACCCAGCGGGGCGAGTTGCGCAACTGAAGGTGGAGTTTGTCCGCCCCCCGACCTGTCTGCTGGGTTCTACTGACCCTGCGTGCCAGGATGCACCTGGCATAGAGAGAACAGTGAGGAGAGAGGCGGAGGGGAGGAGAAACTCCTAACTCTGAGGCCTGTGCTGTCTCCGTGGGAGCCGGTCAGCAACTCTCTCTCTGATCTGCCAGCTCGAGAGGATGTTCGGGTCCCGTATCCCGTTGGCAGGCATCACCTCATGAGCAGTTATCCACACTTTTCTGCTTTTATGTGCTTTCACCTGAATAAATGCTCGATGTAGTCACCTCCTTCTGTCATGATTATTGCCGAATCCCGAGACCATCTGGAACAACAGGCCCAGCTCCCTCAGCCTCTC
>VWPW01018261.1:0-23259 GCA_013389825.1 Crypturellus undulatus
GCTGCAGGCAGGGCTGGAGGAGCGGGATGGCTCTAGCAACCGGAGGAAACGCACGGCCGGGGTTTGGAAGTCGCCTTATTAGCCGTGTTCCAACAGGTTGGAACATTTTGGAATGGCAGGGCGTGCTCGCCAAAACCGTGCTCGCTAATGAGCCATTGTCTAGGTATCGAGGTTTAAAAAAATCCCTTTGGCTCACGCACCTCCGCCAACTCCACAGTCCTCTTCCCTAGCTGGGATGGGAATTCCGATGCCGCTGGTGGTCCCGGCGGCTCCATTTCCATTGCTTGCTCGCTAACACGGAGAGGTTTTTTAGGGATCTGGAAGCAGAGAAGGTTAGCAACTAAGAACGTGGGACAGGAAAGGCTTATTTTTTAGATGGGAATTAAAAAGATGAAACAAATCGCTCCAAAAGCCCAAAGTATTTGCAAACATCTTAACTTCATGTATACTTGCAGCTTAATTTTTGAGCCAAGAACACCAAACTTTTGGTGACATTTGCTTTACGTAAATACAACTGTCAGGCTCGGGGAAGGATTAAGCAATGAGCACTGTGGAGCAGCTCTTATCACGAGGACATCCTCCAGCGTTTCCTTCCCAGGAGCTTCCTGCCTCGATAACCAGAGTTTCTCTTTCAGAACAAGCTTATTTTCCGACTTGGCTTGGAAACAAGAGTGCAGCAACTAGCAGGGCCAAGGGGGAGACTTGAGTTTGCTGGAGTCTCGGGTGTCCCACTCCCTATTCCTACCAGATTTGGGTATTTAGTAGAGAAAGTGCAATTTTACCGTGGCTTGGGAAGCTGCCAGGGTTTGGATTTGTAAAGGTGATGTGGCAGATGCAGAAATCTGGATCTCCAGCTCAATTCCATGTCAATAGGAGCTTCATCTTATACATAAAAGAGGCTTTTTGGAAAAGACCTAAATACTGTACTTCTTTGCTTGCTTCCTACCGCACCGGAGCGTGTTCATAGCTCTGGACAGTGGCTTTAGTGTGCACTGATTCTTTCTAAAACGAGTCCAAATTGATAAAATGCTAAAAGTACTAGTTCCGGTGACTCACTTTCTCTGGGGCTTGAAAGTATTTTCTGAAAAATTTGTTAGTAATGGGATATTTGGAGTACTGTACTAATTAAATTAGTCCTTAGTTGCATGTTGATAACCATTTAATCAGATGCTTCATCAGTAGCGACATGTTGCAGTTCCTTCTCTTCACTAAAATAAAAGCTGATATTGGCTATTTTCTTTCCTGCTACTTAAGTTTTCCTCCTTTCTTAGGAGTGGGGGGAAGAAAGCAGCTATTTATTTTCTTGCTAACCAGACAGGGCACTGAGCAACCCCTGAGTTCGCCCTGTTCGAGCAGCGAGCTGGGCCTCCTGACTCCCAAACATCTCTTTCAATCTAAATTATTCCACGTTGCTTTTTTTTTCTGTTGTTTCCTGGAACAGCTATCTAAGGCCTTGTCTACGCGGGGGTATTGCACAATGCACCAGGAGTTCGTGTCTACGAATTCCTTCTGTTCCTGCACCGTGGCCATCTTAATCTATTTAAAAGCCCCAGGAATAGTTCAGGGCGAGCTCAGGCTCCTGCATGTGTGCACGGCGTGCGCGGCGTGTCCCGCTGCCCTGCAACTGCTTGGAGAGCAGGTTCGCTCATCTGGTGCCCCCCTGCGTGTCTGACTTGCAGCTTTAAGCATGAGCCCATCTCTAATTTATTGCTGCTGGTCACAAGCTGCTTAAAACGGAAGCATTTATTTTATAATAAGCCCTCTAGGAAAATCCTTGACTCTTACCTTTTGGTGTTTTCATTTTTTTTTTTGCTTTGAGGCTGGTGTGTGTGTAAGTGCAAATGAGTTTGTTTCTGGCAGTCCCTCTTTAGTGGCACTGCCGTTCTGTGCTCGTCGCTGCTTGCAAAAGTGTCTTGGGAGATGTCACTTCTGTGTAAATACACGGGCAGCCCTAAGCGTCCCATTTAAGAGCTTGGTGTGTGGAGTGTCCCCCCATGGTGTGACGCCACTGTGACATCCTGCCCTGCCTTGCGCCATCCCCTGCGTCGCTGCAGGAGCCCACGGACCTGGTGGGGCTTTTCCAGGCCATCTGGAAAAGCCATCAGGGACCGTTAGGATGAAGGAGGGTGAAAGAGGCCGCGAGCTCTTCCCAGGGCCGGGCTGCAGCACAGGAAGCCCCTGCGAGACCTTGCACAGCGGCAGGGCAGGAGCCCTGGGCTCCTCTGCTTTCCCCTTTGGGGCTGGTTGGCTCGTGCCTTAGGGGGACACACCGAGGGGTCCCTCTCTGCAGGGCTGGGTGTTTTGGGTGCTTTGCACAGTAGCTCTAGGCCCATGTACCGCTTCGGAAGCTGTTTCTCCCGTTTGCCGTTCAGGGCTTCTTTTTCCTTCCACGAAAGATATGCAGAGCCTTGATATGCTGCAATCCCAGAGAGCTGCATGAAGCTGTTTATAACAGAGACCTGCGTGGAGAAATCGCTGAGAAAGACGCCTGCGTCTGCCCTGGGTGTTTGCAAACCCGAAGCTCAGGCAGGTCGGGGCCTCAAGCAAAGCTGCAGCCGCACGAGGAGGCCGGAGTTTGCAGCGTTCGTGTTTGGATCCTGCAACCAGGCGCTCTGTATTCTTCAAGGGGTCACCCGTAGGCGTCGGGGAAGATCTCAAGACAATAATAGTGCTCTATTTTAGCATACTCATTACAAAGTATAACTGCCCTCTGCCTCTAGCAAGTATTTTTTCCTCGCGCTCGAGCAGTGCAGGAGAGGAAAGGCCGTTTTCATAAGCAGCAGCCCTGCTTCTCTAATTCCTTCATTGTCTTCTCAAGTGGGACCTTTCTCTTGCTCCATAAGGCAAACAGAATTCAGCAAAAAAAGGCTCGCTTGCAGCAGCGTGCTGCAATTATTGGCGTATTCATCTTGAAGAAAAAGCAATCAAACCGCTAGGCTTTTTGTGCTGACAGGGAGCTCTGCTAGCAGATTGATGCCTTTTCTTGAAGGGAACCGTGGATTTGGAAGCAGATGAAATGCTATTTGCGAGTATGACAGAAGTAACGTCCTGTCGGCGTGGAGCGGGAGAGGCCTCGCGGGTTCCTCTCCTCCTCCTCGTTTCTTTTGGCTTCTGCAAGGAGCAGCTGGAGCTGTTGCTGCGGGTCGGGGCAGAAGGGCCTGGAGGATCCGCTCGATCCCGTGCAGAGGGAGGATGCTGGAGTATGTGGCCCTCGGAAGGGCCTTGCTGCGGACACAGCCAGTGATGGCTGCAAAACCCGGATCAAAACACGGTGCAAAAATCACTCTTTAATCCATGAGGTTGCAAGGCCTTTCCCCGCCCCAGGTGCTGAAGGGGGCCTGACCTTTTTAGCACATGATGCAGATCTTTCTTGAGTGCTTTTCTTTGACTGTAGCACAGCTGTGCTGGTTTTAATTGTGCATCTTGTGTGTGATGTGTTTTTCTTCCTGCTGCTTCCCGAAGAAGCAATGATTCTTCGATTGAATTTTTATGCAATGCCAAAGCAAGCTTAATAAAAACATAAAATGCAACATGCCTTTGGTCACAGTGCAACATTACCTGCCATGTACGTCCTGTCTATTCCCAATTACAGATTGCTGCTGGACTCAGTAGCAGCAAGATCCATCTGTATTCCTATATGTATATATATATGTATATTTGACCAATTTGGGTTATTTTCTGGCATTCCCTGTGTATATATGTATATAATCTTCCGAAGGACTCTACTCCTTATTCTCCCTGTAATCCTGAGGCATCTCTCTGCTGTTTCTTGTAGGTGTGTGCAATAAATAAATCTTTCACAGTGAGAAATAGCCATTCTCCTCATAATCAATATAACCCGAACCTTAACAGCTCAAGACTGCTGTTTGCTTGTGTTTTGCAACAAGCGAGGGATAAGCAGAATTTCTCCTTCCCGTTGTTCACGTGTTCAGCATGAGACTTTATCCAGCGGAGGAGGGGATGTTGGTGTAAATGATGGGAGGAATCGTGACACCACCAAAGCCTCGACATTCTGGAAACGTCACTGGGAGTTTGATCATCCTGGCAGAGTCCTGCCTGCTGCCGGGAATCTTCTTCCAGGCATAAAGCTGCAGTGTTTGAGATCCAGACACTCTGAACTGGTTAGAGAGGAGCCACACTACTATTTTGGTGAATACTGCTTGGAACAACATAGCTCCTTGTGAAGAGGTGGTTATTTCTTTTTATTTTGATCTTTTATTCATGCAGTAGTTCAGCCACTCCAGGTATACTTGGCATTGCTGAGAGCATCAGATATCCCTAATTTGCTGCAGGGACCATAAGACTCCGGTCTTGTGGAGTGACAGGATTGAAATTCTGGGGTGACATCTGCACAGATCTCTAGGAAAACCAAAGCTTTGCTGCTTTCTGGATTGTCAGCTCATGGCATCCTGTGCGCTCACCTCCCGTTGCACCGAGCCGTTTGGCGCAGGGCTGCGGGTGGGTTCCGAAGCTGCCGTATATAAATGCAGCGTGGGAACAATCCCTCGGCTTCGCGCTGCCGCTCCGTCTCCCTTAGCACCTACGGCAGCTCTGACAGCTCTGCAGAGCAGCAGAATCTCCTCCCTGTGCCCACCCTGCTGCCGTGTAGCACCCTGGAGACGCTGCTGCTCCGCAGCCTGCGTGGTCCTCGCTGTGCCCTGGCAGCACAAGTCACAGAAGTCACATTGCCCTGGCCCAGAATCCCTGCACTTTTCCCCTGGGATTGTGCATCCCGCTGCTGCTGAGTCTCCAAGCTCGAGCTCAGCAGCTGATATTTTCTTAGAGTACCGAGCAATTAATTTGGGCAAGCATGGAGCTGTACGCGTGCGGTAATTAAGCAGGAAAGCACCTTAGGCCAGCGTAACGCGGTGGTGTGGGTGTCCTTCGTTTGGAGATTGTTCCTTCTAATTGCAGCAATTTAACTAACTCGATCAGTGCAACATCCCTGAGTAGTCACGTATGTGCCATTAGGCAGATATTCTTCAAAATAGGTTGAAAGAACTGGGCTCTGCCTGGAAAAAGTACCTGCCCTAGGGCACCTTATTTAAATAAGAATGCGGAGTCCTGTGTACACTGGCGGCAGTAATCCTTTTACAGGGCTGACTAAATTCTGAAGCTCTGACATGTAGACTGTTCTCTTCCTTATATAGGGCTGTCTTCTGGTGGATAAGCGCTGGGCAGTAATGGGATTGGAATAAAAGGCTTTGGGAACAAAGTACGAACTGGCAGTCCTGCCTGAATCCTGGACTTATCGGTGCATATCCGTGTGCCGATGGGATGCAGGCAGGGCTGCTTGGGGGTCTCTTTTGGAGCAGCAGATCCTCGTGAGCAGCATTTGGTGCTACCTGGATGGAAACCCCTATGTAGTCTTTAGGATTGCCTTTGTTGAGCCTGGTCTGTATGGGCAGGATGCAGTGTGTACCAGAATGTCATCAGTGTGAAGGCTCCTTCTGCAGAGTGGCTGATTCTGGTTTTAATCCATTGAAAAAAGTTTAAATTATAGTGAGAGAAGCTATTCTCTTCTGGAATAAGATGATCCATGTAGGACATTGCATTAATATAACTTCAGTTGATTTAAGTCATAGTGAGACTTACGCAGCTCTTGTGCAGACAAGATTACTTACTGTTCTGCTGAAAAACGTCCGCTGTGGTAGTGTCTTTTGTAGTCAGATGTGATTGGGGAACAAGCACCTCTCATGAAACAAGCAAATCAGAATTAGATTTTTTTGTTGAATTTTCCTATGTATTCTCCTAGAAAAGGCAAGAATGAAATCCGAAAACAACAATTTGAATAAGAGGAGACTGGAGGTTCTTGCAGTGGGTTGAGAGGACCTCTTACAACGAGGCAGTAGAAATACGAATATGGAAGGAAAATTTGATTGTTTTCTTACTGTTTGGGCCTACCAGTCACTTAAGCAGTTACTTGGTCTGCTATTCCTTTTCTTTTGAAGACATTGATGTTGGAGGTGGGTGCAGGTAAGGAATGAGGAGGCAGCGAGTGGGGTTTGGGTTTACGCAGGTGCCCTTGAGCCAGTTGTCATAAAGCAGCACAAGTCAGAATGGGTGAACATGGAGTGACTTAGAAGTTGGTTTTTTTGGATAGTGACTCATTGCAACTTACCCAAAGTGACCTGATTTAGTTAAATGAGGCTAAATATAACCCATGTGAAAAGGACTGACATGTGGGAGGAGACGACAGCAGTTGGCTCTCAGCCTCCCTGTTCTGCAGGGAACATCTTTCACGACTAGTGACTAATAATTTTTACTCCTGCTGCCTTTGGAAATAACATTGCTGCTCCCTTAGCACCTTCTAGGGAGACGAAGAAAATGTGCTATTCCTAACGCGTTGCCTCTTATCTGCCTTTCTGAATTGCAGCTTACTGCTATGGACAGTGCGATCACCCTGTGGCAGTTCCTCCTCCAGCTCCTCCAAGAGCCTCAGAACAAGAACATCATCTGCTGGACCTCCAACGACGGGGAGTTCAAACTGCTGCAGGCAGAGGAGGTGGCCAGGCTCTGGGGAATCCGCAAGAACAAGCCCAGTATGAACTATGATAAACTCAGCCGTGCTCTCAGATACTATTATGTGAAGGTAACCGAGCCCATAAATCCACTTCCAGTCCTTATCCCTCTTAGCAGCTTCTGCCTAATGAGCTTTGCTTCCTTTTCCATTCTCTTCAAGGAGATAGGTGTCACTTCTGTCCCCCAGGCTTACGTGAGGTGTGCTGGTTTCCATTTAGTTGGGTTTAGTTTGGTTTAATTTGCACCTGGTTCCTCCCCAGTCATAATTTTATAAGGCTCTAGGGAGCCTTCTGCAAAATGTTACTGCTTTTCCTTTATGTCTTGGCTAATAGGAGTCTTTCTGAGAATAATCATCCCCTTTCTACTCCCTTTCCAAAGTTTTGTGGCCTTGCAAGAGTTAAAATCCTGAACTCTCCAGCACCAGTAAGAAAATAAAATCAAAATGGTGAATATTGCACCATCTTGAGATCTTTTCTATAAGTGGCTCTACAAAAAGGCCCTCAAAATACGGATTTCCAGTGAGGCAGCCCCAAAATCTTTTGCTTTTCCTCTTTGTATTCAGACATGCACCAATATTGTGACTGGTGCATTTGGTCAAGCCAAGCCAGATGCTGCTCTTATTTAGCGAGTGTCTTCTGACAACTTGCATGAGCCTTTCGTTAGTGTACAGGTAACTGAACCAGAGTTACGGTGTGGGATTGTTACCTTCGTCTCAATAACCTCTCAATAAGCCGTTTATCCCACAACTGTTATTGTGTGGGTGTGCGAGATAAGAAAATAAAACAGTTTCTGAGGAAGCTGTCAGTGTGTAGCAGGTGGTGTGCTGCTTGGAGTTTATTATTGGGTACCAGAGTTTCTTTAATCTGACTTAGTACTGAGAAATCTTAGCGATAAAAATTGTGCAACAAATAACAATCTTCTTAGGTTGAAAATGCATTTCAGCTGTGCAAAATAAGTTTGATAGCTGCCACTTTGTGGCTTTGAAATTGCTGATTAGCCTACATTTTGCTGACTGGTGCAGCTATTTGTTTCCTTTTATTGTCATTTTATTAAGAATAGGGGTGCTCTGGTCTGATGCATTAGGCCTCAGTCCTGCAGACCTGCAAGCCTTAATTCTGCAGGTTCTCTTGCCTGTAGGTAAGATTATATTTATTGTACCTAGATGAGTGATCATGTCTTAGATGCAGGAAATGGAGTGTGTTTTGCTTCCTATATGATATTTTAAACTATTTTAAAGAGAATTGCTCTTCAGCTTGAAGACTCTTGTTTGTACAAGGGCAAGTTAAACTCACCTGCTTCAAGAATCCAGTGTATGTTAAAAATAAAAAAAAAAAGTAGCCTTGGGTGAAGAGGTACAGGCTATCTGACTATCTAATTCCTCAGTCTATTTTAGGCAATGTTTATATCAAGAAAATTAATCTGCAGAAGGGCTAAAAATATTTATGTTCTTACCCACAGAATATCATTAAAAAAGTGAATGGTAAGAAGTTTGTGTACAAGTTTGTTTCCTATCCGGAGATTTTAAATATGGATCCGCTCGTGGTGGGCCGTATAGAAGGAGACCCCGAAATGGCTGCTTTTGCAGAAGTCAGCAGCGCTCCAAAGGATGTGGAAAACTGTGGGAAGGAGAAGGCTCAGTCCTGTGGTAAATCCTCCAGCCGCAATGACTATATCCACTCAGGCTTGTACTCCTCGTTCACTCTGAACTCCCTGAACTCCTCCAGCGTGAAACTCTTCAGGTCCATCAAGATTGAGAATCCAGCGGAGAAACTGGTAGAGAAGAAACCTGCTCAGGACCCGACCCCGTCTGTCATCAAGTTTGTCACCATGCCCTCCAAGAAGCCGTCAGCTGTCCCCCTGGTCTCCGCCACTTCAACAGTCTGCGTCACTTCAACTGCTGCTGCCACTTCAGCTGCCTCCTCTCTCCCAGTGGCATCAGAAGAAGCTCTCCAGACCCTGGAGACTCTTGTTTTACCCAAGTTAACTGTCCCCGAAGCGCCAGCACCTTTGCCAAACTTAACCACCAGCTTCACCCCTACTCCACCCGTGTCCTCGGTTTCTCCCAGTCTGCAGGTTCCTTCCACGCCTCCTTCGCCACCCTTGAGCTCGAATCCTGACCTGGACATTGACACGGACATAGAGTCAGTGGCTTCTCAGCAGCTGGAGCAGGCTCAGAGCTTTCAGCATCAATCCCCGGAGCCCAAAGAGCAGGATTCGTCTGTGCTGGAGAAGGAGTTTGCCAATCACCTCTCCAGGTCGAAAAAACCCAAAGGGCTGGAGTTGGCTCCCACTCTGGTCATTACAGGCAGTGATCCAAGTCCGTTGGGGATACTGAGCCCTTCTCTCCCAACTGCTTCTCTTACTCCAGCACTTTTCTCTCAGGTAACCTAATCCCTTTCTTAAGCTTCCCTTTTTACTTATTAATAGTAGTGCTTATATTTAAAAACAGGAAAATACAAGTGAAAAATAGCCAGTAGGTGGTATTCGGAGTTCTGAAAGCCAGGATATCACTGCTTTTTGTTTTTTAATTCCTATAAAACAGAAGGTTGTTCCAGAACATTTGTAATCAGTGTTAACTTTCATCTTAAAGCGTGCCCAGGGGTATGTCCCCTATACGTGCCTGTCAAGGATAGCATACGGGGGCAAACCTCAAACCAGCTCCAAGTAAATCTTCCCAGCTTGACAGGGATTTCTTTAAAAAACTCTGAAACGTGTCCATGTCTTTCCGTCTGATTGGGCAAATGGTTGAAAAATAACCAGAGAACCACTGAAGTTTCTTTTAACTGTGCTTTTTAGCTTGAAATAGCAGCTATTTGCTTAAGACAGAGTGTTGTGACTAAAAGTAGTGTGGATGGCTGCCTAACTGGGGTGTTATCGCTGTGTGGAAAAGGAAGATTTTCATTCCTCATGGGAGATTGGGAAGAGAACGGAATACGGCTAGGCTGCTGTATCGTTCTGCATATGTTTAATCTCTTTGCTTTAATAAGCTGGAGTTGGAAGGAAACTGTAGGGAAACTGCTGATTGAAGACCAAAACAGCTCAAGACAGGAAAAAACTCAAGCGTAGCTGCTCTTTTGGCACCCCTGAGAGTGTTTGGCCGGGGAACCTGGAAAATCCAGTGTTTGCAGAAGTTGGATGTAACTTTCTTTTGTTGTAGCTAACATTCGGTGTCACCTAGGTCATGCGTATGCCCAGTGCCTGCTAATTTTAAACTCATAAACGGAGTTTTCCAAACTCTTACAGGTGTTCCGCACGGGATTGCACAAATCCGGTTTGCTGTAGGTTGCAGTGGGAGTTGGCAGCTGCTGGGAAAATGGGGCCAATTGCTGAGAACGGGGAAGCGGGGCAGGACGATCGGTGCTCTTGTGGGTTCGGAGGGAGGTCTGGGAGTCCCTGGAATGTGGATCCAACCCTGTGCAGCTGTAGCAGCTGGATTATTGTGCCTGGGTTTCCATATGCTCTGCATTACTCTCCGCGCAGGTTTAACTCCTAGCTGACCCTCTCTGTGTCCTTGCAGACTCCCATCCTGCTGACGCCCAGCCCCTTGCTCTCCAGCATCCACTTCTGGAGCACTCTAAGCCCGGTTGCTCCTCTCAGTCCTGCCAGGTTGCAAGGTGCTAATACCCTCTTCCAGGTAAGCCGGCCTCTGCCACGGGGCCACACGTTTTAAATTAATGCCAATTTGTGTTGTAATTAGAGATGGAATTTTTTTAGGTCTGTCCCTTCTGTAAAAAAATGCCTTCCTGTACCATTCCTGGTTGAGACTTTACCAGAAATGGAATTTGGTGCTCTCCACTGAGGCCTCTAACAGTTTGTTCTGCTTCTTCTGCTCAAGCACGTTAATTAAATCTCATTGCTATTAATGGAAGGGAGATTTTGCATCTGTGTGATCCCTGTAGCAACATGTAGCACTGTTTTGCATGATCTTAATGTTTTGCCCTCTTCTGCTGTTTGGAAAGTCTCAGCTTCAGTGTTTGCAATGCATATTTTTGTTTAAGTAATGTATTTTAAAAGGCCTCCAGTTGTAATTGCTGATGCTTCTTTCCCTTTGGAACTAGAATAAGCCTATCTACTGCCTGATTCTGCTTAGAAAGGATGAAATTTAAAGAATCGTCTTTTGGGTTTATATCTGGCATCTCCATGGAGATGAAGGCAGCTTATATGTACAGGCAGAACAGGGTTTAAACAAGGAGAGCTGAAAATCCATTGGGTCCCTTTCTCTGTAGTAGCTGACAGGGAATCGAGGAACAGTTTAGAGCGTATGTTTCCAAGAACCTGTATTAAAATCACTGAATAGTCGTGGTACTAGTTCAATGTAGAGCCCATGGCGAGTGCAGGGGTTGCAGGGGGTTGTGCACGGCTGTACTCGACACAACAGCTGGATCAATAGAGCCTGCAATTCCCTGGCATTTAAACAAACCATCCCTGGAGGAAGCCAAGAAAATTCCTTGAAAGTGTTTTGGTCTTTGTTACGGGGGAGCTTTTATAGACATGGATATGAGAGGAGCAGTAAATTAAAATGGCCTTTTTCTTAATCATTTCTCTTTTGTCTCTTAGTTTCCATCAGTGCTGAACAGTCACGGGCCGTTTACTCTGTCTGGACTGGATGGACCCTCTACCCCCGGCCCGTTTTCCCCTGATCTGCAGAAGACATAGCACACGAACTGTGGAAAGGACATATTGGCGAGCAAGGGAAAGATGCTGACACTTATATTTAACCATGTTTTTTAAATGAGCAATTTATAATTCCACAGAGATTATCAACAGTCATAGTTTCTGCCATTCCCAATTAAAATGCCTTTTTTTGCAAAATTCCCTTTTTTGAAGACCCAAATCGGGAATGTATATGCAAACGCCTTAATAGGAGCCAAAGCTCCAGTCTCTTCTCTTCCCTCCTGGTTTGGAAAACTTCGCGATGGGTAAAGGGAATTTCACTTTGTGTTGCAGTAGCTGAGTCTGCACTGACTGCAGTAAAAGGTATCAGAGAAGTCTTTTCTCTTTGACTCTTGGAAAACCCTCCGTTCTTCTGCTTCCTGCGCTTGGCAAGAAGAAATCTAATCCTGATTGAAGCTGGCATTCCAGGAAATGCTGGGGAAAGGGGTGTGTGTGCACTCAGCTTTGCCTTGGGGCCTGATAAACTTGGGCAGCAACAAAACAGCTGGCGTCTTATCTGCTGTAAAAACATCTTGTCTTTTTGCAGGGAGCAATTTTCAAGGAAAAACTCAACGACGGTGTTACTGAGATACAGACATTTTTTGAACAGCTTTGTGTACAAACAGTGCAGCCTCTCCAAGAAACGGGCTGGACGCTTCCCTGCCCTCCCTTCGGCGAGGAGGCAAAGCCTGGAGACAAGCGAGTGGCGGGGTCGCTTCCTCTCGGTTCTCCGATCGTTTGAATGCTGCAGTCCAAACATTTCTTTTGCCAGAAATCTGTTAAAAAGCCTGTAATTTGACTGCTAGAAAATTAGCAGAACCATGGACTTTACGTGAGGTTTGAGGGTGCGTTTGTACTCGGGGAGGTTGCTGCCTGATGCTAGAGCTTCAGCCCCAAGCGGTGGGTGAGAACACTAACGTCCGAGCATTAACGTTACTGCTCTTTCCCCACAGCTGAGACACTTGAAGCGGAAAAGCTCCTTTTCTCCCAGCACTTATCCCAAGTTTTGCTTTAAATCTATTGCTTTTTGTTATCTGAGGAGGAGCTGAGACCCTAAAAAAGTTAGGCCTAGTGTGTACAGATAGGCGAGAGGTGTCCCACTATATCAACCTTACTGTAAATTTGTGCTTGCTTATTTTTCTTGGTGGCTTTATGCGTATGGATTAGTACGAGTTTAGTTTCCAGAGCCATTTGAAACACTGATGAAATTAAGTTTGTACGTAGATTTTAGAACCTCAGGAGGCCTTTTAAGAGAACTGAGGAATGAAAGAGAAGAGTTTCTCCTCTCGCAGCCCTTGGAGAGTGGCTGCCGTGGTCTGTTGGCAGTGGGATTTGTGTCCTTCCACTGTGGCCATTGCTGTCAGGCAGCAGCTTCGGTTTGCTACTCACATATGTACGTTGAGCTCGTGCTGCAGGATAATCTTTGGCGTAAAATGTCCACTAGAAAGCAGAGCCCATCCCTTTGCTCTGCCATCCTCGCTGGCTGTCTCAGACTGAAGCTTTAGTGATCAGGGGAAGATCGTGCCCTTGGAGCAAGGGAAGCTGTGGATCCGTGGCAAGCTCGACTTCTGTGAGTTCTCCCTTTGCCATTTGTGCAGGCTCTGAATTCACTTTAATGCATATCTATGACGACACCCTGATTAATTTACTGCAGGGACATTTTTGCTATAGTCTAGCACTGACATACCCAAACCACGGGGTGTGTTTTTGGTCTTGGTGGCTGGGTGCAGTGGTGTCACTTCAGGGCACCGTCCATGCAGAAAGTCCCTTGTGCAGAGGGAGGCTGGAGAAAAGCACGTGCCTGGCTCTAGGGAGAGGTTGCAGGGAATTAGCTGATGGAAAGAACTGTCTTCCCGTTAGGTTATGTCCGAGGCATCATTCTGATGCCCACTTTAGACATCAGAGAGAGGACACAGTTCCTGTGCCGGTGGCTCTTAAGTGACTATGTGCAATATTGACTCTTTTTTATTTTAATGCAGGAAGAAAGCTGCATATTGTGATTAAGAGCAGGCCTCGGGAATTTCTGGTTTGCATGATGGTTTAGGAGTCTGCTCTAGAAATTCTATATAGTTATGTATAAATAGCAGCACTTTCAATGGTTGCATTAGGTTGGCCAATTTGATACCCACCCAGTGTGTGGACCTGACAGCAACATCGCAGACTAGGATTAGAATTTAAAAATAATTAATGAGCACTAAAGACTTGCAATTAAAGACTTGCAATTTAATTGCTTCCCTTTCCTTGTCCCCTTTGGAGAAAAGCCAAATTTATTTCCTTAAAAGTTGTGTATGTGCACAAATGCACTTAATTTTTTTGTAGACTGTATCGCTTTGAGTATAGGTATTCCAGAGAACCAAATGTTAATGTAGCTTTTCAGTATTGCTTGGCCTGATGTCACGCTCTTCTCCAAGTAGTTTCCTAAGATTGCACTGGGCAATCATCTTTTCTTTGGAAATACCTTCTTCAGAGGAAATTAATACGAAAATGCAGCCCGTATGTGTTGGTTTCAATCTGATAATGCCCAACCTCCTGACAGATAGCACTGACAGGTGATTATTTTTGCATCTTAAGCAGATGCCTAGGAAAACAGAAGTCCCCTGTAGGATTATAATCTCAGGAGCAGTTGGCAAAGCAGGTTGGAGGGTGCGAGAGGAGATACTTGCCCACCTTTTCTCCAGTGTGACTTTCAGGTTGCTTAGGGTGATGCCGTCTCACTAAACACACGTTTAACCTATACATAACAGCCAGCTTTTTGGAATGGGCACGTTCCCGACGGAGCGCAGTGTTGCTGTGCCTCCTTGGAGCGTGGTCAGTGAATCCCTGGGACGCACCTGGCTCGATTCTGGAGTATTTTGGAGCTTATTTTTTAATCCAGCATAGGAAAGGTAGGGGTTAATACAGACTCTTTTGGTTGCCATGTTAGCTGTTTGTGTAGGGGTATTATATCACACTGGTTTAAAGCAATTAATAGTGCAGCATTACGGGAGCATTTTACTACATTAAAATTCCTGTTGCTGACGTAGCTACGGTATTCTCAGTAGTTTTTGCATTGCAATGGTTAACGCAGAGATGACAGCAGAATTAGACTGGATGAGCATGGAAGCTGAACACGTGTCTTGCTTCTGGAAACCTCTTTTCCCTGTTCCTACTGGTTGGTAATAGCAGGGAGCTCCAAAGCTCGTGCTGTTTTTGCCCTCTGTGCCACGTTCGGCTCTTCCTGAGGTCCTGAACTGCAGGATGCCACCAGCAACGCGTGCTGCTGGCCAAGGCCCTCGGTGGCAAGAAGAAATATGTAATTACAACCCTATGCTTGCACAACCAGGCTTGTTTTTCCTCCACCTGTTTCCAGGGAATATAAATCTAGCCATGAGGATGATGGAGGAAAGGGTTTTCCCTCCTGTTAGCTACGTCTAGACCCTTGTTTCACAAGACTGGTCTTCAGCGGTGTCTGCTGAATGTTTTTCCTGTGCTCCAGCACACTGAAGTTGCAGTAGGTCGGGAGGTGTTGAAATTCCTTGGATTTGAGCATCCTTTGTATTCTGGAGACTTCGCTATCCGTGCAATTGCTGGCTAATGGCGCGTGCGTTATACTATTAAAGGCTTTGGCTATTCAGTGGTTTGTCTAGGATAATTCCACCTTTTGATATCTTTTCAAGCTCAGATATCCAGCAGATAGATTGTTTTTGTTTTGTATAGTGTTCATTTTAACCCCAGGAAGGCGCTTATGTGTGTATCTCCCTTTACACAGCTTTTACAAATGCAGTCGTCTCGTGCAGGAAGACTCCCTCATGATTTCCACTTTGATGCAAGAACTCCTGCAAAGTGAGAGCGGATCAAAGAACTAGACTACCACATTGATGCAGTTTCTCAGGTGAACTGAAATGCAGGGTTCTGATCCACTTCTGTAGCATTTTTCTAGTGCTGCGCTCAGAAGCCTCCAGCTCTGACAGTCTACTAGCTATCCGTGTGTTATTCATATACCCTTTTAGTTACTTTTTGCTACTGTTTTATAGCATTTTTTTTGTATGTACTCATGTTTTATTACACAATTTAACCTCTTCCTTTTTTAATGCATGCTTGTTTACAAGACGCATCTCAGTGTTGTATCAAGAGGTGATCTTGGTATTGTCAGCTATGAAAATACTACATCAGTAGTTAAGGAACAGTGTGGAAGTTGCCAGATATTTTAAAACTCGATGTTTGGGTTTTGGGTGTCTGCAACAGTTCTGTTCTGTTCTGTTCCTCATTTCTCCTGTGTAATGCAGGTACCTTCGGTATGGATAGTTAATTTTGTCTTAATTATGGAGCATGGTATTGCAAAGAGCCTGAGCCCCACAGGATCTTGAATGCAGCAGACAAGTTGATGAACCATTAGAATTGCAGTCACGTCATTGGGAAGCTGATTTGGGGCGTTCTTAACGACATAGAGTATGTCTTGCCTAAACAGGAATTTTAATGGTTTGATTGAATTTAATTAAACGCTAAATGGCAGTGGTTGCCCTTCAGTCTGAACAGTATTAGCGAATCTGCTTAATGCAGAAGCCTTGGAAATGCCACAGTTGATCTGCTGAAATCAGGGGCTGTCAGATGGAGATTAAAAGATAAACTGCAGTGGCAGTTGTTTGAGGCCGTTCTTGGCTTTAAAAGAGCCCTTTATAAAATCTGATTCTGCACGGAGAAATATTTTAGACCCAAGCCCTTTCTCTGCAGCCTGCTCTTATTGCATCCCTAAGGATGCAGTATTGGAGCTGCAGAGCCAGTCTGTGTCAGATTCCAGCTCTTGGTGCCAGCTAAAACAGAGGCTTCAACTTTGGCTTCGGTGTCTAGCGACGCTTGAATTTATCCTATTTTTGCTTTTGTACAAAGAAATAAGGGAGAATGTTTGCAGCAGAATGTTGATCCTTTTGGAGGACGCAGCTTTGCTGACCACGACCATGCTTTTTTTTAAAAAGAAAATGATATAACTTGCAAGGTAAGAAAGCAGGGCAGGGCCCAGTGTTTTGTCTTGAATGTATATGCTAATGTATTTCCCTTTTGGGATAGCAAGCTTCATTTGTATGATTCTAAAAACAGTCAACTGACTAGAACTGATTTTTTATTTACTCTCCCTCTCCAAAGACTTTTGTAGAAGATTTTTGACTGTGGAGCTGTTCCATAGATCTGCTAGAAAGCGTGCTCTGACGGCTGAAAACTTTGGGTTTTTTATATGCATCGTTTAACTGAGATGGGACTGGCTCGCTCATACGCACATCCGTGTGATGCACACGCGTGTGCTTGGCGTGTTCTAGTGCCAGCCTCGTACAGCCAGCGCTTACCGTGTGTCCTGGAGGAATTCTGCACTATGCAGGTGCCACTTTTCAATGTTTTGCACATGCTGTTGTGGTTTTTGGGGGGGATCGTAGTACTCTAATCCATTTTGCCACATTGTGGACTAAGTATTTGCCAAAGGTTATTTTTAAATGCATCTTTGACGTTGTTCTAAGCCGCAGCTTTCAAAAAAAAAAAAAGTGTCTTAAATTAATCTCTGAATAGTTCTATGTTCATGGAACAAAAATTTTGGATATTTTTTTGTTTTTCCAAACATGTGCTTCTCGGTTGAGCCCAGGCGTTGCAGAAGGTTTTCATCTCAAAGTCTTTTTTGTTTTTTTGCTCTGTAACATGGTAATTCTGACCCTTTGGAAACCGGGGGTGGTTCTTGCAATGAGACACGGCTTGAACGCGAGCGGAGGAGCGGCCGGAGCGCGTCGTGTTTGCAGCCCCTTTCAGTCCTCGAGCAGCAGCAGAGCTGCACCAATAACTGGAAACTCTTACTATTTGTTTTCTTTTTGCATTTGTTCTTCTCTGAACACAGGAAGGCTTCGTGGACGGCCTCTGCATGGGTCCTAGTGTGTGCTGTGTGCTGGGGGTTACAATACCTGCCTTCGCTCGAGGCTCCTTGAGATGTGTTGTGGTTTTTTCGGCTGGCATGTCTTAAATCTTCAGGCTTTGGAACTGCTTTATAGACTTGTGTTGACTTTTTGTTCTGCTGTTGTTCAGTTGCACAGAGTTTTATATATATGATGTACTAGTTTTAATGTTAACTCTCTGTGAACAGGGTTGAGATTATTCCTTGTAGTTAAAGAAATAAGTTGTATTCTGAAACGCCCTTTTAAAACTCTTGTTTGTATTCTGTTGCAGTGTTACCAGATGGCCTTATGTACGTCACAGTGTTTTGTGATAAGTACAGTAGCACATTTATGCTTATCTCCCTCCGTTTTTATAGCTGAGAAGTATATTCTTAATAACAGAGGTGAATAAATGGACAAATTCTAGTGACATGTACAGTAAGGATACGCATATCGGTTGTTGCTTGTAACATATACTAGGACAGCTGGAATTAATATGAGATTGAAACACCAGGGATCATTAACCAGCAGGACACTCTGTCTTGGGAAACTCGAGAGCTTTTTTCTGCCGGCAGGTTTATGTCGGGGTCCAGGGGCTGGAAATGGGAGCGGAGGATCCCATTTACCCCCCGGAGACTCTGCTCCTTGCAGCTTTTCTCCAATCCCCGAGACAAGACGTAGGGGAGGGAAGTTTAAGTTCAATGGTAGAGCACTTAATAACCTAATCAGCTCTGATGCTATGTGGCAGTTGTTTTCTGTTTGCTTTTAAAGTGCATCTCTGTTTTGGAAAGTGACTTTCGGATGCTTTTCCTGTTACTCCTCAATTGAATTTTTAAGTTAAGCTTGGAAAACCAGCAGCTGATGTCTGCGGGCTTTTTTTTATATATCACAGCAGCTCTGACATCTTTACTTAGGGGAAACTGAGACAATCATGTCAGTCAACTTACTCCTTTACTCTGTGTTTCAGAGTCTATTTTACTTTCCTGTAAGTTGAATCGAACTGTCAGTAAAATTATATTGAAGGCAGCAGATAACATTTTCTACTACTCTTTCCAGAACAGAACTGCATTTAATGTATACTGCCAAGTCAAGAGATGAAATAAATTTCTATTACGGTGTAGAGAATGTCTGCTGACTTCCTGCACTGGAGATTTATTTTAGACATGGTTTTTTAGAAACAGCCGTGATTTTGCACCGCTCATGGTGCTGGTTACGGTCGGATAAACCTGCCTGGGATAGAGTAGCTTCTCAGCCTAACATCTTTTTTGGAACACACACCTATAATCCAGAGTATCTTGATGCCATTGTGTTAAAAAAAATGCTGGTATGTAATGCAAGTACATTAATAGCCAAAGTTTTCCGTAATTGTTCGGTGTTACTAAATTTGCTTTTATTTAACCTTCCGAGATAACATATTAGGAAGACCTTCAGCATGTTGATAGCATATTGAAAAAAAAAAAGAAAAAAAAAGAAAAAAAAAAACAGCTTTACTATAGCAAATATGCAGTTATTTGAATGCATTTCAGGTGTGGCAACAATTTGCAGGGCAAAGTTCTAAGCTGCAAAGCTTACTTTGGAGGAGGTGCACTGTAATGACACTTCGGAGTATCAAATGCTGCTTTTAAACAGTGGCATTTTTGGCAGTTGTTACTCAAACATAATGAAGGTCTTTCCTGAGAAATCAGGTGACTTTTCTATTGCTTCGATTTTTTGTGCAAAAAAAAAAAAAAATCAATGTATTGCAATCTTTTTTAAAAATGGGGTGGGAATAGTTAAAGAAAAACTATTTTATGTAAGAACTGACAGAGGGATTTGCTTTGTATAATGCAAGCTGGCTTTAAAAAAGCATTGTAGCAAATTATTCAAGTCAATCATATGTTAATAGTTATGTGCAACCAGACATGCAAAACAATTGTATTTTTTTAAATAAATATTTTTAACAAAGTTACTGCTCTTTTTGCCTGTCTTTGCTGTAGAGGAGATGGGAAGGTGCAGGGCAGCGAGCCCTGGGATAAGGCTGGTGCTAACCTGTGTGTTCCTAGGGACACAGGATCCATCCTGCTGTGCTGGAGATGCTGCTGCAAGCTTTGGAGAGTTGCTGCACGGGCTTTTTTTTGCCGTTTGATTAAGATCTCCCTTGGTGAGTATCTCCAGACTACAAAATGCTGATGGTAAAATGGACATTTGCATTATCAAGCACCCTTCTGGCAAAAGGAAAACTCAGTTCTGGCACTAGCATTTAGCCAGGTTTTATCCATCTTGCAAGGATAAAACCAGACTTCTTTATACTGCTGCCACCCTCTGTACTAACATATGTGTAATCTGTCTGAGCAGCCTTCTTTCAAAGTAAACATAATTTATGGTTTCAAGCTGATTTCCATTGTACAGCAGTGGAAACAGTGCTCTCACAGAGCTCTATTAATGACAGATTTTATTTTCTGCTGCAAATGGCCTTTTCAACACCCCTCTTCTCATCCCGGCGCTCTCAAGGAGAAGAACAGTGGCATCCTGTGGTGCTAGAGAAGAATTACAGCTCCTAGGGCACTGGATCCGAGGTAGGAGCAGGACATTTAGGAGAAAGCCCCTAAGGCGGTTGCATTTGACACTTTCTCCCTGCTTTGGTCTAGCACATGCTCAGCCTATGAAGTCAACTCAATATATCCACTCTTCTGAAAGGAATTCTGCCGAAAAAGGTGTTTTTTGGAAGGTAAGACACTAATGCTTGGAAAAAAAAGAGAAAATTCTAAAACCACTTTAAATTAAACACCGTCACAATGATTGAGTCAATCTGAGAGCCGGAACTGTTCAAGGCGTAGCTGATAATCCTGGGCCAGAAAAGGCTTAAGTCACCCGAGTCCAGTCACACTGAAATCTAGCAATCAATCATCTTTAATTAAACACTGCTTTATATACACACATACATATGTACATCCACGTACAGCAGTTAAAGCAAAAAATACATGTCCAATCACTCACTGAAGAAATAGATGTACGGAGCTTTATGCTCTCCCAAAGCCAGTCCTTTCTTCATAGCTTGTAATAGGGCATGCGTGGGGTATAAAAGAGTACCTTACAGAAGGCACCTATTTTAATTAATTAAGTATTGCACAGATTAAGCAGCTGGAGGCTGGCTCCCCAATACTTCTGTTGAAGCTTCAACTGGAAGCTAGAAATAAAACCGCCCTATAAAACACTGCAACGTAGCAGCTAAACTAATGACTGAAAGCAAAACAAACCACCACAATTCATCGTTGACTCGTAAAGCTAATGATTTTAATGATCAAGAGGCCCTAGCATGCTGAGTAAGACACTGTCTTAGTGAACACGGCTGACGCTGTGTAAATATACAAGAATTAGCAATTTGTGCAAATATCGATAGATCCTGCTACCACTGTGCACTTGGTGGTTTGAGAGGAATGTCATTTTTCCCTTTGGAAAGACACATGGAGCTCACGTAGGTACCCCAGTGTTGCCCAAAAATGAATTCAAAACCGGTACTGTTCTGTAACTCATAAAGGCTCCTGTACGTTATAGACCAAGAGAAAAAAATAAGTTCCTTGACGAAGCCAAGAGGTAATTAAAGTGTAATAAACGGAACGAACAGACCCCTCCACCCAACCTGTTCTCTGATTTGGTACAAAACAGTAACTTTCTCCATCCTACCTGCTGTAGCAGCCTTTTGGATACAGGGCCAGGCTGCTGTTTCCAGTCTTCCTATCGGTACGTGTGACATGGGCAGCTTGTGCTTATCTTGACACAGTGTTTTAGGGCAATTTCTTGATTCTGACTTACTCCAATCTAATGTGCGTCTGATTGCAGAGAACTTGCATGATTCAGTCATAAAATGTGAAATCATCCTCAACACTAACGCTTAATTGGGTGTTGTTTTATTGCTTGTCTAGGGCTTGTCCACTTTCCTTAGCGCTGATAAAGTCCATTGTCATCCGTTACTGCTGGCTTGTCAGGCGAGGGGGCATCCAGATCTGCAAAATGGACATTGAGACACTTTAGCTGAACGCATAATTCTATAGCGCTTTAAATGCACTAACTCTATAGCGTTTAAATGCACTAAATTCTATTGTGCTTTAAATCCATGTGCTCTCTTAACAGGGATGTTGCTGCTCTGTCACTAGAATCAGCTTCATCAGCCCTGGGAGAGGCTTCCAGCTGCAGCTCCCCAGCCCCGACAAGCTGTTTGACTGCCAAACTGTGCTGCTTTTATGAAAGATCCTTATAAAATCAGCTCGTCTGAGGCAATAGGTAAGAGGGATCCTTTCTCAGGGATGCTCTTCTGATGGCTGCCTTGGAGGGGAAACCTCTGCTCTTCCCGGATTTTGGCTTTCGGGAAGCTTGCAGAATCCTCTTCCAGCAGGTCTCAACCCTCTCCTACCAGCTCTGCAGCACCTAGTGCCCAGGAGCACTGTCACAGCTACCATCCTATCTGTAAGGATTTGCATCCTATTTCGATTACAGCTCTGTGGTCCACAGAACATTCCTAGTTTTCCCTCACTTCTCTAACTGCAAAAAAATAAAATAAAAAAGCAAACGCAGAGCTGTGGCTGCCAAGGCTTTGTGGGCAAGTCCAAGCAGGAAGAGGGGACAGGAAGCAGGAGTAAAATAAACATTTCCTTGCATTTTGCTGAAGTGTCGCAGCCTGCTTATGTATTGATGCCTATGGCACTCTTCCTCTCATTCTAGAGCAGAGCTGAATGCTGGCGCTTTCTTACCTGCGGAGGGCTTGGGGTACATCCTGTGGAAGAATAAGAGGAAGGCGTAGAAGGTAAAGGCCAAGCCTCCAAAGATCATCCCACACACCAGGAAGCTGTAGCTGCCCTGCTCGTGTATGATCTGCAGTCAGAGCAGGGGAAAAAAAAAGAGAGGAACGTGTCACAGCACTCAAATATTGAATTAGCTTTGGGTGACGTTGGTGCCAGCTTTACTCTTGGTAGGTGGCTCAAGGGTAGCTCAGGGCTCTTGCCCAGGAGCTGGCCACGTAAGGGAGTAAAAGATCCTGCATGTTCCAGGCCGGTTTGGGCATTCCTGGGCTTTGTCCCCACTTACCGAGCCCACCAGTAGCTGTAGGACCATCTCCCCGATCCCGGCTCCGGTCACTAGCACCGTTGTGGCACAACCTGCAAGGAAAACAGCGTGAGTCATGTTGACAGGGAACAAATAACAGCAGCAGCACTCAGCTGGTGGCTGCTTTTCAACTGCTCTTTCGTGTCTCTCTCCACAGCATTTACAAATCCTTAATGGGTGTTTTCTTCCAGTGCTGAGAATGACTCTTGTGACACGCAGTAATACAGAAAGGGAAAAATTGGAGCCAAGCAAAGGAAAAGCTTGGCCTGTTTTGTCACTTGCATGAGCACCAACGCTTCCTGCTGGGAAGATCTCCATTCCCAAAGGCTGCGGTTGGCAGGGATGTCCTGCAGCAGCCGAGGGGTTTCGGGTCGCTGAGAACCGGGGCTGTGTTTGCAAAACAAGCTGCCCATGAGCCTCAAAAACAGAGCTGCTTGCAATGCATAGGAACCCTAAAACTGCCCAAAAATGGAGCTGCAGGGAGATAAGCACCAGTCTGGATCGCTGCATGCACCGGTTCCTAAAAGGAGACTTGGATAGTCTGCTGTTCTGACCAAAAAACTGGAAAA
Organism: Crypturellus undulatus; assembly: GCA_013389825.1. Lineage (NCBI taxonomy): Eukaryota > Metazoa > Chordata > Aves > Tinamiformes > Tinamidae > Crypturellus > Crypturellus undulatus. The sequence continues at coordinate 22,709 of VWPW01018261.1, forward strand.
AAAGGTAGTTTTCCCAAGTATATCTCGTCTTTCTAAGCATCCCTGAGCAGGGAAGGGGTTTGCTGGGGGCACCTTTGTACTGCAGGATGTCCTCGGTGTAGGCCAGCATGCTGGGGAAGGTGCTGCTGAGGAAGAGCCCCAGGCTCGCGGTGCCCACGAAGAGGAAGACGACGCTGGAGGAGAAGATCAGGAGCAGCAGGAAGGTCACGAGCACCCCAACCTGCGCGGACAGAGCGGAGCAAGGAGGTACAACACTGACTGCACGAGACTCCAGGCTGAGGGGTTTATTTTTAAATAAAAAATATTTTGGAAAAGAAAATAAGCTCTACTGAGAAAGCGATCACAGTCTCTGAAAAATGGAAATAATTAGCTCAATCTAAATTTATCTGCCTCAACAACGTAGGATTGGGTCCTCTTTCTAACAGAACTTTAACTATATAATGAGTATGTCTCGCTTTGATAAAGTAGTCACTTAAGACCATAATCAGAAAAATATTTTTCAGCTTTTAAATAAACCAATACTTCCACTTCTGTAATATTTAGATGTCTCA
>VWPW01018274.1:0-22497 GCA_013389825.1 Crypturellus undulatus
GAGGTGAACTGAAGGTAAAGCCAAGCTTATCTGCTGGGCCAAGGAATTGTATCCAGTCTCCTAAAGCAGGAGTTTTAGGTATGTAGGGCTTGATCACTTGAGTAGCATCTATGGGTGGGCGTTAGTGAACTAAGATCCTGCTGTTCCAAAACAGCCCGAGGAAAATAGTAGTCGGAGGCAATAGCTGGTTGTGCAGAAACCCAGCTAGCCCTCCTGTGTCTTAGGTTGCTGGGTGCTCACACTGCTTTCCCTTGGCTCTGAGCGTGGGAAGAGTGAACTGCCGAGCTCTATGCCAACATGCTGCCCTGCGGCAGCCCTCTGCTGTGGTCAAGAGCATTCACCAAGGCCAGATGCTCTCCTTTTGCAGGGGCATTTAGCGATTAAAGGACAACTTCCGTGGGGTTTTGATTTGCTGCTTCTTACCGGCTCCCTTAAGGTCCGTGCTGAACTGCACCTTGGTTCTGGCCTGGTCTATCCTCGTTGCTGTCCCCAGTGCGAACTGCCCATGGGCATGTTTGCAGGTGGAAGTAGAATCGTAGAGTTGTTAAGGGAAGGGACCTCTAGAGGTCATCTAGTCCAACCCCCCTGCACGCACAGGGTCACCTAGAGCACGTGGCACAGGGCTGCATCCAAGCGGGTCTTGAAGATCTCCAGAGAAGGAGACTCCACAACCTCTCTGGGCAGCCTGTTCCAGTGCTCTGTCACCCTCACTGTTAAGAATTTTTTCCTTAAGTTCCTGTGGAACTTTTGGTGTTTCAGTTTGTGGCCATTTCCTCTAGTTCTGTTGGTGACCAGCACTGAAAAGAGGCCAGCCCCATCCTCCTTGCTGCCTCTCTTGAGATACTTACACGCACTGATTAGATCCCCTCTCGGCCTTCTCTTCTCCAGGCTGAACAGGCCCAGCTCCCTCAGCCTCTCCTTATAGGGCAGATGTTCCAGGCCCCTGATCATCCTCATGGCCCTGCGTTGGACTCTCTCCAGCAGCTCCACATCCCTCTTGTACTGTGGGGCCCAGAACTGGACACAGTGCTCCAGATGTGGCCTCACCAGGGCTGAGTAGAGGGGCAGGATCACCTCCCTCGACCTGCTGGAGACGCTCCTCTTAATGCATCCCAGGAATGAATGTTCATAAGCCCCTGCTTTCAGCTAAGAAAAGGTGCAGTTACGCACTGTGCATAGTGGGGGGAGTCCTCCAAGAATCCACACAACTCTCAAAGTCTTCACTGTTCAAGCCCTCCTCTTCCACCCAACTTTAGAGGGTTGTCCTTCACTTGTAACTTTGGCCTTCCTTTCTTTTTTGATTAGCTGGAGGTGAAGGTGGTCACTACCGAGAGAGCAAAACATTTCTATGACGTCCAGGAGATTCCTGTCACCCTCTACAGTGATGAGGATGAGTGGCAGGTAGGTTGTTCTTCCTTTGGAGATGTCAAGGACTCTTCTGCTGCCATCACTAGTCACCTATTTTGTGATTCAAGTAGTTTTGTCATGCACGGATGCCTTTTGCTTCCAGCAGTGGCCAATGGAAAAGTAGCCTCCCTGGAGGATTCACTTGGAAAATGGTTCAGATGATGAACAGCAAATAGAAATGTCCCTTCAAGCCCCTTTGCATGGGACCATTTTTTATTATTTATTTGTTTATTTTTAATCCTGGGCCAGGGTTTGCCCCTGTGACATATGCTTTGGAATGTGGCTCTCAAAGAACATGTTCCCAGCAGTATTCCACAGTGGGGAAGGCTCCCAGAGTGGCAGGCAGGATGTCCTGTCAACATCTGTTTTTGAGATAGCTCCATTTTGAAAATAAAACTACAAACCTTAGTATCTCTAGAGAAAGAGGGGAAAAAAAGAAAAAAAAAAAAGTGAGTGGAGTTGCTGGGAAAGGTTTCAGGGAGCGCCAGCTTTCCGGATGCTGTTTTTTGTTGTGGCTTCCAGGAACTCGAAGAAGGAACAGTCTGTGGCCCTGACACACCTCTTGTCGGCCTGTGGTTGTGTGTGGCCCCTGAGGATCGGACGCCTAATGCGGCTTGCCACTTCTTTTGACGTTTTACCAGCAAACTGCGCTCCTGAGAGCATGAGAACTCCCTGGAGTCACACAGAGCTTAGGAGAAAACAGAAGCACTTGTTTAGAGTAAAGAGAGCAGGGAAGAAGCCAGTTAGTTAAATCTAGTCTATCCCTGAGAAAGCCAAAGGGATTTTTCCCTACTATACTCATGAGGGTTCACTTTGCTGTTGTGCCTAAAAGGCTTAGGAGTGTGCGCCCTAATTGGAAATGACTTCTACAGCTAGAGATGTAAATCTCATTTAAAGCAAGTGGAAGGCATTGAAGTACATAATTCTCTCCCCTTAAGTCTACCCAGTAGTACATGGTGGTGCATATTTGGGAAGGATAAGGTGCAGGTTGTTCACAGCACGCATTGGTAACCTGTAATATCCACCTTGTCTCGTGCACAGCTGTGGAAAAGCCGTTCGGACCCGGTGCTGCACATCGAGCTCAGGCGCTGGGCTGACCTCATGGTGGTGGCCCCTCTGGATGCCAACACGCTGGCCAAGCTGGCGAACGGCATCTGTGACAACTTGCTGGTGAGTCTGGAGCTCTCACCGAGAGCTCTGCTTTTCCTGCTGCTTCTCATGGTTGATATTTCTCCCCTTTTACCTCCACCCTGTCTGTGTTATGCACGCACACACACACTCGCACATGAGTTCCTCTGCCTTTTTTGATGCGATACATGGAGACACCTGTGAGATCAGATAAAATTGTTTATTTCCTGTTACCTTACCTCCTCCCTCACCTAACAGCATAGCACAGAAATTCAAAGATGTGCACACTTATTTACCTTCCATTTTCAGCTATAGTGTGTTTTTATTTGGGTGGGGTTTTTTTTGTTTTGTTTTTTTTTTTTTTTTGGCTTGTTCAGGCATGTTTTCCGATATTGAAGGTGGCTCTGGCAAAAAGACTGATCATAAAATGCATTATACTTCTCTGCGTTAGTGACATGTGGCTCCAAAAATCCTGCTGGTCTTTTTGGAGAGCACTGTGGGGAGCCGAGATAAACCTTGCGAAAGGAAAACAAGTGTTGGAGGTCCTGGCTTGTTGACAAGTCAGAACAGATTCTTGCAGACTTTCCCTCTGCTGGAAAGCGTTCAAATGACAGGGCATAGGAAAGGATGGGCAGGGTGTAGTCAGTGCCCTCTGAGCACTGTATTAACTGAGCAGAGATTCTATTCCAGGCACTGATGTGAACTGTGGCTACTTGGGAATCTCCCTTTGCAGGACTGAGACCCTATTAGGGCTAGGCCAGGGGCTGCACATCGCACTGTTTAGGAACAACTGGCCTTTCTCTTGTAAAGGAGATGAAGTGATGGTAGGTTTTTTGGAAGCTCTGTATCATGGAAGAGTCGGGTATGATCCTCTGTAGCACACAGGAGCTTATGGATGGTTTGTAATCTGCCAGCATCTTTTATCATGGGCCAAATGTGTTCCTGCTCTGCTCATTTTGTATCCTGGAAACAGCAGTGCTTCTGCAGTGAGGAGTGCTGGATCCAGTTGGCATATTCCTTAGGGACTCTCTTGCCAACTCCTTGTGTTCAGCTTTACATCCGTCTCATCTGAAGCACTGTCTGGGGATTTTGGTGCTGCTGATGTATCTGTGGCCACACTTCAGTCCTCTTGGGCTCTCCCAAGAGGACTGGTTGTCAATCTGTTCGCTCCAGTTTTGGGGCTGATTGCTTGGCTCCTGGACAGCCAAGGATGGGATCTCTCCTCCTTGTAGCTTCCCTCATCCTTCTTCCCTGTCAGATATGAACTTGACTGGGATGTCATACAAATTCATAGCAGCCCTTGGATCTACTTGTGGGTTAGCACAGCCGCACTGACAGATGGAGGGTGTTGGCCCTCTAGTGATGCTGAGAAAGGACTTCTGTGCAGCAAAGAGATGAGGAGGAATGAGGAAGGCAACCGCATCGCAGCACTGAAACTGTTGTCTTCTTTTGCAGACCTGTGTAGTCCGTGCTTGGGATCTGAGCAAGCCCCTGCTCTTCTGCCCAGCTATGAACACAGCCATGTACGAGCACCCGCTCACAGCTCAGCACATGGAGCGGCTCAAGGGCTTTGGCTACACCGAGGTCCCTTGTGTGGTGAAGAAGTTAGTGTGTGGAGATGAAGGTCAGTCCTTCTGCTTGGCTTCTGACAGCTTTTCTGCACAAATGCTCCCACTGCAGGAAAGGGATGTGCCTTTTCTTGCCCTGTGCCCTTCAGAATGTTGGACTGCAGAAGGAAGGTGCTGTAACTCCATTGCCAAGGTTTATAGAAACAAACTGAAGCTTTGCACCTGTGCCAGCTGATTTCTATTATTTTTGTTCATTAATTATTTATTTTTGAGACGATCCAAGCCAGGCTTTCAAATGGGCCATCAGATTGGCTATATATTTTAAAAATATACCCATTCAAGAAGAGAGTAGACTGAGGAGAAGGCAGGCTTTGTGGGGAGCGTATCAGCCCGGGATTTGGGTATCCCTGCCCTCTACTCACATGGTGAATGGAGACCATTTTCATCAGTTCCTCATCTCTAGCCAGGGATAATATCTTATCCCTCAGAGCATGCAGTGAGGTTAAATGCTTGCAGACGTGGCTGAGGATGTAGCTGGACTTGCATTTAATATTTGTGGTTGTTTGTTACCCAGGTTACTTTTCAGTTAAATCAGCTTCCCCGTCTGGATTTGGTTTGGGGTGTTGACATCTGACTTCTCAGGGAAGTGAAAGAGGAGGGTGTAGGGAAAGCTGTCACACTCTGTTTCAAATGACTTGACTTAGCAGTATTATGCTTTGCTATTAAAATGGTCTCATTTGTATTTTGGGAGCTGCCTTAAAGTTATTTTGTCTTTGGGAGGCTTTTGGAAGGATTTTCATAGAAGCAAATTAGATGAATTGATTTACTTTTTTTATTCAGATAAACTTATTTTGTGCAAAGTCTGTAAAATGTCATAGCTATAATAGCAATTGTGGTGTTATCTGAACAGTAATATATACATTTTCACTTGACATCTCCAACTGTAACAATATTTTAGCCACTCTGCTGGATAGTTCAATGAACAGTGTGTAGTGAAGTATCCTTGATGGTTAAATTAGTGTTCTTCATGGTTAAATTCAAGGGGTGACTTTCATAGTTCCTGTATTCTTAGGTAGAGATGCATCTAGAGAGCGTATTTTGAAGCTGAAGACTAAGAAATATTTGCAGTTGGGTAAGTGTAGTCAAGTTACCAAGCATTAGTTAAAATGCGTGGACAACTTTGCTTCTACTGGGGTTTTAGTCCTTATTACATCCAGTTTCCTGCATGCTTGTAATAAAGGAAAACGCCCAAAAGAGGTCATTCCTTGCAGACATTTTGGCAGATATGGAAAGGCTGGCTGGAATATCTTCTTTTAGCTTTTTCTTTGTCTTTTTTTGGTACATGTATGGGATTTGTGTTCCTGTAGTGAGCATCTGAGTGCCTCTTAATAGGCAACCTGCTCATTCCTGCAGGTTCATGTGACTGAGGCAAGGCTGGGTTGTTGTCCCCTTTTTACAGTGGGGACCTGGGGTGCAGGAGAACCGTGTGTGTTGGCTCACAAGCACGAACATATCAGGGTTGGATGGTGAACGTGGTTTTTACCTTCTGTTCTTGTGCAGGTTTTTACCTTCTGCTCTTTCTTGGGGGTTGCCACCCTTGCGGCAGGGATGTGTGAGCCACATGAGAAGGAGCATGCGAATCGCTGCGGTTTGCAGCACAGAATGGCAAAGTAACCCGGCGTTGATCGGGAGTTACCGCATTGCACTAGCAGTTGTTTGGGAGCTGCTCCGTGTTCGGTTCAAGGGCAGGTATCCCTGGAGTGGTAGTCGCCACATCTGACTGCTCATGTTTGGGAGTCAGTTCGCAACAGGATTTTCCTGTTGGAAACTGCTGGGATTTTCCAGCCGTACGTAGGCATCTCGAGGCAGCTTCCACTGCTGACGTCTTCCTCACTCTTCTGCTTTCTTTTCAGGCCTTTTACCCCAAGGCTTTTTTTTCCAGGCTATTTTTTGTTTCATGGACTTCATCCACAAAGGGATTTGCTTGGCTTCCATCCCTGTACTAGGTAGCAAAGCTCAAACATCTGGTTCAGGAACAAAAAGATTGTTTGCACCAGTTTTGACTGTTGATGTTGTGGTTTATATTGCTTTAAAAGAGGTTGCTCTTCCTCTGCTTGTGTCACTGTTCCTGCCTGAAGTGGGCCAGATCCTGACTGTCACCGACTTTCTGTATGACAAGCTTTTCCTGGTAATCTTTTTTTCCCTAGGTGAGTGTTTCTACATGTAGAGATGCCCAGCTAAATTAAATAAAATAAAATGGCTAACTAGATTGAGTTGGGAATTAAAATAAGCTTCCTTGATTGGATAACTGAATGTAACCTACCAACTGTTGGCCTTGATGATATCTCTGTGCCACCATACAAGGAACCTTGGAGAGGTTCTCTGCCACAGCTGGGCCTGTAGCAGTTTGCCCTTGCAAAACACTTCCAAACTGTTGGTGTCTGTCATCCTTGGCTGGATTTCTAGAGCCTTGCAGACAGGAAGATTCCTGCCTGTAGGCATGATCTGTGCTCCAGGGCACGGTGCTTAGCAAGCTCTTGCTCAGCTAAACTGACACATCCAGCTGTGGATTGCCAGAGGTGTTGAGAATGGGGTCATGGAGGATAAAAGCTTGGAAATGCTCTCAAAGGTTGTAGTCTTGCCCAGCTGCAAGGAATCAGTTGAGAGGTTTCTCTTATTTAGAAAGACCTGACAAGTGCAGTTGCACTTAAGATTAGAGGACAGAGCTGCCCAAACCTGCCTGCTTTTTGTCTAAGTGATGCTTCAAACCTGGGATTAAGGGTCTGGACAGTCCATAGTGGAGAATGGCAGTCTTACTTTGCAGAGAGACTTGGTTCTCTTGTTCTTCCAAAATCATCGTTCTTAGTCTCGAATGCTCATGAGCTGTAACCAGCCATATCATCTATCCCAGGAAAAGCTTAGGTAGCTCTGGAAAATGAGGAGCCCGGAGAGATTTAGTGCTCTTGTTGCCTGCGGAAAGCCCCTCTCCCTGCTGTTGAGAATTGCCCTTCCCTGTCTCACCCCTGTTTTGCTGCTGTCTTTTCAAGCCTGCTGGTTTAGCTCCTCATCTGCACACTCGGTAACACATTTGTGGTCAATAGACTCCATCTTTCGTATCTTCTAGTGGAGCCAGAGGCTGGTGGGGAAAATATCTTCTTCAGCCCCAGGTGTATCAGAGGAGTGAGTAGACAGGGTTCTGTGAAGGTCGGTTGGAAACGATGATTTATTGATCCCTACTAGAGAGGGAAGCAAGAGCTTCACTGTAGACTGGATGTTCATCTGGCGGGCGACCAACCAATCCAAAAGGAAAGATTTTTACATTTTGTTTCGTCCAGCACTTAATCTTCTCCAAGAACTACTCCTAAGATTGAAGGCAATGCAAAGTCAGGACAGCTTTCTCTCTGATGTGAGTCTAACTGCAAAGTTGTTGGAAGGGTATGAAATCAGCAAGGCTTTTTGAACAGGCAAAAAACATTTTAGAAAGATATTGAATATGTACAATGTGAGTGTTCATGCTGGAGAAAGAGGAGGAAATGGAGTATCTGATTACCCCTTTTTTGGGTGTCCTTTACACACCAGCAGTAGTGTGAGGTAAGATGCTAGCTCTGTGCACACCCAAGGCTTTGATACAGGCACCTCTGGAGATGATTCAGAGCGTAAGGAACTTATTAAGGTCATATGAGTTTGTCTTTTGAGGTTTCTGGCCTCTCTCCATCGAGTGTCTGGGGAACTTGTGCTCCTGCTAAGACATCTAAGCTAGGAGTCAGACTGAGTGTGAGGCCTCATTTCACCTTCCTCATCGGTGGCACCCAGTGGTGCCACAAAATCCATGCAGATTCAGAGGATGTGGCTGAGGGGAAACATGTGGCTCATACCGTCTTCATGGCTCCAGGGCATTACAGTGAATGTTTGGTTTTCCCTCCAGGTCTAGGTGCCATGGCCGAGGTGGGGACCATCGTGGAGAGTGTGAGACGGATCCTTGCAGAACGCGTCGTGACAAAGCAGAGCTGATGGCCCAGCGTACGTACTGCAATGATTCCCCTCTCTGATGCCTTGGAGGTGAAGCCTACAGGAAGCAGAGCCGCAGTGACACGTGTATTTGCAGCCTGCCCGTCTGACAGGGGAGTGTGACGGTTGTGCTCCAGCTGGCGCAGCGCTGCAATGCGATGCATCATTGCAGGCTCTTTGAAACCAAAGCCGAGAGCACATATCTCTAGTGTGGGAAAACTTTGGTGGTGTCTTACGGAGAGGGATAAATGTTCTGCTAGTCATCCCCAAGTGTTTCACGCACAGTCCCTTCCTAGGAGGTTGCACAAGGACTTGCTGGCATGTCCCACACCCAGCAGTTCCCCAAGGGTGGTTAGAGAGGGGATGGTGGCAAAGTGCTGCTAATGGGGATAATGCCAATCCCTTCCAGCCCATCAGTATGGGCATGGTGATGGATCACTGCTCTTCAGAGCCTGGTCTGTAGCTGTGTTGGCTTCACGTTTCCAGCAGGAGTCACTATCCAAAAAGCATTTTTCTCTCTGGGAACTTAATAAAAGAGAAATTTTAATTCTGCTGCTGAAGAATTGCCTCTTGTAGCTATTTCGGGGGGGATTGTGCTTAACTTGTGCTCTGTTTTTATCAGATGTAGAGAAGAAAATGACTAAAAGAAGCTGTCTGCTCACTGAATTAGCCTTTGCCCTGTTGTAACTGTGGCATGGAAGGGATGCAGATGACATCTGTGGACCGAAATGACACCTAGATGCTTGACAGGAAGTGAGCAAGCTGGGCCCTTATGGAAAGGGTGGATGTTCCCAAGGCAGAGAAGGCAAACTTTTCCTATAACCGTCCTTTTCAGCTTGAAAATATACTGGCATGAAAAAAAGGGAAATCCCATGCCTGTGGGCCAGAGCGGCCAGGACTTCCCCAACCAGCCTCTCCTTGGAACCATGATCCTGCCCCAAGGGAGAAGGGGAGCGAGCTGGGGTTGTTGGGTACATCACCACGATGAGCACTGCTGCCTAGAGAGTTTGTTTTTAACAAGACCCAGTCAAAAGTAAGGATTTCAGTACAGAATGTGCTTCCTGCTTATGGGGGACAACCTTCAAACTGCTGAGCACAAGGAAAGAGGTTATCTGGGAATGTTTGCTCTCCTAATCTATTCTGCATAAATAAAAGCTGGACTGAACTTTCCCATTTTTGTCTCTCTCACAGAGAGAGAGCTGCACATTCAGAGCTTCTAGGGATAAAGTCAGAATGGGCCCTGGGTGAGTGGAGCTTCTGGCTCAGTAGCAGCAAGAAGGGCTGTAGCGAACCTGGTGGCTGAGATTTGTGTTTCAGCTCATGGTGCTAGATGGCTCCAGGGAACTCTTTGGGGTAAAACCTGCATAGTTTGCTCACAGCCTTAACCCAATGACAGCTATCTCCCTCTCCAAGGTTTTTCTTTTAAGCCTTTGAAGGCAGAAGAGATGTCCATGGGTAGTGTAGTAGGCAACTCCTTGCCAGTTGGTACTTGGCACTTCCTAAGAAAAATGTCTTCTGGCAGTTGCAGCTGCCAGAGCTCAGTAGCGAGACCTTGTGGGTTCTCCTGGCTCTACTATGGATGTCCCATCTAGCTGGAACTGTTTATACTCTTCTCTAGACTAAATATGACTTCAGTGTTCCTCATAATGGATCAAAACCCTGTGTCCGTGCGATATGAGTGCTCATACGTTAACCTATTTTGCTAAGTTTGAGCTTGCTTCAAAAACCTTTGTGGGCATTGGAGACTTCTTCCATCATCACAAGGTAGGATAAAGCAGATGCTGTGGGGTGGGAGCTCGGGTATTCAAACAGAAATGGGATAATGTGCTCAATTTTGGATCCAGAATTTGTTGGGTCACCTGAGAGCACACAAATGTGGGCACTTGTGCTCCTCTCCCCAAGCTTGGCGAGCTGAACTGTAAAAGGGAGGAGCTGATAAGTCACTCAGGCTCCTCCAAGGGCTCAAGTTAATGCTTGCAAAGTATTTGCAGATCCTTGAGTAAAAGGAGTTGATTCTTTGTCTTGCAAATGTTAGAGCAGATCCTGGCAGCAGTAGAGATGTATGTATGGCCAAGTGGAGCCTGAGGCAATGGCAAGTGGCACTTTGCAACACCAGGGGCAACTGCCTGAAAAAATACATAAAAGACTCCCCTGCAAAGGACACCTCTCCTAGTGCTTCTCATCTGTGCTGAAAAAAAGCAGATACTAATTGTGTTGCTAAATGATCTGCTGCATAATTGCTGTAATTTCTAATTGGAGGTAGGTAGGTCGTGATATCATTGCATGTTGAGATAAAGCGTGCCAAAACCACCTTGCCTTTAGGGCAAATATAAGAAACAGTAACATTCCTTTTGGGAGGGCTGAGGCAATAGCAGCTTCCGGGGTGGAAGAGGCCAGGTATGTGCAGGGAGCCTCTGGGCACGGAAGATGCAAGTTCTTCACCTCCAGGAGAGGATTTTGAGCCAAGGTCTCTCTAGGATGCAGCTTGGAGTTGTGAGCAGAGGACTTGCTGTGTGCAAGGAAATGAGACTTGTTCAGACCCTGTAGACAGCGAGTGAGGAGGCAGGTGGTGTTGAGTGATGCCTTCCTCAAGGGAGTCTGAGACATCACAAAACCCTTCGCTTTTGGGCTTTTTTTTTCCAGTGCAGAGAAGGGGCCTCAAGTTCTAGCTGTGTTGCTCTTTCCTCACCTCTTCAGCCAGCTGCTGCTTTCGTTGCACTTTCCCGTGTGCATCTCTGATGACTGAAGCAGCATCCCAGGGAAATGTGCTGTGTTGCAGTCTCATTCATGCTGCCTAAAACTGTTTCTCTCAGCACTGGTCTGTGAGTGATAAGCGGTGGGGATAAAAGCACCGTGAAGGCAGCAGTCCTGCTCTGCTCACACCCGACTTGAGTGCTTTAAGAAGCTGCTTTGTAGATATCGGCCTCGTTGCGTCTTGCACGTCTGTTCCGGGCGCTTTCAGCAAAAATTGCAAAATGACGCATCGACTGCAAGAAATCCCAAGTTTAAAAACCCCACATATTTGCTCATTCCTCCCGCAGGTCTGACCTTGCAAACCCTCGTTGTGCTGCAAGTTGCCAGGCAGCCGGCAGTCGCGTTTCTCCTCCAGCTCCCTCCGAAGCCGCTCGCAGCCTCTGGGGCCCCAGTTCTGCAGCACCTCGCGCAGTCCGTGCGCCGGCTCCGGAACTGACACCTGTGTGCAGCAGCCCGGCGTGGCTTTGCACCTCGGCCCGCCCGGCCGCGGGAAGCAGCACCCGTGCGGTTTGTATCTTCGAAAGCACGCGGTGCCAGGAAGTGCTTTTCTTTCCAGAGGGCTGCAGCCTCTCATTTTGCCCCTGCCCCTTTATAAACCAGCCCTTTTGGGGGTCTTGTGGATACCGTAAACGACCCCCGAATGCACTGCTGCTCAGTCAGCCTACCTGGCGTCAAGCTTTCATGCAGCTGGAGGAATGCAGCAACTGCGAGGGAGGCAGGGTCACAGCGACTGTCCGTGACCACCTGCATGTCCCCATGCCCCAGCTTGCAGGTGACACCGTCTCAGATGAGGACCTTGCAATGTGCCTTGAGGAATTTGCTGCTAAAAGGAAGCTGTTCCCATCCTTTTCCCAGACCTCCTCCCTGTGTATCCCAAGCACTCCCTATGGCTCTGATGAGCTGTTAATTTGCCTCGATTTGTGGTAAACCTGCCCCTTCATCAGCCATCTGGGACCTGATTGTTCATCTCAGATTAATATCCCGCTTCTGAAGCGGAGTTTTGGGCTGCAGACTGTGAGCGCAGCCGTGGAGGAAGCCGAACGAAGAAGCGAGCACTTCCTGGGCACCAGTCCTGCTGTATTAAAGCAAGGAAACTGCCTGCTATTTATAGTCAGCTTTGCTTCCTGGCATGTGTGTGCTCTATGTTATAAGTGAAGGCAAGTGCATCTGTAGCATCCCCATCTCACGCGATAGATGTGGTGACAAGTGCTCACATTGAATGGGGACTGATGTGCCCATCTTCCAGACGGCTGTTTTGTCAGGACTGTCAGAGTAGCTGCAATCCCAAATCAGCAGCAGAGCGGATCTCCAGGTCCTTCCTTGCGGTCACTTCTGTATCTTCCAACCGTTTGCTTCATGCCACGATGACGATTTTCAGATTTCAAATGCTTCCCTTTTGATGTTGCTGCTGCAAGCCTCTGACTCGGTTGACCTATAGGATGGGGTCTGCAGGGCTTCCTATCTCAGCAGTGCTTGGTGGAAGCCAGAAGGGCTTTGCTGGTCAAATCAGCCTTTTTCCTGCTGGGATTCCTTAGTTCATTCCACAGGGACTTGTTTGCAGCCACTGTCAAGTTGTCCTCCATCTATGCTGTGCTCGTTCATGCCTGATCCATCTCTCTTCTGTCCTTGTGGGTTTTGCTCCCATCTGCACCACTGTTTTCCCCTCTCCATCTGGTGCCTGAGCCCATGACAGGAGCGGTGCTGAAGGACGCAGCAGCGCAACAAGCAGACTCCTTGGCACCGAGCATGCTGATATCTCTGCTTTGGTGTTGACAAGCGTGCAATTAAGTCTTGCAGGTGTAGTGTCCTTGCCCCAGCCAGCAGTGGTAGTGGATAGTGTAAAGATTGTTTCCAGCAATAATTGAGNTGCAAGTGTGTTTCATCACATCTTTACCCAAATCTACTCCTCCAGCTTGAGACTGGGACTCATGCCCATCCTGGCTGCATTCTGGAAATCTTTGCTTTGGCTTTGTATCTCACTTTTCAAGCTGGCTGCAGAGAAAACAGAGGGTAAAGGGTATGAAAACAGCAGAAAGCCTTAAAGGGGGCCAAAAAAAAAAAAAAAGACGAGGAATAAAAGCAACTTTTAGGCCTGTAGTTATTGCAGTTAAGACCGGACAGATCTGCATCTGCTCCTGATCCCAGACTGCTGGGCTTTTCAGAGGCAGCAGGGAAAGAGAGGAGGCCTCTGCCATGCTAAAATGAGGCTTGTCTTGAGTGCAGCTGCAAACGGGGCAGATCCTGTGCTTGGAATGGGAACCGGGGTCTCAGAGCAGCATTGCTCATCCCTGTGCCCACTACCTGCACATCCTCGGGAAGCTAAAAGTCGTGGTCTTTGGGGGTGCAAGCGTTTGTGTGTTCCCCGTCATGGTTAATCCACACACAGCCCTGCACGCTGCAAATACCTGGATGATCATCAGGGCTCGAGCACCTTTGCCCCTGTAGTCGATGGATTGCTTCGGTGCAAAGTCAATATTTACTCTTGGCGGTTGTTTGCATGCGGCTGCGCTAAAATTAACGAAAGCGGAACGAGGCCATCGCCTCGTCCCAGCATTAGTTCTGTTGTGCTGGTTGTTAAAAAAAGAAAAGAAAAAAAGTCATTTTTGTTGGGTGGCTCCTGGACATGCTTTGGCAAAAGCCAGTGTGGTCACTGGTTCCCACGTGATTCCAGGATTCCTTGGGGCTGGGATTCCCGGGACAGCCGGGATTCCTGGGGGCCGGCTTCATCCGTCATGTGTGAAACAGGATTGCAGGAAGTGAAAGGGAGGCAATAAGCAGGGCTGGGGCTGGAGGTGGCTTCCGCAGGCTCCTGGAAGGCCACCTGGGCTGGGATCTTCCTCATTCTCTGCAACCCCAGCTATGTCCATGATTAAGACATTACCACTGGAAGAAGCAGCAGGTCCATCCCTTTCCTGGATGAATTGTGTCCAGAGGGAGGTTTGAGTTCAGCTCCACAAGGCATTCACTTAAATTCACTTTGGTTTGCTGTTCTGGAGCTCCAAGATCCTGAAAAGGTCGAGCGCCGGCCTTGCTGGAGGAGCTGAGCTCAAGCTTCTGGCCGTTATTCCGTCCCCCTCTTCCTCCTCATTACCCAGCTTGGTCTTTGATTTCCTGGGAAACTTCCTTTTCCCACAGAGCATCTATCAGAGTCACATTGCTGCAGGGAGAGAGATCCTGGCCTTGACCACTGCTTGGTCCTCGCATCCCTTTTCATCCTCCGGCTGCTCAAGGAGACCTGGTCCAGGCCATGCGGTGCTTCCCAGAGCAGGACAGATCTCATTGCTGGGATCCCTGCGCCACCCCGAAGCGCCACTGCCACGGGACATGGGAACTGGTGGCTTCCCTGCGGTTTGGAAACTGGAAATAAGAACTGAAGTGGTTGGGACGCTCAGCCTCGAAATAGGGAAGGTGGAGGGGGAGCAACGAGGAACCAAAACCAACCCGCAGAGGAAGGCGCAGAGGAGGCAAGGAGAAGTGAAAGCAGCTGTGATTACTGAAAGCCCCTGTGCCAAGGCCTGGCGCTGCTATCTGCTCCTCTCCCTCCCCTGTCTGGGCAGGTTTTCTTGGCTTTCTTCACCCCGCTCTGCTCATAAATTCCTCCCGGGCTGGGTGGGGTTTGCGGTGTGGGATTTCGTTCCCTCCGTGGGCCCTGGCTGAGACGGGTGGGTGGAAACGGGAGGCCGGGCTGGTCCCCGGCCACTGTTCGTGCAGCCTCTGCCGGGCTGGCCCTGCCCCGTTGTTCGTCACCTCTTCTGGAGGATGGGGACAGCCACGCAGTGGGTTACACAGATTAATTTATTCATATCCTCCTGCGGGTTTGGCCTCTAAGCGGGACTGTGGTTTAATCTCTTGAACAGACTTCATCTCCCATTATTCCTTCCCAAATATTCCATGTGCAGCTGGAGGGCTGGGAACGCGTCAACCCGGAGGCGCCCAGCCAAGCGAGGCCCTTTCGGCCTCCTGTTTGCTTTGGTATCTGCTCCTGTTTGCCTCCAGCACCTCTATAAACCCAGTTTTTGTTAAAAGATTAGATGCTCTGACCACCCCGCGAGGGGCTGAAACACTTCCAGTGTGAAGCTAAGCAAGTGTTTTCATTCTCAGGAAAAAAAAAAAAAAAAAGAAAAAGGAAAGAAAAAAGACAGGGATGGCTAAACCTGATGCACTGGCTGCGTGGAGAGGCTCTGACATTGAGCTGATACGGAAAATTCAGCATTCCGCCATGAAAAGCAGTCTGTAGCCTTCCTGCGTAGCCATCCCGCGAGCGGAGCCTCCGGATGAGGTAGTTATTCCTGCGTCCCAACCTGCTCCAGACGCCACCAGGGTCCGGCCCTCGTCCTCCCCGGTAGCCTCTGCACCCGCGCGGAGCCCCCATGCTCTGTCTGGCCCAATTAAGCCTCATTAGCAAAGTCTAAGTAAAATAACGCGGCTCTGTCCTGGAAAGCATGAGTGTGGCACGTCCCTGACCTCAGCACTGTCATCTGACCTCCTTGTGCCCCGGGAGCCGCGTGGTGTCCCCTGCGGGACCTGAGCGCGCGCTCGGAACTGAGCCTGGGATTAGAGGCTGGGCGCAATGAGTCACTCGTTTCCCTGAATCAGCAGCGGGGCTGGCGACGTGCTGGGAAGAGCAGGAGAAAGCGAGGGATCTGCCAGCTCAAAGGGAGGTTTATTCCCTCCAGTGGGAACGTGGTCAAATGCTGAAAGGGTGGGATGGGGCGGGATGCAAAGAGCAGCAGTGATTCCATCCCATGGGCACCCACCAAGCCTTGGAGACAGAAAGCACCATGAAATCCATGGGGTCACCATGCACAGGGCCCTGGTAAAGTTCTTGGTGGTGGAGGATGCTGGCCCAAGGGTCGCAGCTGAAGGAGGTGTGGGTGGAGGAAGGCTCCCTGCTTCCACTGTGCTCCCTGCCTTGAAGGGACAGACCTCGGCCTCCAAACCTGGTGTCTGGTGAAGCAAGTCTGGGTTTTGAGGCCGTCACAGTCCCCGGCTCTGTCCTCCTGCACTAAGCAGAGCCCCAGCTAACCTAGGGAAGCACCTAGGCTTGTCTTAAGAAACGGGGCATGGGCACGAGTGAAGTATCCGACTTCAGAAGCTTCCCGTCAACACCCTCGAGGACGAGTGCTGACAGGGCTGGAGGTTGCAGCTCGCTGGACGTGCGGTCAGCGAGCTCCGTCTGGAGGGTGGCTTGAGCTGCGCCTTGTGGCGGACACGGCCGCGTGAGCTGTGGCTCTAGGATGGGCGCCCATCACCTGGGCACAACTAAGTGATCCCGTGAGTGGTTCCGTCTCACCCCTGGGAGACAAAGAGAGTCCCAGTAAAGTCTGGGATAGGACCAAATTAGTGGTAGCCAGCCCTGGAGAATAGAGTCTCCTGTCTCCTCTGTAGCTGTATGGGCAAGACCCAAGAAATTCCATTATCTTTCCACAAAAAAACACCACCCAGGCCAAAGTGGATATATCTTCCAGTTCCTGAAGTCGTTGTGCTCTCTGTGTTGAAAGAACCAAGAGATGCTGAGGCTCCTGCCTCATAGTGGGACAGGCCAAGAGAAGGAAACAAATGTCCATTAAAATGGAGCTAATGACACTTCGGTGGCCTTTAAAACTCATTATCTGCTGCGATGGCATCTCTTAAGGCTGGGTTGGGCACTGACGGCAGTTCTGATCCTGCTTCTTGCTGAGCCTGGGCATTTTGGGGCTCCAGGGAGGTTCCTGTCTGCAGAGAAGGGTGGTTAGGTGGGGGTGGATGAGGTGCAGGTGGCTCCATGTCATAGAAGCACCGAACAAACCTCTTCAGAATCAGCCGCCTTGGTTTGTGCCCACTGGCGACAGCGCAGCGGTGCCTGAATCACAGCCTGGCTCCACACGTCCCTGGGAAGGGGACACTGGGCGTCACGCGGGGACTTGCTTCCCCACGTGTGCGGCGGTGGCTTGGCCCAGGGTGACTCCGGAGCAGGGAACTGCTGAGGTGGGGAGAGAGGGATGGTGGCTCATACGGCAATGACTGTCGCGGGGCCTCTGCTATGAGAGTGACGAGGAAATACCCAGAGCGCCGAGCGAACCTCAAAGGCGACAGGGCTGGCGAGAGCTGCGGGAAGCCACCAGGCAGGTTCACAGGATGCAAAATTAACCGCGCGGAGCAGAGCAGAGCGGCGGCACCGTCCTGTGAGGATCTGCCACTTCCCTTGGAGCGCCAACGTGAGCAGTTCTCCTCCCTCGTGCTTACCAGGGCCTTGCTGGCACTCCGGGTTTCACGAATTGCTGTCAAATCTCTCCCCTAGACTCCTGAGCCCTCTCAGGCTCTGTTCAGCATCTCCCCCACACGCACCTACACTCCTCATAATTTTAAGCCTCCTTCAGAGTTTCTGAGTTGTGATTGTACAACCTCCAGGGCAGGTCCTGCTAAGAGAGGAGCCTCATCCTTGTGAAAGTTCTTGCTGAGCTCTCCCCGACAATGTCTTGCGTCTGTTGTGAGCCTGTTCCCTTGCATGCCTAATGCTGCCGAGTTAACTCCAGAATATCAACCTTTCTGCTGTTTCTCCTGTCCTAAATCCCCTAAAGTACCAGGTCAGTACCAGGTCAGTACCGTCCATCCTCTTCCATGGGTGAGGGACTGCAGAGACCAAGGAAGGAAGGTGGTCACCCCATGAACCTGCAGCATCCGAGACTTGGGAATCCCAGGGCCTGCTCTGAGTCCCTGCCCTCATCCCAGGGAAGGGGCAGCGTTTTTTAAACGTCCAAAAAAAAAAAAAAAAAAAAAAAACCATAAATCCACTCCCTGAACCTCAGCTGCTTTCATCCAGCAAGGGCTCTCTGGCTGCCGCGTTCGGCAGGGAGCTCGCCGGCGTCACTGGGTCAGATGCTCTGGAGCTCTTCCAGGCCTGGACAGTGTTTAAATAGAAAGGTTATGTACCTGGGAGATTTACTTCATCTTTTAATTGGCTGTTTGTTTACACGACTCGGGAGCGCTTTGTTCGTGTTTGCTTTGCTGGCTCAGTCAGCCGCTGAAAATCCCGGACGGATGCATTCCAGGCGGGCCCGCGCGCTGGCCAAGGCGGCTCTGCAGCTCCTTGGTTTCATCAGAGGAGCCCGGCGCTTCCAGCTAGCCCTTCTCAAGCCGGGGCAAGCCCGGCTTTGCCCCCTCGATGTGACGTTTGCTCTTGATGGGGATGACGGCAGCGATGGATGGAGGGAGCGAGGCTTGTGCTGGTACCTGGGGGTTTCAGCAGGCTCAAGGAACCAAACTGCAAGCCTGGATCTGTAGGAAGGAGCGGAGAGTGGCACCAAGCCAGCAGCATCACTATTCATCCTAGGCTTGGGAAGGTCCTGACTGGGGTCCTTCACCCCACGATTCCCACATCCACTTTATTTTTTATGCAGAGCGTGTTACAGAAAAAGAACCCAGGGCTTGAGGTTTTGGGGAGGTTTTCCTGGCTGAAGTAACAAGCCCAGGTTCCTTATCCTGGTCTTCTCTTCCTCTTTGGGCAGGTCAACAGGAGCTGCCGGGAGCAGGCTGAGTCCCACTGCAGATGCCTGTTCCCTCGGCTGGGCATCGTCATTCCTCCTTGCACCTTCCTCTCATCTTTCCAAGCACTGCGGAAAGGAGGAAGCAGAACACCAGCATGCTGATTGGGACTTAGGGTTTTGTTTAGTTTTGCTTTTTCCAAGCATATGATAAGAGCTCAGTTCTCTGCCCCTCAGACTGCAGAAACAGGTTTGGAGCAAAGCCAGTTTCCCCCCACTGAAGTTCTAGATTTAAAAGGGATTTTACAATGACTTGCTAAGTGCAAAGATTCTCTCCTAACTCCTTTTCCATTTTTATTTATTTATATATCTTTCTTTTGCTTTCCTTAGAGAACTGGAGAGTTGTCCTAGGGCAGGAAGTGCAAATCAAGCGCCTGGGCTGGGCAGCCCTGACAGTTCAGCTGCCCTGGGTGTGAATTCCTGGGAGATCTGGCCCATCTCCCGCCCGACGAATGTTTTTCCGCATCGCTTTCAATGCGCCACAGATAGGCTCTTGGCACCGAGGGCCTCGGAGACAGCCACGTAGGTGGAGCCTCCGTGCACACCGTGTCCCAGGGCTTTTTGGCAGTGCGGGTGTCTGATGGCAGATGGTTCCCGAGCTCTTCGCGATAAGGAGCGGGTCAGCAGGGTGAGTTTTGAACAAGCAGCATCAGAGGCCATGGGGAGGCAGCGCAGGTGGAGGTGGGGCTGATGCCCAAGATAAGCTGGCATGGACCAAAGCTCCCGGAAATCAGGGAGACAAAGATGAGTGTTCCCAAAGGTTTGCTCCAAAAACCGCTGCTGAAGCTCACGCGTGGTGCAGAGGGTCTGCAGGAGGCATGTGGTCCTCAAGGAGCAATGTGACCATCCTGCCAGCCCCGGAGAAGGGCACTCGGAGGTCTCCTTCCCATTGAGTTGGCTTGTCGGGTCCTCCACAGGCTTCCTGGACGCATTCTTTGAGCCACTATCATGTGTGTTTGGGAGGAGCTGATGGGTGTCACTGCGGGAACGTGTGGTTTTCTCTTCCCTCCCGTCACGATTTTTGGGTTGCCGATGTGTTAACGTCTGACTTGTGCAATCGAGTCCTTTCACAATCTTCACTCTCTGCAGACGACTGGAGGTGAAGGTGCGTTGCCCAACGGGCCAAATCAGAACCGGCCCGGAAAACTGCACCCTGCCTCCTTCCCTTCCTTGCTTTGATAATAATCAAAACCAGGTTGGGGACTGCTCTATTGATTTATCATCCGCAAATCTTTGGCTCCGGGACTGCTTTTCTCCGTGGCACCGTGATGCGTTTCCTTGCAATCTCGTGGTCGCTTTCCGAGGGCACTGGGCTCCCATGGTTCCTGGCCTAGCATAAAGGCCCCTAGGCAGTGCTGAAGGCCAGGGCTGATCTTGTGATCTTGTGAGTGGCTGCGTGTCCCCAAGCTTGGCTTGGCATGGGCAGATGACACGTGTTGGCCATGGGGTATCCTGCGCTGCCCATCCTCATTCCCTCGAAGGCAAAGGCAGCCCTAGGCCACTCAGTGACCCACTTGACTTGGTGAATACGGTGGAGGCGTCCAAGCACCTCGGGAGTGAGGAGGAGTTGGACTGGCCACCCAGGAAGCTCTGAGGCGTGACGGGAGCCCCGGAGGCTGTGGGGAATTCTCCCTCTTGCCATAGGGGCTTTGGAAAATACCAGGGAGCCTCTGCCCTTCCCGGCTGATGAAGCGGAGGGTTTTCTGTAAAAACAAAACAAAACGATTAAAATCCCTGTTGCTTAATGCGCTTGTCACATTGGGCTGAAGTCAGCCAGGGCAGACATCTGGGGACCAGCGAATCCATCGGTCCGGTAGCCAGGCTCAGTGCTGGGTTTAGCCAGTTTGGATGAAAGTGGTGGTGGGAAGCCAAGCAGAGCCTCTTGCCAGATGATTTCAGAGAGGGATTTTGCGCCTCCTTTATTCCTGAGTGTAAAATCTTCAGTAAAATCATCCCTACCCTGAGCTAAAAAGCACAGGAGACCAAGGGGTGATAGAGCCGTCTTCTCGTTTCCCGTCACCCTAAGGTGGGCACCGCAGCTGGGAATCACCCTCGGGAGATGCTGGTCTCTGACCTGCCCCTGCTATGGGTTTAGGCTGAGAATCAGTGCTGGGAAGTCACTAGTGGTGGCTCTTCCCCCACGCTGAGCACGGGAAGCACCAGCCACGAGGGAAGTCTCGCTGTGAGGATCCCGCTTTCGTAATCGCCAACCACAATGTGAAAAAAAAATAAATAAAAAAGAGAGGTCTAACCAAAAGGGATTAAAAAAAACCAGCCCAAAGCAGGAAGCGAGAGCTGCGCCCAAGCCTGGGGACCTCGGTGATGTGGGGAAGCGCTGAGCCTATCCCAGCCCATGGGGACGCAGGCTGGACAAGGAGGCGGCACCACGACCGTCCCTCCCGTGCGGCTGGCACGGGTAAGACGTAGAACAGCAGAAATGAGCTCGAAGCCAGGGCAGGTCACAACGTGCCCTCCCCGGGAGCCCTTGCATCTCTCTGCCCGCTCCTAAATACCCGTAATTGCTAGGATGGCGCAATAAAAACTCCTCAACCAAGAAAATGTTTGTTAAATGGCTGTGAAATGCAGCGGGAATCAGAGGAAATCTGTAACTGCAGGTGCTTGGCGATGGCAGAGAAAGTGAGTGAACGCACACAGAGGCAAAGGGAGCTCAGGGGGTCTCAGCATCCTCAGTGCAGGGACCTCGTGGTGGCAGCGGAGACACTACAATCGACATCGCAGGCTGCAGCCTTGCTCTGGAGCGGACGGACCTGCACCCTGCCTGTGCCAAACACTCCCTGCTCATCCTTTCCCAGGAATATTCTGGAAATAGGAGTGTTCTTGCCAGACAGGAGCACTGGGACGTGGTTGCGGGGACAGATGCAGGAGCTCCCAGCTCCCTCCAGCCCTGCAGCAGCTCCCGAGGGAGGGATGGAGAAAAAGAGCTGGAATTCCGAAGCAGCCAGGACGCCACTGGCAGAGCTGGCTGGAGGATGTCCAGCCGCCGAGCTCTTGGGCAGCAGCCAGAAATGTCAGGGCTGGCAGAGCCAAGAACTTCCCTCATTTATTTTTTCCCTTCTAGGCACTGAAAATTGCTGCGTGGGAAGGAGGGGGTTAGGGGTGATTAATGGCTTTTCTGTGCCTGCCAAACAGATGTTGGCTTTTTATGGGCATCCAGCACCTGGGCTTGCCCTTCCTAGTCGGAGGTGCAAACTGCCAGCCTGGGCTGGATGGGGAGAGCTGGAGGGGCCAAGAAGAGTGGGGTTTGGGGACAGTTTTGGGGGCCGATGTAGCCCTTTCACCAGGAGAGCCTCAAGGAGAGGCGCCTTGTCCTGGGTGCTGGCCCTGCTGCCCCAAGATTTGTCCCTACCACTTCCTTGGCTTGCAGGGAGCCTTGTCCTTGCGCCATGCCCCTCTGTGAACGCCCTCCATCCCTCATCCATCTGTTTCTCTGCACTGTCCCGTGCCAACTTCAGCCCCTCCGCGTTGGCTCCGAGGCCATAAGGCCTTGGGGGGAGCCATCTGGGGCCGTGGCAGACCACCAAGGGCAAAGCAGGACAAGGACGTGTCTGTGGGACCATCTGCTCAAGGGCAGGAAAAGCCTAGCGCAAAGCTCTCCCTACCCCCTGGAGAAGACCCCTGGGCAAGGACCATCTTTCAGGCTCTTTCCCTGATTTCTCCAGGTGCTTCTTGGTCGTCTGAGACATTTTGGCACCCTGTGGTCACCCAGCCTTGCCAGACCCTCGCCAGCGAGGCTGGGGGAGCAGATGGGCCCACTGTGCTGGTGGAGCCGCAGTTGCGCGCGTGTTCGTGCGTTATCGCGCGTTAGCCCAGGGCTCCTGAGCGGAGTTGCGGGGAGAACCACAGGGCCGGTTTATCGGTGGGAAATCTCGCCCGCAGGGGCATCAAAGCGAGCCGAGGCGAGAAGGAAAGGGGAAGGAAAGCCAAAGGGTTGCTGCACCTGCAGGCCTCGGGCGCCGCGAGCAGCGCTCCTCGGCCACCAGCTCCCACCACACAGGGCCTTTCCAAGCCCTGATCCCGCGGGAAGAGGCAGGTCCAAGGGAGTCACAGCCACGTGTGCTTCATCTGTCCGTCTGTCCATCCATCCATCC
>VWPW01018280.1:0-53182 GCA_013389825.1 Crypturellus undulatus
CTAGTCCAACCCCTCTGCACAAGCAGGCACAGTGCACAGGAAAGCATCCGGGCGGCTTCTGGACATCTCCATAGAAGGAAACTTAACAGCCTCTCTGGGTAGCCTGCTCCAGTGCTGCCATCTTCACAGTCAAGTTTTTTTCTCTAATTCAGACAGATTTTCCTGTGTTTCAATTTGTGTCCATTGCTTCTTGTCCTGATCTCCAGTTCCTCCCACTCACTGTGAGCTACTGCTGTTCTCATGTACCCATGGTGCAAAGTGATCCGTGAAGTGGAACTGTGAACTATGGATACCCCTGAACCTGCACCTCCCCATAGGGCTCCATATTTAGGATGCTGATCAGACAAAGGAACTTTGAGGTCTTACCAGCTGCTTCACACCCTGAGCAGCAGAGCGGGTGGCATAGTAGTGTGCTATCAACAGCATGGTCTCAAACTCCTCATGTGCTGGAGTGTTTGCTTCACTTGACTTTAACAAATTTTCACTCTGAGGAAGAGAAAGAGGTAACTACTGAGGAAGAGAAAGAGGGAAAAAGGTGAGTACAGGGCCCTCTTCATCCACCTGAGCATGTGGGAGAGAAGTCTAAAATATCTAGGCATCCCTTGGAGTTTGAAAATGCACTGGGCCTTGAGTGCTCTGGGACCTACAGAGCGCTGGAGGAAGGAGTCTGCAGGAGAAGGAGAGAGCCAGGGGTACTGTGGAAGGACACCACGGGAAGCAACATTGAGTTGGGGGATTTGTGGCTTTTGTTTTTGCTAGAGGGAGAAATTTGTGGGATAGAGACAGAGAAGAGGCAATCAGGGGCTCTAGCTGGGGGCAGGAGTCTTTGGGACAGGGAAGAAGGAGCAGAAGGCTTTCAGCATCTCTGGAGAAGATGAGAATTCTTAGTTTCTAGGCTCTGTAGGCAGGTCCCTGCCTCACTTAAGCAGAAAAATACAGGTGTAAGAACCACAGAATCTCAGAATGGTTGAGGTTAGAAGGGACCTCTAGGGATCACCTAGTCCAATCCCCTGCTCCTGCAGGGGCACCCAGAGCACAGGGCACAGGGTGGCATCCAGGCGAGTTTGGAAGATCTCCGGAGAAGGAGCCTCCACAGCCTCTCTGGACAGCCTGTGTCAGGGGTCTGGCACTCTCACAGCAGAGAAGTTCTTCCACAGGTGGAGATGGAAGAAAAGTAGGGACATCCCATGCACCACCAACACAGGGAGCTCTGCAAGTGCCAAAGTCCACACCCAACTGCCACTCTATGACCTGCCCTGACCCACTTTAGGATTTGGCCTTCAGTGGAGGGTTGTCATCTTCTTTGACTTCTCTTGCCTGACCACGTCCACTCCACCAGATCCTTCTTATCCTGTTATCCCTCCTATCACTTCTTCATCTCACCAGAAACTTTCTCTCTGTTCCCCACAGGAGCTACCTGGCATGTTGGAGTTTAACAGGGAGTGGCAGCTCAGGACTTTACTCACCAAATTGAAGAGAACATCACGCAGGTCAGCCCAGCTGGAGTAGGCCTCAGCACAGTTCATGCCAGATGCATTCACCATCTCCACAAAGAGACGCTTGTAAATGTTAAAATTCTGCAAGAAAAAAAGAGGAGAGAAATCTTGAGGGATCCAGAAGGAGAATCAGCAACACTCTGTGGCACTCCTGCAGTCAAACACAGGTTATGGGAACATCAGTTTGACGCACAGCTCCTGAAGCAGCACTACTGCAGACTGCTCATTGCAAGAGGTGCTACAGTACAAGGCAGGGGATGCTCCTGCAGCCAGCACTCCGGTCCAGCAAATGTAATCTCATTCTGGACTTGGTGGCTTAGGCATCTAAAATAAACATGACGACTCAAAACCCTCCAGCGCCTTCCCAGTGGAGAACATTGCAGGGGAAATGAGGAGCCCCTGGAAGAAGCCATAGCAAGGTAGAAGAAACCTCTGAAAACCTGACCCATGCAGCGTGTCACAGCACGTGGCAAATCACACCAGGATGTCATGCTGCGTCTATTACCTGTGGGTTGGCAGGTGCTCCATGGTGGATGTACAGGCTCAGGGCTTTGTCCCAGCTGCCCTCCCGGATGAGGTGGGTTGCATACAGAGCTACATACTTGTGCAAGACTTTATAGTTCTGGAGGAGACATAGAAAGCAGTAGCATGAGATTCACAAACTGAACGCTTATGACTAGGGAAGGGAGGCTTAAGATGTGTACAGACAAACCCAGGCACATCAATTCCAGTGGTGAGCTGAGCATAACCAGACAAAAATCACACCATACACAGCAGATTTGGCTTTTGGTTTGGGCCCCACATGACATCCTGAGTAGCTGATGCTGTGCTCATCTTTCATTTGTGAAAAACAAAGCTCACCACTTGCCAAAGGAACACTGTCAAATACCTAAAGGAAGCAGTACCTCCACAAATGGGGCACCAGAGGTAGCAATTCCTTCCCAATAGGGTAGCAATTCCCAGCACTTGCTATCCTGTGAAAGAATGAACCCAAACACTTGCTGGGCTGTAGACTTTCAGGATATGTGAGGTTACCCTAGGGTCTTTTGCAAAAGCTGTCAGATGTCTGAGACTGTCAGACTCCTTGGAGCACTGCTCATGTACACCGCTCCCATAAACACTTTGGTAAAAGCTGACGGTGGTAGACCGTGGAGAAATCCCATCTTGGGAAGACCCTGTTTGACACAGGCCTAAATAAGCTCATGAGGTGAGGAAGATGGTACAGAAGTTGAGCAATGTCAGAAAGCAGACCAACAGAAACAAGGTTGTTAAGCATATGAAAGAACAGAGCCATTATATTGTAGCTCAAAGTGAACACCCAGATCTGGATGCTGATGAAACACAAGGTACAGGACAGCTTGAGATAAAGATTCAGTCTGAAATGTAACTTGTTTTGGTCTATATGACTTTTTTATGTGATTGTATAATTACTCTGTACCAGCTGAGTCAAAATTCATGAAGTTCTGCACTGGTCATGAAACAAGGTTGTGCCACCACTTTTATTTTAGAGGTAGATATGTACGAACATCTTCATGGAGCAAGTGTGTTACTGTTGTGCTTTTGAATGATAATAAACTTGTCTAAGCCTTTGTCGTTCTCTAAAGAAGAAATTTAGGATTTCTTGTATAATCCAAACATCAACATGGAGGTCTCCAGGAATACAACTACTACAGCAAAAACCATTCATATCACTAGAGGAGCCTGAAGCCAAAAAAAAAAAAAAAAAAGTAAAAAAGTCGTAGAACCCAAATTCAGGTTACCAGTTACTTCATTGGAAACAAAGTTCTAAAAATACAATAGGACACATAACAAATGTTTGCCTTAGTTATCAGTGTTTGCCTGAAAGATTAGCTGCATCCTCTGTAGCTATTGCAGACTCTTCCCAGGAGTAACCCCATTGTTTGCTCTGAAGCAATTCTTGGCTTTAGAGAATCAACAACTGTCTTCAGTTTAGCTCCATTATCACTAAACACAAACAAGCTCTCAGAGTAAATCCCGGTACTCTAGACCATTCTCCTCCTGTTACTGCACTGTAGCACTGCAAAACAGATTCATCTTAATTTTCTTGTTTTTCATTATTCTGTTGGGATCATTTTATTACTTTTAGGTCAGCAAAAATGCAAAGTTGTCAAATTTGCTTTCATGATGAAACGATGACTCATTTCAACTGATACCAGGTTTCTAAAGAACAAGAAGAAAGAAGAATTCTTCTACAAACAACTTCGCTTCCATGGTGCCAATTTCTTACAGCCTAGACTGAGGCCAAACTCTTATTGGTGGTGGCCAGTGACAGGGCAAGGGGTAATGGGTTGTGGAAGAATGGCCTGGAAAAGGGGAAACTTAGAGAAAACCTAGGGCCTAACAGAAGTTTTGGCATTACAGAAGCTTGCCTGGGGTGATACACATCCAGGATGGCTGGTATGTGCGGAATCTACCTCTCCACAATTCCCTTGGCAACACAATCTGCCCTCCTAGCACACATTGATAAGAGTAAACGAAGAGTGGAGCAGAATGGACACACCGCAGCCAAACTCTGTTGTACTCCCTGCAGAGGTGGCAGCCTGGTGGTACCACGCAGCTGATGAGCCACATCATAGTGTGATGTCTGGTGCTGGGACAACAATGGTGGCAGATCAGTCCCTTCCGATAAGCTTTGCTCAAACTTTGCCTCCTTCTAATCTTATCATAATATCAATACACAACCCCATCCCACTGAGCATGCTCTCTAGATTTTCGATTAACTTGGGAGACTTTTTTGAAATCAATGAATAATGAAAGCAAATATGACTAGAGTCACTCAAGCTCCACATGAATGTACAAGAAAATATATAAAAGGCAAACTAGTAAGAGGGACAGTAAGAAGTAAAAGCAGCAGAAGGGAAGCAGAAAAAGAAGAGGGAAGACTCCATCGTAACTTCTGGGTCAGCCGACGTGCTGATGCCCCTCTTTCCTCCCCTCGGGTCGGGACGCTGCCTGAGAAGACTCGAGACTGAGAGCCCTGTCCGATTTTCTGGGGTGAGTGATGATTGCACATTTGTACATCAGAGCTAGCTAAAAACCCCACACTGTTGTAGAGAATTTCCTATACAGACATCCGAAACCTGCTTTGGAAATGCTGCATTTGAATAAATCCTTCTGTTTGTGAACTTGACTACTTGTTTGGGGGGGGTGATCGGACCTACAGTTGACAGACTGTTCGTGAATCCGATACTGCCAGAGCCGAGCTTATAGTAGACTATACTATTTGGGAACTCGATTCACTTCCAGGAAGGTGATCGGACCTACGGTCCTCAGACTGTTCGTGAATCCGGTATTGCCAGAGTTGAGCTTATAGTTGATCATACTATTTGGGAACTCGATTTGCTGCCACCACTACGGCTTTCAAACTGCAACATTTTCACATGGGTATAAATTAAAACCCAGGAAGTTTAATCTCCAGATGAGGAAGAACTTATTTCCTGTGAGGGTGCCAGAGCCCTGGCACAGGTTGCCCAGAGAGGCTGTGGAGGCTCCTTCCCTGGAGATCTCCAACCCCACCTGGATGCCACCCTGTGTCCCATGCTCTGGGTGTCCCTGCTGGAACAGGGGGTTGGACTAGATGATCCCTAGAGGTCCCTTCCAACCTCAACCCTTCTGGGATTCCGTAAACATCTCAGGTTGATCATTACAGTGTTCCACTAACCACAGAATTTAAGCCAAATATGTTTCTGGGTCCTAGTGCTTCCCTGCTAGTGCAAATCGTCAAAGACAAGGACAGGAGAGAGGTGTTTTTTAAGTTGCTGCAGTGACATCTCATGCTCCCCACAGAAGTCTCTACTCCACCCCTGCCCACTCGTCCCTGCTAGTTCTGCTCCCCGGAGCCAGGGTCCCAACTCTGCCTCTTGAGGGCTCACATGGGCACTCACCTGCTTAGCTGCAACCTCGAGGCACTTCTCCCATTGCTCCCGCTCTGCATACATGTCCAGGGCAGCCATGACATCTACTCCCACCAGCTGGGGATAGAAACAGCCATAAATTCACGGTGCAGGAAAGGTTTCCTACCAGCATCAACACGGCACCAGCCCACCTAGGGCCTTTCTTCATGTGCACACAGTCCCTCCTCCTTCACAGAAGCATATATCCAGTGTGACACATCCAGTATAGAAAAGCCATGACTCAGAAGCACACACAGACTCCTAAACTACGGGCATATTTGTGAAAAGTCCCATGACAAACACTCCAAGGACTTGGGCTCTCTGTAAGACAGACGTGGAGCTACTGGCGTAAGTTTAGGAAAGAACTTCTTAGTAGGGACTGCAGCATCCCTCACATGATTAAAGGCTGAGAGAACTGGAACTCTGAAGAAAACTGAGAAGGGACCTTATCAATGTGTCTAAATACCCAAAGGGAGAGTGTAAAGAGGATGGGGCCAGGCTCTTTTCAGAGGTGCCCAGAGATAGGCACAATCTGAAACACAGAATTTTCCATCTGAACATAGGGAAAAACTTCTTTACTGTGAGAGAGACAGAGCACTGGAACACGTTGCCCAGAGAGGCTGTGGAGTCTCCATCCTTGGAGATATTCAAAAGCTTCTGCACAGGCTTCCGGGCAACGCGCTCTGGGTGACTCTGCTTGGGCAGGGAGGTTGGACTAGATCATCCTCAGAGGTCCCTTCCAACCTCACTGTTCTGTGATCTGCACAGATCCTGATGTTGCTCAGGGACATCCCACATACATACCGAATCTACCTTTCCTTGGTTCTTCAGATACTCCTTGTAACGCTGGTCCACATACTCCTCTGACCTATTGAACAGAAAACATCTTAGCAGACAGCAAGACTAATACTGCCTTGCCTTCGTGCAGAGGCTGGATTCAGTTTTGTCTGCTCTGGCATAAAGAAGACTTACAGCTGTGCCACATCTTTCTGGTCTGCTGCTGGAAGCATAGGTAGAAAAGAAAAGAAAGGGCCTGGACAGCTCTATGTAATATATTGTGTGAGGAGGATAAGGGATCTCAGGACCTTCAGGAAGGAAATGTGAGTGTAGGAACATGACAAAAGAAGGGGATATTGAGACAGGACAAAGAAAATGGGGGGATGATAACTCCTCTGAGATATGTGGCAAAAGGGCAATAGAAGAGTGTCAGGATTATAACGGGATGGGGGCTTGGGAAAGGCAGTTGTGGAAGAAGCACCCTGTGGAGCCTGGGAAGGTCACAGTGTGCTGAATGCAGGGGACTTGGAGGAAGCAAGGCAGGAGAGGGCAAGGGATCACAAAGGAGTTGGAGGCAGAGAAGGAAGAGACTATTTGAGAAGGAAAGGGCATACCTGGGGTCTAATTCCTTGGCCACACGTTTAGCCTTGTTCCATTCCTCCCCTTCAATGAAGGCGTCAATAGCTTCTCGTATGAGGTCCAAGTTGAGGTAGAGCTCTGCTGCCTACAGGGCCAGAGAAAGTCCCATGGGGGATGAAATACCATAGGCACCCTGCAGCCAGGCTGGAGCCGGTGCTGTTGGAAGTGCCCAGCACAGCAACAACACAAGGTCTCTTCCCAAAGGATTAACCCCCGTCTTCATTTCCTGTGTCCCCCCCAAGGCCTGTCTCTCTCACACTGCCCCTTTCCTCCTCCCTGAAGGCTCAGCACTGCCAGACTCTCAGACAGGGTAATCCATCCATCACCCCAGGATGTGACATGGCCTCTTCCCCGTGTTTGTGGTTCTCCAGAGTCCAGAGCCAACCCTCACCGCACTGTATTTCTTCATCGCCACCAGTTGAGGAGCCACCGTCCGTGTCACCTCAGTGCTCTGTGATTGGCCCAAGAACTTAATGGCCAGCTCAGCTGCCTGTGAAGAGAAGTTGTCAGTAGCATAAGTGATAAGAGATGCCCGAGAGAGGGATGAAGCTGGAAAGAGCTCAGTTCCAGGTCTAAGACCTGAATTATGGGGGAAAGAGAAGTCACAACCCACTTCAGAAATTTACAGGAGCAAAGCCCGGATACTTCTACACATGGGACACCAGATAAGGATGTAACTGTAGCTGAAGTTGGCACAAGGTCACAGTGTGAATGAGAACAAAATCCACAGACTGTTGGACTGGGCCATGAGGAGAGGATGGTAGTCCAAATATCAACTAAATCAGAGTATAGCTCTCGTGCAGGGAGATACAGGCACTAGGACATGTGCACAGTGCTGGAAGTGACACCTGAGGAAGAGTGCCAGCACAGGGTAGGCTAAGCACACAGCCCATAGTCTGAGATTCTGAGGCCACTGGGCCCTTCAGCTCCTCTCTTGCAGGATGCACTTAATGCAGTATCTCTGGAAAACACTGCAGCTTGAGAGAGACCTAGAGCAGATTATGAGGCAACTCACAGGCCCTTACAGTACCTTCAGCAAGCACTTCTCTGTCAGGACGCTGTTGCTGGGATCCTGCACCTTCAGATAGCAGTCCACTGCCCTGGTGTATTCCCCAGCCTGCTCCCACTCCCGTGCCTGCTCCAGCAGCCCTTCCGTTCCTCTGTAGGGAGCAATGCAGTCTATGAGCAAGCCTGCTGTGCTTCCATAGAGATTTTGCAGACAGCATGTGAGGAATGGGCGAGGAAGGCCCACAGCAGAGGCGAGTCAGAGAGGAATGAGCACAGGCAATTCCGAGGGGAGAACCGGTCAAGGACCCTGGGGAGGAGGGCAGTGGGGGAGACCTGAGAGATCTGCAAGTAGCAAGAGGATCTCTCAGCAGGCAGGCAGGAAGATGGGAAAGCCGTGCAGGAAGAAGTCAAGGGTTCTCAAGACAGTCTGCATATTAGAGATCCAGTCAGGCTGCCTCTGTGAAGGTCAGTGCAATGGTCCAGGGGAGGCACAAACTGTTATCTGAAGCTTGACCCCAGCATTTCTCACCTGAAGCCTTTCATGGCAGCCTCCCTGCTGCATTCCTCCTGCAGTGCTTCCAGACGACTAGGCACATATTCCTTGCAGATCCGCAGAGCCTCACTCCACATGCCAGCCTCCTGCACAGGGACACCAGATAACAGAAATTTTCATCAGTTCATGAGCATCCATCACACTCCTGGCATCACACAACACACCTGGCCATTCAAGTCATCTTGTCATAGGACAGGACAAGATGATTTGAATGGTCAGAAGTGTTGTGCGACTGGGAGAAGAAACCAGGAAAGCATCATGTCACCCCTTCCTCCCCCAGAATGGCAACTACATCCATCCATTCACCCAGGTTACCACAGGAATGGTCCACCTATTCCAGCTACCTCTGCAGAATAGACACTTACAGTCTCCAAATGCAACCTGTTCATGTTATTCCTGAGGACCCTCCATAGCCTCTTGATAGAATACTTCCTCCCACAGCTCGGAGAGAGCCAGGTTTGCTGCGAAATCTATACCAACGCAGCCTTTTAAGGGCAGGCCAGAATGAAGATCTCCTAGGAACCACCTGAGTGAATCATTTCTCTGTGCCTACTAAGCTGACAGGGAGAGCCGGATTTGACTCCCTCCCTTTCAAAACCGGGTTCTCAAAAAATAACCAACACAGGCCTGCATTTACCTTGTAGTACTTTATTGCCAGTTCAGGTCTCTGTGCTCGCAGGAGGAAGGCCTCTGCTTTCTGGAACTCTCTCTGCTCAAAGGCGAAACGCGCCTGTCCCACAAGCACATCAGCCACGCTGCCTGGGTCATGAGACTCGGCTACACGCTGGGCAGCATCCCAGTTCTGGTTGTGCACAAACCTAGAGGAGTCAACATGAGATTTAACAGCAGTAGCAGCAAACAACAGACCAGCGCTGAAGGAGTAAGCAGGGTGGTAGGCATGGGAAGAGGAGATGCAACAGGCCAGACTGAGGAAGGATACCTACATCAGCACTGCCTCCTTGGGTTTCCCAGCTTTAATGAACTCTGCTTCAGCCTTTTCAAATTTGCCCTAGGAGAGAGGAAGGAGTTTCTTAGTATGCCTTCCTGCCCCAGTACCAACACATGATTCTCTGTACTTACCATGAGGCAGAGCACATTTATGAAACATATATGTGTATGGAAGCTCAGGGCTGTGAAGCTCTTTGGGGGAGCAGTGACTGCAGCCATATCAATGCCTCCTGAGGCAGCTTTTAGGGAAAGGTTTTCAATTATCTTAGTGACCAGGGAACTATCTATTTCAGGAGTAAAATTACCTCATCTTCTAGGAACATGGCATACTTCAAGTGGATCTCTCGCATCTTCTGCTTCATGGAGAGGCGGGCCAACTCAAAAGCAAATTCAAAAGCACTACAGTAAAAGAGAGAGTGAAGTGAAAATGGGAGGATGTGCTGTGAGAGCATGCCTTTATTAAGACCAAGACACCAAGTGGTGCACAAGCCACTGCCAGAGGAGAAAGGGCAAGAGAGAGGGTCCCAAGTGAGTGATCACTGTCCATTTCTCCTTTTCCTGATCAGAGAACAGGAAAACTAACCTCACTAACTCCCTGAGGAGACCTCACTAAGGAGATTCATCTCCTTCATGATGGCTGTTGGTGCCAGAGCCCTCGTCTCAACCCTAAGAGGTGGAGCCTGGAGCTCCCAGGGGCCTGGAGAAGTGGAAGAGCTGCAGGGACGCAGCAATGAATGGCAGTGCAGACATATGGCTGGGCAGGCCTAGAGTGGGACCAACTTTCTTCTGGCAGGCAGCTGCTGATGGTGACATGAGGAGTACCCCCTCTCAGTGTTCAGAGGCTCTTACAAGGCCTCCCTATGCAGATTTAAGAGCAAACTGCTTTTGTCTGTCCAGATCAGATTTTACACAAGTGGGACTATCAGGTGGACAGGACTCATCTGGTAACTCCTCTATGCCAAGGAAACAGACCACCTGTGTGGGGAACTGCAGGTAAGATGAGATATCATGCTGTATGCTAGACATGCTGCTGTCAGGTACATACATATGTTTTGCGCTGTCTTTCTTTCTGAGGTTATGCAGATAGGAGAGAAGTGCTGGGCTTATGAACTTGCTTACCCACTGTCAGCTGCATGGTCAATGGCCATCTCCAGAAGTCCAAACTTACTGAGGAGTTTCACAGCTGCCTCTCCACCAAGACTCTTTGCCCACATATAGGCCACATGCTTATAGGAGTTTGCCCCACCATGTGCCTTGGCCACCTATTCAAAACAAAGAAAAATGAAAGGCTCAGTGCAGGCTGAGCCATCACTCCCATTTCATATGGCTCCTGTGTTCTTGAAGGAGCACCAGAAACACTTGCTGTCTCCAGAAGAGCTGACTCTTCTGCAGCCACCCTGGACTGGGGAGCATGCGACAAAGGCTTGTAGGGCAGAGCACAGTGAGAAGAGGCTGCTCTTTTCCAGCAAGGCCCGTGCTGGTGTTAGTTCAGCAGAAATGAGCCCTGGCCATCTGCCCACACTGGAGGGAAGCAGAGCTGGGGAGGGGTGCCACAAAGAGCTTCTGAGGGGCAGTGCTGTGCAGGGTCTGGAGGAAGGCAGTGCTGCAGAGCAGCTAGAGGTCTGGCATGGCTTTGGGGGGCACAGTGCTGCAGAGCAGTTAGGAGCAAAGCAGTAGCAGAAGGGTCTGCACCTGTGCCACCTGCTGAAGCTTAAACAGTGCACTTCACATCTTCAGATGTTGTAGTGAGTAGACACAGAGCAATTCCTACTGACATTCTACAGTCAAATTCTGGCCCCTGCAGGGTAAGATAGCTGTTAAGTTTTTATTACCCTGTAAGCTTCATCCCACATGTCATTCATTCTGTACATGTTTACTGTGGCCTTCCAGTCTTTAGCTTCTAGGTAGTGGTATTCAGCCTCCTGTAAACGTCCCTCTGCCTCCAGCTCCTGCAATGAGACAATGAATTAGTGACACTCTTGTCCCTGCTTGGCCCAGCTGATGCCCTGACCTGTGCTCACCTTGCCCAGGTGCAGGTGAGTGTCACTCAGTAAGTCTTTGTGGTATTTGGCTACCAGGCAAACCATCTCATCATACATCTTACACTTCTTGTACATGGTGATGGCCAAATCAGGTTCATCTACAGTGATATATAGTCTGGGAACACAAGCATATACATGTGGCTCAGCTGGAGATGTGAGCAGTTCAAGCAGTCTCACTGCATCCTGCCCAGCTGTGACAGAGTCCCGGGCACACGGCCAAAGGCAAGACTCTGTGTGCAGCCCCGCTCCATCCATACTTGCAGCCTGTGTGCTGACCTGCAGGAGCCCCTGGGCTTGTGACCTTTTCATATCTTGGTCTCCAGCCTGAGGCTCTCAGTCCAGTTGTGATGACAACTTGGCAACAGCAGCAAAACTTTCTCGTATAGGTCATCAAAAAGATTACCACCTGCACTGTGGGACCTTTCCACCTGCAGTGCTTCCTCTCATGCGCTGGGCATCCTTGAGATCAGGTACCATAACATCAGATACTCAGCTTGCTTTGCCCCTGCTCATGCTACCCTTATTACATTGTTTACACATCTATATGGAAAACATTTTACTTTCTATATCTGATCGTGAGCTGTCTGTGCCAGATCAGACCTGGCACCCTGCAGCAGGACAAGTCTCGCTGCATTTCCACTGCTACATAGACAGCCTTGCCCCAACTGGATCTCCGTGGTATTCAGGGGGTCACAGATGGTCACCCCTGCCACCCCAGGGCTTGTTGAAGTCAGATGGCCCCTTCCTTCCCTCTTCATCCCCCCTGGCCTCTGGGGATCCTCATCTGTGGTCCTCACACCCTTCCTACCCCTGCAATGTCACAAATCTTTCATGACATATCCCTTTCCCAGTTTCTTGGCCTAACTCTGGCTTTATATCCCTTTAGATACAATAATAATTCAGTGAGTTTTCTTCTTAGAAATTTTGCTTGAAGTATCAGCTGGGGGGCTCTGAGTGCCCAAAGAATATTTCTGACCCTTTCAAACCCAGGTCCCAAACTCCACTCTCCCTGCAGGAAAGGGCTCCTTGCTAGAGTCAGATTCTCAGGGCACAATCTTGGCTAGCACTGAGGAAGACACTTACCTCTCTGCTTCTTTGTACTTGCCCTGCTTCTCCATGTCTTGAGCCTGGGTTATGTAGAGCACAGACACATCTTCCTGACTCATACACTTGATTGCCAGCTGCCAAGAGGAACATACATGCAACAAACTCCAGGACACTGCACAGAAACGCCCTGACATATGGTGACCTTTCCCACAGTGCAGAAGACAGAAAAAGCAATCTCCATCCCACAATAAATAAATAAATAAATAAATAAATTTTATATATATATATATACATATATATATATATACACACACATGCCACAAGGAGGCACAGACAAGATGCAGGGGCTGATCTCTTGCTGGCTGCTAGGTGGCCCTGCACTGATCCTTTGGGAAGAGTGCATGCTGCTGAGGTGTCAGGGCAAAAGGCGCCCCCAGTTCCTCATGGAAGACAATACACCTCTTGGAAGCAGGGTGAGGTCTGCAGAAGATTTCGTTCTGTCACTACCTTGTGAGCCTGTTCCCAGAGCCCGGCCTGTGTGTACATGTCAATGGCCTCCTTAGTCTGGTCTCCTTTGATGTACAGCTCCTCTGCGACCTGTGAGGAGACAGCCACGGTCAGCAGTCCTCAGGGACCCAGAGAAGCAATGACTGTCATGCTGTGGTCTCACCTGATACTCTTGCAAGGCTGCATAGTGCTGGGCAATCCTGAGATAATATTTGGCTGCTGTCTGTTTGTCCTGCAAGTCCAAAATGTAGATAGCCTTCTTCCACTGCCGGGCTCCCAAGGCTGCCTCAATGGCCTTAACAGAGCACCTAGCATGAGAAACACATTTTTACAGGCAGCCTGCACCCATCTCCAGTACTGAGCTAAGTCAGGGAGACCAAAGCAGGCTGCTGCTCGAATCTTCTTCCTTCAGGTGGAGCAACAAGACTGACTTGAATAACTGTGTGTGATAACACAGTACCTGCAGAGACCCAAGGTCTGGAGCATTGACAGAGCTATAGGGACAGAGTAAAGAACTGAGACAGCAGAGAACAGCAGGTCAGGACTGACACACGCTGTCGGCAGAGACTGCACATAAGTACTCAGGGCACTGGCAAAGCAGGAATGAGGGGGCTTAGCCATACTGATTCAAACAAACTAGATGGACTTTGTGGCCTGCCAGATTATACTGCTGCTGGTTATACAGTCACCACCTGCTCCCACCTGGCTTCAATATAATGGTTAATGGCAGCATCCAGCTGTTTCTGCTGCACCAAATAGTCTCCCCAGGTCTCCTCCAGCTTCACAACTTCTGCAGGAAACACCAGGCGAGCCAGCTCCACCGCTGTAAGAGGACACAACAGCTGTTATGTTGAATCTAGCAAGGAAGCAGAGCTGAGTGGCATGTAGGCCTCGTTGGAGGGCATGGGGAATGGAGGGCATGTCTAAGCCACTCCAGCAGAGCAACCCAGTGATCTGCACCCTGTGGGGAACCAGACCAAACCCATGCCAGTGCAATCAGCACAATCACAGCCTCTAGAAGGGGATCCTGTCCTGAGGCTTTGCCTATAGGCACAGCTATGTGAGAAGCCCCACACAATAATAATGATGGACACTTCAGAGGAACTCTGGGCTCCAGAGCTGCTAGCAAGCTGGAGTACCAAGGCTACTGGTGGGGACAGGGGAGGAAGATATTTAGTACAGTACCTTTCAGGAAGGCACTGCCCTTGCAATAGCATTCCAGAGCCTTCCGTGGGTTCCCAACCTTCTCAAACAGGTCTCCAGCCTAATGAAAAATAGAAGCTGCTAATTTCCAGATCCACTGTCTCTGCATAACACCACGTTCTATTCCAGCCCCAAGTACTGCTGTCAATCCTGTCAGACAATCCCTACTCAGAGACTTACCCACCTGCTATGACTCCCCCAGTAACCAACAGCACGTGCACAGAAGTAACTTCTTGGAAAGACTGCACGTACTGAGAACATTGACCTCTCTGCTGACCCATGTGCCCCAAGTGTTCTTCTGGAGTCTCATCTTCTAATAAGACAAAGGCTTTGGAAACAACTTCTCTTCCCTTTGCACAGTGTGCTGCAGTGACAACCTGGTCTGTGACCGTGGCCACCAGGTGCTTGGTTATGCTGGAGCCCTGGGAATGAGCAGGGCAGGGTAAGGCTCAGCTGCTTGCAGCAGGTTTGATCTGATGGGAAAGAGTAGCAGCCAACAGGGTGAGATGAGGCTCAAAACTTGTACCAATTAGGACACAGCATAAAAAAGGCCATCCTGGAATACCAAAGATTCAGGCCTTTCAGTATTTTAACAGTGGCTAAAGCAAGTGTCTAGGGAAAGATTATAAGAACAGAGCAGCTACAGAAAAGCCTCTCATCCATTGTATCTATCAATTTCTGATAATCCGCACTGCAGAGGCTTCCTGAGTTCATATCATGATGCCTCAACATCATCATATTGAATGGCTTTTGACAGACTTTACTTCTATGACTTGTCTGATCATTTTTGGATTTTGGTATCAAAACATCTTGAAGGAATGAGCAGCTGCCTATTTCTTGTGTTACTAGACACAGAGTCCCCTTCTCTGATGACCCCCCCCTTCTCTATGATATTCATGGTTTTACAGATTGTCTTCATAACCTCCTGTTTCTCTTCCTTAGCTTTTCCATTTAGACTATCCTCATATGAAAGCTCTAGCATCATTTCTTATTCTGCTATGAAGAAGTGCTGTAGATTTCCACAGTGGCATGTTTTCTGTTCAATTAGCAGCTCCTTTCCTGTTGGTTCCTACCTTCCCAGGGGACTGCTTGACTATTGCTGAATGCTCAGCTGATGTGTCAAAGATCACCAGTGACTTGCGATCTTTTCCCTGACTAATAGCAGCAGTTCTACAGCTCACCTGTGTATGCCAGATGCAGTCAGCATTTGCTCTCAAATGTTATCTGTGCATTTATCAAGATAAAACTACGTCTGCTGCTTTCCAGTACAGCCCCCCTGCATATTGCAGAGGCAGGAGATGGCATAAGAATTCTGATACCACTAAACAATAACAAGGCCCTGGGTGGTCCACTCACCTGTTCATACAATTCCCCTCTGATCAGAGCTGTAGAGATCCTACTGATGACATCTCCATTGGTCAGGAGGTCATCCCTGCTCATGGCCAGCCGTGCTGCCTTGGCTGGCAGCCCGGCTCGCAGGTATAAGCTGATGGCAGCCAGGTAGTCTCCCTGTCCCTCCTGGACCTCCCCAGCCTTCTCCTCCTGCTGTGTATCCAGCAGCCACTGGTAGTAGCCTTTACGCAGCTTATCCAGCATTGGGTGTCCCTGTAGGGAAATGCAGTAGTGGTCAATCTGGGCAAGGCAGGAGGTGGTCCTGCTCCTCCTGCAGGCTCTGGACAGCTCCTGGCACCAACCTCACGGCTGTCCAGTTAGATTAAGCACCTGCAGTTAGCAGAAACCACAGCAATGCCAGCCCATTCATTTTCTTCTGAAGCCCTGGCTTCTCTTAAATGAACCTCAGTAGCTTTCTTCCTCACTACTCACCCAGGTCTGTTCTTCCACCACAAGCAACCTTCCTTTACATTCATTTGTATCATCGTAGACTTTTACAAACTATTCTCTGTTTTATTCCTTGTCTGTCAGATGCAAGAACCACTGATCATCTTCCTCTGTCTCGCCTCTGGGCACCTCTGGTTAAGGTAATCCTGACTGGACCACAGCTCTGAGGCACTTTGGCCAGTGGTTCATGCTACACTGCATTTTAGGAAATAAAAGCTCTAGGCTGGACTGAAGATCCATCTATTCCCTAAACCCTGCCTCCTGTCATTCTAACAGCTGCCTTGTTGACTGCAGCACTTGCTGCGTGTTAGCATTGGGGATATCCGTCACACTTCCTCCTAAGTCAGTCAAATCACTCACACCCCTGTCTCCATAACTCTACCTTGTTCTCCTATCACCTGCTCTGGACTCTGATTCCTCTTTTTGGTGGCATGGCACCCTCATCCCAAGCCAAGGCTCCTTCGTGCAATAATCCCACCACCTGGAACTGAATTAGATGGGGGACCTTGAGGCCAGGCTCAGAGTTCCTTTGGGAGCCCCCCAAGCATAAGTGAGGTCTGATAGGGCAGATGAAGAACACCCAGACTATGATAGGACTCTCAACTGGAGTACTTGGCAAACAAGCCCAGCTCTAGGTCCGGGGCAGGAAAATTCAGTACCTTGGCCTCAGCGACCACAATGCATTCATCCCACATGTGCAGCTCCTGGTACATGTCCATGGCCTCCTCTGTGGCGTTCTGTGTCAGAAAGCAAAGTGTTCCCCTGGTAAGTCTCTGTTTAGCAGATACATTGCCATGAGGCTCCTACAGTGGGCAAGGTTAGATGTGCAGAAAACACCTGAAGAGTGAACCATCCCCTCTTACATGGATATCCATTCTTCCCTTACCTGCCTCACTGCATTTCAGGGGGTACAGATCCTACATCAGAAAAAAGCAATCTCTCCTTCTCCTCCAGGGCACAAAATTATCTCTCAGGAATAAGCAAGCTATTCCCTCACTGTCCTTTTCCATGACAGGACACAAATCTTACTGCTCACAAATAAATGAGACATAGGTTTCGTCTCCATATGAGGAAGAACTTCTCTACTGTGAGGGTGACAAAGCACTGGAAGAGGCTGTCCAGAGAGGTTGTAAATTATCCTTTTTTGGCAATACTCAAAATCTGCTTGGATGCAATCCTGTGCCCCATGCTCTAGGTCTCCCTGTGGAGCAGGGGGATTAGACTAGAGGATCTCTAGAGGTCTCTTTCAACCTCAACTGTTGTGCGACTCTGTGATTTCTGCTCCTGATCTCTTTACTTACTTGTTCCAGGAATATCATCTCTGCCAACTTGTAGTTCTTCTCTAGCATGGCCAAGCGGGCCCGCACCAGGTAATGGTCTGTGCCATCCCCGCCCTGCAAACGACCACAGCTAGCTTGACTGGTTTGTAGGGGTGAAGGAATAGGCTCTGGATTTGCTCCAAGGGAATTGATTGCTGATGGAGCATGTGTCACCACAGAAACTGAAGATAGATGAGAAGTGACAAGACAGGAGCAACACTATGAAACAAACCGCCAGAAGAGGGACGAGGTGAGCCTGGATGAACTGTCAGCAGTTCTTACATGACAAGGCCCTGGTCTATAGCACTGTACTGGAGGATATAGACATAGAAAACAATGTGTATGCAAGTGGTTGCAGGGAAGTAGCTGCCCTGCACAGCAGACGAAGTTTGACTCACATGCTCTTGAGCTGCCTGGTCTGCAATGGCATTGGTTTCATGCAGAAATCTAGCTTTTGCCATGTTGCCCAAAGCTGCAAAGCACCTGCAAAGAGCAAGGCAGTTAGTTGCTAGATGGGCTTCTGTGACCTTTAGTCACAGAAAGGAAATCGAGCCTGAGCAGCAATCCCAGCAGTGTGAGGTGGAGAGCTGCAGTGGCACCACTTCACAAGAAGATTTTGTTAAGACCCATATTCTTATCTACCCTCTAGGCCTGCTCCATGGCAGAAGCCATGGACATGTGACCAATGTCCATGCTTCAGACCTTTAGACTTCAGAGCTCTTCTGACCTTGCCTATATCTGTCTGCTCCCTGCAGCCTTAATATTCACTACTTTGTATTGTCACAAGTGAAAAGCTGAGACTGAGGTCTATCTGTCCCTAGTTCTATTGCTAGTGCCTAGGATGAAAGGACAAAGTCATTGCCTTAAATAGAGAAAGCTCCATTCCTGAATGCAGTGAATCTTTCAGGCCACACAAAAAGTCACATCCTTAGTTAGACCTGGTTTCTGTGAAGGATCTAGAAAAGAGATTATTCAACCCAGCAGAAAAAAAGTTTTGACTCCTTCCTGTACCTCTCTGCAATGTGCAGCTGTCTAGCTTCCAATGCCAGCCTGCTTAGTGTCCTCCACATGGCTTCAGTCTCCGTGGACATTTCCAGTGTCTCCAAAAATGCAGTAGCCCTTAAGACAGAGAAAATTGCAGACTTTCAGTAACAGAAAAGAAGAGCTCTCTGAAGAAAAAGGAAAAAAAAAAAAAAGAAAAAAAGTCTGAGAAAGGAACTTCCCCAGAATAACTGAAAACAAATGAAACAGGATGACCAGTTCTGATTGTATAGCATAGGGCCTGCCATATCAGGGAGAAATTCAGTTACCAGTTTTCTAAGAATTTCCTATCTGGCCTAAGTTACTAAGGAGATAAGTGGTCGCCAGGAGGCTGTAGCTGTGTGGGGCAAGTCTGACATGTTCAGTCTGAAGCAACTCCCTGGTGCAGAAAAGTAACTCAAGATGGATTATTGCTGTGAGGATGTGAAATTTTCTTCCCTGGTCAGTTTTAAAGCTAGGTAACAATGCCAACGCTGCCCAGGTGCCTACTATGAGTGCTTCAGACAGCCAGCTTTTACTCTGCACAAGCAGGCCAGCTCCAGTTTCCACTCAGCTGTTATCATCCCTGGACAGGCAGCAGCATGAGAGCATCAGAAAGTATAATTCCACATTGAGCTGCTACTGACGACATGGCTATTTACTGCATTGAGTAAATACTGCCTGCACTGAACTTCCTTAAGTCTCAGCAGGACTGGCCAGACTCTTGTCTGAAACCATGGAGTTCTGGGGATGACAATGCAGAGTATTCACTCTTGAAGGTATCTGCTGCACATTTCAGCCAGATTTAACACTAACATCATGCTGAGAGCCTAAACTGCAATTCTGCATGGAAAGCCCTGCTGGGGTGGTTCCCAGACTGTTGGCCTTGGGTGTCTCTTACATGAAGCAGGCTAGCTGCTCTCACAGTGTGGTGTACCACAGCACTTACCTGTGGTAATCCCCATCATCAATGGCAGTTCCAAACTCTATAAGGCCTTCATCTAGAGTATAGGACACAGTGTTCACACCTTCAGTTACTATCACTTCAGTCTTCCCATCATTCCTTTCCAAGTCTACAATATCCCCCTGCAAAAGGTACCAGCCGTAAGTTCTCCAAAGACGAAGTTCTGCTGCAGGAGCTCACACCTTGCTGACATTATCCTTAATTCTGAGAGGGAAGTAAAAAGCCTTGGAGTAGCTCCTTGCTAGAGAATCTATCTCCAGGTTCTACCACGGAGTTCTGTCACGGATTTGACAGATGGTCTCACATCCAGTCTAGGAGAAATTCATTTCCCTCCCTTCTCCTTTCTGCAGTACCACTCTACGTAATCCCACACCTATGTCCAAGAAGTAATAGAGAATCCTGCTGGAGAAACCAAAGTCTCCAGACCTTTACCTTCAGAGGGAACATGGTGACTCGCTCTGGAGCATCAATGTTATACCAAATGCAGAGGCTGTTTCTGTTCTGAGCCACCACCACATCACTGCCTGGAACCCACTGCACATAGGAGCAATAGTTCAAAATAGTAGTCTTGGTGCTTCTTTCAATGTCATAGAGCTGCAACTAGATAGGGAAAGAGGAGACAAAGACTCAGCTTGGCTCATGACTGGACTGCTTGCTCAAAAGAACAACAGGAGTGTCTGAGCAAGAATCCTGTGAGCAGATATTACCTACCAGGAACCAAACTTCTTCAAGATGTGTAGTTTAACCTTCCACACTGATGGTATTTTTACATGTTATATTTCAAGACTTAAGACTATTTTTTTTAACCCCAGCAGTATTTTAATCAGCATACTCAGATCCTGAACCAAGCTTTCCTGCGCCAAGTTTGGTAACTTGGAAGATGTAACCTGACAGGTCATAACAAAGATGCATTATGCCTTGTGGCTTAAAAGTGCTAGGTTGTGTCTGCTCCTCCTCATAACTGTCCTCACCCAGCAAAGATGAGAAAAAAGAATATGAAAGAGAACTGTGCTGAGGTAGGAGAGGACAAGCAAGTCCCTCTGCTGGTCTGTACTGAACCGTTTGGAAAATGATGTACAAACATAACTTAGAAAGTCTTCTACTCTCTGATCTGGTGCCAATATTTGGTGAAGGGGGTGAGCAATGGATCTCTCCTGCTGATAGGTCTGAAAAGGAGGCTGAAAGCGGAATAGCAATTCCAGTGATGTCACTGAAATTCTTGCTGAGAGAGTAAATTAAAAGAACCAAATCTAAACTGAGGAAGAATGCAGAAATAAATATTAAAAAGTTATGCTGCTGGGGAAGTCCTCTCTTCTCATATGATAGGCCAAATATAGCTTTGTGCTACTGTACAGACCACTCACAAATAGAAGTTCGTTTCATCTGTTCGCAGCTGCAATCACTGTTAGCACCCTCCCGAGCACAATTAGTAGAGCAAAGCTGAAACAGTAGCCCTTGGTACTGGTATTGATCCAGGTTAGAAAGAAGAAGAAACTATTTCTTCCATGACGCTCTTTTGGATATGTGAAAATGGTGTCCTACAGACCTGCACACATGCAATAATTCTCCTCTTGAGAGTCAGCAGGATTGTGTTTAGAGATGCATGCTAATGCAGATGCAGGCATTCCCTTTTCTATAAACCCAGGTTAGTCTGTTTTCCTATTTTTCTGTAATCACAGAGGTCATGAATAAGCCCCTGTCCTGTGCTGGCCTACAACCAGAATTACAGCTTTTGTGCAAGAAAGCCTACCTTTAATACACTTTGTTAGATTAGTGTGTGGTAAAGAGTTTATGAGGCAGCAGATGGGTGAGTGGTAACAAGCAAACAGGTATCTAAGGGGTGATGTGTGATTTCCAGGCAACAGGGTGTCTTTGCAACCCTGAAATCTATGGGT
This sequence comes from Crypturellus undulatus, assembly GCA_013389825.1. Taxonomy (NCBI): domain Eukaryota; kingdom Metazoa; phylum Chordata; class Aves; order Tinamiformes; family Tinamidae; genus Crypturellus; species Crypturellus undulatus. Next base: position 21,172 of record VWPW01018280.1, read on the forward strand.
CCCTGACTCTGAAGGGTTGGGCTACCAAAAACGACATATGAGCTCTGTAAAGAAGCTCCTGCCTGAAACAAGGGATAAAGTTACAGTTTCTTGAGATTAGGACAGCCAAAGCAGAAACATTCTACTGTAAAGTGTTTGGTCTCACTAGATTCTGTCTTGACCAAGCTGAGTATGTTGTCTTTTACAAACACAGTGTCAGATGTACACTGTCCTGGCATTCTCGAAGAGCTCCACATGACTGAGAGGTACATATTTATGCAAAGTGTAAACAGCTGTAGCTATAGCTTGAAACTAAACATACAGTGCTGCCAGCTCATGTAATCTGAACAGGTTCTGCTTTCCTCAAAGGAATAGTCAAAAACTTACAGTGCCCTCTCCATGGCACTACTGATTCCAGCATGGCATCAGGAATTGTGTGTTCCTCATCTCCTTCTCTGCACTTTGGCATACGTATGTTTTCTCTCCCCAGGCATACCAGCTTGCCCTCCCAGACATGTTTTACTCACCCTCATCTTCTTATCCCTGAAGAGTAGCTTGCGGCCTGTTTCATTCAACTCCAGCCATTCAATCTTGCTGTCATGGCTGATGGTGCCAGCATTGTAGCCACCAACAAGGTCCACTTGGAAATAAAAGAAAAGCAATTGTGTGAATACAGATGCTGTCCCATGAAGAGCAGATGTCTGGGACCTAATTGTGATGGGGTCCTGTGAGAAATACACAGTGACATGAAATGTAGAGTGCAAAGACATTTTATCTTGGCACTTTACCAGCATGAGTTAATTGCCTCCTGCCTTCTGTGAGAATGCACACAGCACAGGCAGTGCAGGCAGCAACATCATCATGCCAAACTGCACAGGCTGAAGACACAGCCACAAACACCCCACAGCTGAGCCCACACCAGACACTTAAGCTGCTAACAGCAGAGCAGTCTGGGCTCTAGCGATTTGCTGCCTGGCAGACTGAATGAAAAGGGGGCCTCCAGGGATCTGCTGCATGGCAGTGTGACTGCAAAGAGGGCCTTCAGGGACAGGTTGTTTGGCAGAGTGAACAGAAGAGAGCCAGGCTGGGAAAGTACAGGAGGGGGATGTTTACATTCACCTGTTGCTATTGTCTTGATGTCTATCAGATAGGCCAGTCTCTTGTTCGCCTCCATGCCTCTCTGCCGTCTTTCATTGATACGAACACTATTATTTGAAAGGAATGAGGACTGTTAGCTTCACTACTCTCCAAATCCACAAGACTGAGTCCTGTCCTCTCCCCACAGAATTACCTACAGTTTCCCCAAGTACATGGAAGTTTCTGTAATTCTGGGAACCAGTACTTATGTTTGCCTCAAGTAAGCAAGTTGTTCAGAGAGCATTCAGTACTTTGGTCTCAGGTCCCAGAGTCTGGGTGCTGTGTTCTAAAGAATGGACACTTCCAAGTGATGTCCTCTTAACAAATGCTTGTAGTGTTTCCACAGGCAGCCCCTGAAACTCACCTCACAAGATGAGGGTTCATGAACTCTGTACGAACAGACCCCAGGATGTCATTGCTTCCATATTCCACCAATGTTAGCTCCCCAGCATTAAAGATCATGCAGACCTGGAAGACAGAGGGGACTGCCCTCTTAACAAAGAACCAGATAAGCAGACACACCTACCAGCAAGGTGTACAGAAAAGCTTTCTGCTGCACATAAGTCTAAATTCACATCCTCTGCGATGAGCAAGGAATTGTCTCTGCCTTCTTGTGGTGACTGATAGCTTCTTGAGGGTTGGGGATTTTTGTCCTGTGCTTATCACTGCTGCAGAAGGAGCCAAGCTGTCACCCTGACATCTCTGAGCTGATTCTTCAGCTCCTCCAGATTTTTTTGTCTCACCATACAGTGCTCTGGATTCCATCCAGACAGCTAATACATCCTGTTTTCTGTACCTCTGATATCCATATTTTACTGCTCCTGTCTCCTATGGGGGCATGACTTACAGAGTCTTATACTGAGTCTGTTCTATATCTTGCAGTTGAGAAAAACGAGTATGAGGAGAAAGCATATGAGGATTTGCAGGGAGAAGATAAGTCCAGGGAACATCTGAGGAACAGCAGTGTCCAGAAGTGTGGCTGACACTTTGCTCCCCAGTACCTACACACTGCTCCACTCACCATTAAGGGGTAGCATCCTGTCCCATCCAACTTACATTTTCATTGTCGAAGAAGAACTTTTCATTCCCTCCAGATCCTTGCCAGGGTACCTACAATGCAATGGCATGAAGTAAGCAAACACAGAGGACCAAGTTGAAGGCATCATGATCTACAGTCCTGCTAGTTATGGTTCACTGACTTCCTGCTAGCATTCTGAGCAAGCAGAGGCCAATTCTTGCCAAATCTCAGTTCTCAGATCTAAAATCTCAGCATTGCTTTCATAAATCTCAGATCTAAAATCTCAGCCACTGCTTAAATAAAGCTCTTGTGAGACAAAAAATTGATGAACGGACCACTCACAACCCGATTCTTTGTAGACTGTACATATAGCTGCGCAAATGAAAGAAAAAGTTCTCTGTGCAGGATGTTTCAGAGAAACCTGTGATATTTAGTCTGTTTAGCCAAGATGGATTTCCAAACATGTGTAGTCAGGAGCACAGCTAGCTTCCAGCAGAATCTAGCTCCCAGACAGATCCATTAACACACAGGCAGCCTGACTAAAGTATATACTACCTCTGTGAACAATGAAAAAGCATCCTGAGACCCAGTTAATACTTTTTTCAGATCTACCGCCAACATTTCATGCGACTCCTATGTGATTTTGTGATTTGGTGACTTGGCACACAGCCTCAGCACACCGTAAGCTTCAGGATATTGTCAGTTCTGTATGGAAAGATCTGTACCAGAAATGGTATTGCAGTGATGGATAGATTTTATAGCTTTTTTTAAAAACAAAACAAAACACAAGAGCATTCATACATTCACATCTGGACTACATAGATCTACAAAATGAAGTTCTGAGCCCCACAGTACAAGAAAGACATTGATAAACTGAAGTGAGTTCAGCAGAGAGCCACTGATGTGGTTAGGGTTAGAAAACTTGCACTGTAAGTGGGGGCTGAAAGAACTGGGCTTCTAGAGGCTAGAGAAGAAAAGGCTGAGGAGAGCGGTAAAAAGGCCGAGGCTTCTTTTGCAGAGCACAGTGGGAGGATGAGAAAAACAGTTACAAACTCAAACAAGGGAGAGCTCAGTGTGACACAGGGAAAAAGATTTTCCCCATGATGACAGTCAAGTGTTGCAACAGAGCTCAAGAAGACAGTAGGATTTCCATCATTGGAGGTTTTCAAGACCTAGCTGGATAAAGTCCTAAGCAAGTAGGCCAGAATTTTATGTTCATCCTGCTTTGAACAGGAGGTTGGATATACCAGACTTCTCAAGGTCAATTTGAACTCGAATTATTCTATGATTCTTTGAAAAGAAATGTATCATCAACATGCAGAAAGCATATTCTTTGAGTTGCAAAGTTAAGCACCAGAAACTCAGGAAATGCCAGAGGTTTTCTAGTACCTCACTGAGCTTGTTGGAACTGATGTCACCCAGCAGCAATGTGTCTGAAGTGTGTGCCACCAGATATCTCTCTTTCCCTAGGATCTTCACCTCATCGATCTCATAACCATAGTGGGATTTCAACACAACTCGAGTTCCTGTTGAGAGGTTCTTCACAATGACCTAGAGAAAAGGGGAAAAATATGACACATCTTTCTATGCAGAGAGGAAGAAGAAGATAACCTCCCTGTCCAATGGAAGATATATGCAACAGAGTTTCCAGATATTTAGATGCCCTTTCCCAGCATTTAGTCCTATTTTTTTTAAAGAAACCTTACCACACCTTTTGTACAGGATGACATTGTACTGGAAGTGTGGGACTCTCACTTGTGCCATGTAAAAGTTCCTAGCCTAATCTGGAGGACTACTCAGGCACCCAGAGATGAGTCACTCTCTGAGAGTCCTGATCTCCCTCCACTGACTACATGGAATGCCTGGACTGCTGGTCCACCCATATGATTTAACATTGAATCAGGGAAAGTTGCCTGAAATTAAGAAACTTAAAGAGCCTGCATTCTGAATGGTGGTACCCACACAAATTTACAAACTAATAAGTAACCTCTATTTTCTCTGCTCCCAGTCAATTTCTGCCCAGACTTTATCCTATCCCTGAAATAATCCCTACACCCTTTCCAGCAGATTTATACAGATAAACTGTAGGTATTGATAGGAATCTAAAATACTTTCTCTGGTAATTTACTTTTCTGATTTCATATTTTTCAAGGCAGTGCCACTGTTCTAAAGAGAGGAGGGAATGAAGTAAATGGACTTGGAGAAATACACCCTTACTCTCAACTCTTTTAAGTACAGTTTTATTGGGTCTGATGGTACCCGATGGCATCAAAACCCCCAAACACATCTAGTTTTAATGAAAATCCTATTTTAATCAAGAGACATTACTTCACTGGATAGTCTCTTACCTGGCTTGGTCCCACATATGTCATTTCAAATTTATTTTTGTAAATGCTTCTGCGAAGGCAGCAGTCAAATTGTTCAACTCCTCCACAGAGAGTGCCCTGCGGAAACAAACACAAGCACAAGCAGTGAACTCTGGCCAGGAGCAGTACTGCAGACTCCACTTGCATGAAAGAGGTCATAGGCAAGACAGGAACCAACAGATCCTGGGTCCTGTGGCAAACAAGGATCAAAGACCCCTTATGCATAGGGACCAGCCCTGTTTTGACTTCCTTGAGAGAAAAGGGAGAAGATTCGTAGATATTCAGAGAAACAATTTGTCAAATATTGGCACATATAGGGTAGAGAAAGAGGAGGAGTTAAAAAACATCTTCATCCTAATCTTCTCCATTACCTCATTCAGTGCCACTCCTCCCTCTTCCAACTTCTTCTCCCTTCCACCTTTACCTTTTTCTTCATGACATCTCCAAACTCTCTGGTCCCCTTTTGCTACTCTTACCCCTTCCCCTTCTCTGCAAGCATTTATCTATTCAATTAATTTTCCATTTAAATATATTTTAAAGTTTCCTGATTTTATTAAACATACAAAGATACAAAAATAATTAAAGAGAAGTTATAAATGGCAGTCTCTTCAAAGAATTCTTTATGGAGACAAATGGAGAGCTTTAAATAATAACTTAATGCAGAAAGACAAACCAAGATTCAGTGTCTAAAAGTAAAAGAAAAATAACACTGAACTGAAAACATGGTCTGCAATCATGGAGTGCAAAGAATAGTTCAGCTTTTATGCTGTTTCTCACAGATTCTCAGAAGTAAGAGTGCTAATGAGACTGCTCTAGGGAAGCTACGCTGAACATTTTTATTATGCTTCTGTGAAAGAAAGGAGTACTGCTGCTTCCAGTGAGCCATGACACAATCACACATGCTATTTTCCACTCTCATACTCTTCACATTGCACATCTAAATGAAGCAGTGTCTCCTGACCTATATCCTAGTCACGTGACCACTCTCAGCAGCCCTCCCTGCATCGCTCTGTTTGTAGGAACATGCCTGAGACTGTCTGGCACAGGACACAGGGGCTCAAAGCTGATGATACAAACCACACAGATCCGTGAGCCATCCCTCTTCCACGCTAAAGCTGTGATGGTATAGAGGTGAGCTATTTCTTTGGGTTTGGCTTCCTCCCAAGCACTGCGGCGTGGGCTCCAGTTCAGCACCCTTAACCTGTCAAAGCAGATGAGAGAGCACAGAAGAACTGTACACGGCTGAAGGAGAAATCAGTATAGAAGGGAGAAGTTACCTTCAGGCATCAGACCTGTCATAGCTGCCAATGACGACAGCCTGGCCGCCAGGACTTGTGGCTGCTGTGGTGAATTCCTTCTCTGAGGAGTCCCGACTGTAGTCAAATGTTTGAATCACATTACCTTCCTTCCCATAGGCTACTATCTTCTTGTCACAGCCTGCAGCCACAATGCTATTGGAAGCCCAGGCAAGGGCATAAGGAGGACAGGGATGCACCACCAATTTACCCTATATTAGACAAGAAAGAACATTCTGAAAATAGCAATGGTTCTGTCCTGCAGTTGAGCCCAATTGAATTGGTCACAGTGAGACCAGTACAAGACCCTGTGGATAAGTCCAGTTCACGGGGTTTTGCTTTGTCTACCTGCCCCCAGCAGACAGGAACTTAGAAATGCATGAACTGGCCTACTCAGTCATCTAGGAGAGAATATTTCTCCTACCAGTAAAATGACCGGTATTATTAACTAGACTAGGAGGCAATCTTAGCATAGCAGAATAATTCTGGGGCCTTCAGCATATCACAGCAGACAGCAGACAGATACAAACTGCTTCATTAGAGGGGAAAATCAGAGTAGAAATACACTTCCTTCACCACAGCTTCAAGTGACCGCTCCTTTTGGAGAGGAACAAGTAGCTCAGGAGAAATGCTGGGTGCCCAGAGCACACGGTCAGCAGAAGCAGTGAGAACTTGGGATGGGCACTGTAATGTTTGCTCTTACCACACCTTGGAAGGAAGGGGAAGCAAGGCATAATTTCCCTGCCTTTTCCCTAGACAGTATCACTCCAAAGCAGTTTTAAGTGACAGACAAAGTAAGCAGTAGTCTCCCTCACTCTGTAGCTCCTGTCTAAAGGACCTTTCACTTTCTGGAGAAAAGACCAACCTCACGGGTAATTTGGGAACATCTTCTAAAATCTGTTGGGATAACTACACATTCCTTATTGAGAAGGTGGCGATACCTGCACTCTGGGAACCTACCCACTCAGGCAACACTCCTGGGCACACTAAGATCCTTCCAGACTTCTGTGTGTTTCACAGAGAGGTGACTTCCCCTATTATCAACACACTTAGTGTAATCCAAAGCATCTAGTTACTGTTCTGTCTTCATCAGTGCTCCATAAGCCCTATGCTAGTATGTACGGACTGCAGCTCCTCTCCACACTCCTTTCACAGCTTGATCACTTTCCAAAGCCTGAGAACAGATTGCACAAAGAGAAATTTTTCTCAGCAAAGGAGAATTTTTGATACCTGTGATTCCCCTGAGCCCTCGTCGTCAAAGAAGAAGCGCACTATGGTTCCATCTGCGTGGCCAGACAGGATGCCCTTCCCCGATACACTGCAAAGAGACAAAACAGAATGATGCAAAGTTGCAGCAACGCTCACACCTCCACTTTCCACCTCTGTCCAGAGGAGCCAGAGCCACCACTGACTTTCCTAAGAGCCAAAGGTGTGCTGGGTAATGTGCACAAGATCCAGGACCTGTACCAGTGTCTGGGAAAACAAAGCAGACAAAAGTATGGAGACAGAAAAGGGGAGTAGACAGTTAAGTATCTTCATCAATCACAACAACATATTGCATTATGAAAACATGGAAAGTTATGGAACTTTAACTGTAATAACGACTATGCATATATATATTTTTTTTTCTCACAGCAGGAGGTATGTAAAAGACCTTGCAATGCAACTATCCCAGAAATGGGGCTGGATACTGTGACTGCAGGAATCCCTAAAAGCAACAAAAGTTGGAGAAAATCTATCTGGACAAACAATCTAAGTCCATTTTCTGTAGCATTAATGTCTTGTGTACTTCTCTGTGGACAGAGGACAGAAGAGGTTATAGGCTTTGCATAATGTACACAGAATTAATACCTTTTAATGATAATTCAAATGTAGAATACAAGTCCTACAAATGCTGCAACAAAACAAGAATCACAGGTCTGTTTTCTCTCTGTTGCAATCCCAGAAATGTCACTGACTCTGTATCAAATGTAACATGAACTGTGTTTAGAAATAAGAGGGACAGAAAGGAGACAGACACCAGAGGGAAGGAGAAAAGGAGAAGGTGGGAAGAAGGGAGAGAGAGGGGAAGAAAGGAGTGAGGAGGAGGGAAAGAAAAAGATGGAGGAAATAGAACTATTTTTGAAATAAAGAAAAAGAAAGACTTTGGAGGGATTTCCTGATAGCAGGGAGTCAGAGCCATAGACTAACTTAAGGTTTTGAATTAGGTTCAAAGCACTCAAAAAATAGGATGATGACAATTACTGAAAATCCAACTGGTAAGACAATAACAAAGCTTACATTTTTTTAGAAGGATACTAAGGTAGCTAAAAAGAAAAGTACTTAAAATAATTTAAGACTGCACTTTTTGGTTATTTTTGGTTATTTTTTTCTAATCATTTTGTCAGTTTTATCTGACAAGAGTATTTTTATTTCTTTAGTCTTTTTCTAATGTTAGTAGTTAGCTAGATGAAGTCGACAAATTTTAAAAATAAAAAGAATAAATCAGTATATGTGAGCTACCCGATGGGCACTCACACTTTGTCATGTTTTTGGAGAACTCACAAACTGTGTGGACCAGTGTGATGTGGCCACGAGTCAGATTTTAGGAAGGAATTCCTTCTGAAAAGCACAGACTCATATCATCTTTTGGAGGACCTGACAGCAAAAATGGTACCTCTGCAACCCTCCAACCTGTCACAGATTCTTCTAGTGCCGAGGGCTGAGCCAGAGCAGTGTAGTCTAGAGCAGTCCATACTCACTTGGAAGTTAGCGAGACCACATAGGAGTCTGTCCCGTAAATGGTGGAGGACTTGTTATTCTTTGTATTTGCTAAACGAACCTGAGAAAGAGAACCTGGTCAATGCTGCTTCTGTCCCCACGTTGGAATGCCTATTTTCCCCACTGCAATATCCCCAGCCCACGAGTAGCGCCAGAATAACAGAAAGCTCTTTGCTTTTTGGTAGATGGGAGAGAAGTGGAAGAGCTGGAGTTGCAATCACATTTCTGCATTTCTAGGAAGGCTCAGGAAAAGCATCAAAGGATCTAGTAGCCACAGGTAGTCCTGGAACCAAGGACTTGTTGTGAGCCTGCACCAGAAAATTCACGCAGTGGTGCAGAGTACTGCTCTAAGCCCACATAGTAATGGCGTCTGTTCAGCAGCTCTGGAGGGAGCAGAGTATCAGGCAAATAACAAGTTTCTCTACCTTTCCTTCGGCGAGACCAAAGACAATGACATTCTCCGCTGGCCACAATAAGCAGGTCACAGCACTCTGACAAGGAGGAGGTAAAGAGAGATGAAGAGCTTCATCCTACTTAGACAACTACTTGCCCCACTGCTACACAAGACAGCTCATGAACAGTAAGACCAGTCAGACCAAGAAAAAGAAGAGATGGGGGCATTGAGGTGGGTGTTAAAGTGGGACTGAAGCTTGAATTCAAGTGAGGGAGAGAATAACAAAGGAGGGCATCGAGTTATACTAGATGCTCTCCAGTATAGGCACTCTTCTGAGAAGATCTCTCATTGATCTCAGACGTTATTGTTGAACATACATAAATACAGCTATTTCTAAAGATATTTTGCAACTAGTTTAAAACACTAAAACAATCTGACTTTGTTACTTTCTGTAATAGATATGAGAATGTTTGCATTTTGAATCTTCATTTCCTGTGTTCACTAAAACCAAATCAAAATCTACATCAGCAAGCAGAGCTACAGTCAGATACCAAAATGCCTCTGGATACTTAATAAGCTGCTCATAATTTGCATTTCCAACCAATGATCGAGGCCCACTTTTTATTGCTCCAGCTTCCCAGGCGTCTGTATCTTTCCCTCATTATCTGCCAGACCCTTATTTTCTGTCTTACACAGTCACAAGCAGCTTTGGGACAGCTTGGAAATGAGGGTCACTTAGTGGCAATGTGCTCAGCTACCAGTGTGAGGGAGCCAAACTTGCGCATTCTCATTGTGACGCTCCAGCAGGACGTCCTGTTTGCTAAAACAAGAGCGCTCAACAAGTTTGGCAAAGGGCATGGGAGAGAAAGGCCTCAATAAATGATGCCTAACAGTGACTCAATGCACCAGGAGTCTAAAAATCAGTATTTATCTACAGGAGAAAATCTAGTCCATCAAGGACACACTAAAAAAAAAAAAAACATGCACAGCATCAGAAAAATAAAGGTTTTATTAGGATAGAAATGATATAAAAGAGATGCAAAAAGAGAAATGAATCATTAAAATACAAAGAACAGTGTGCATGCATGAGGCATGCTGGAGCTGGGAGACGTGAACAGAGTGAGTGGCACCTGCTGCCCTAAACAGCGGCAGTGCCAGGAGGACAGGACGTGGCAGCAACAGGCGCTCTCGGGGCTGTTAGCAAGGAGAGACAGAGGCTGCAGCAGCGCCGGCCCCAGCAGCACCTGCAGGTGCCCAGTGACAACACCACGCCTCTGCCCCGAAGCTACAGGTACCCACACCTGCACAGCCACAATGCTCAGGAAAGAGCTGCTGAACGGCCTTTCAGCATGAAGGCTGAGGCTGCCCTTCACCCAATGAAGCACAAGGAGCAGCTCCATCTGATCTCACCCAGGAGACTGACTCCTGCCAAATAGGCGTCAGAGCATGGTGGTAAATGGCTGGGACACCTGCAGGGTTGCTGAACGTTTGCTCCTAGTTGTTAAAGGACTAGTCAGTGCACTGCATCTCCTCACACAGATGGTTTTCTGTGCAGGGAACTCAAATACCTGTGCCTTTTCCAAACACATCATCCTCAAGATAAACCATGGCAGAGACCTATTGAGTGCTCTCTCACACACGCATGCAGAGCTAGAGAAGCAGGAGAAGGTAAAGAAAGCCAAGGGGATAATCTGACTGAAATTATAAACCTGAGATCTTTGAACACACAGAAACTGCAATCTGGCTCAATTCCACACACTTTACATTTGGGCTAGTATTGAACCTTGATGATGCGCAATAAAATAATGAACTACAAGGAACAGCAGAAACTCTGCTGGGTCTGCTTTCTCACTTGGCACACCTGGCTGTCAAGAAGGGAATTTGGCTCCTTGTGCCATGTTGTAACTGGATCACAGCTACCAGGTACTTGCAGTGCAGCAGTTGCATAAGCAAATTGCTGCCAGCAGCTGCCCTTAATGAGTTTGAGAATCTTGTTGAGAGATAATTGCAGCAACCTTTCCAGGACATACTCACATCTCCTAGGCTGTGTCTGTAAAGAATGGAGCTCTGACAGCACAGGGAGCTTGTGTCCACTCTCCCAAGTACCTGAGTGAATCACTGCATCTGCTTGCCCCGGGCTTCTCCCCTTTCTCATGCCCCTCCTCAAAGGAGAACAGTCGCAAGAGAGTTGTTAGCAACCCTCCCTGAGGGGGAGCCTCAGCCTGAGGCTGAGAGCAGCCTCAGGCCTGAGAGCCCAGCCTGAGAGCCCAGCCTGAGAGCCCAGAGCTCCACCATAGGCAGCCACCTCGCAACACGGTGCTGGAGAACAGAACTAGCTACCAAGCAGTCTCCTCCACTTTCTGGTGAAGCACAGAAACGCTGCTCGTGGAGCTGCAAGCTGCTAAGCATAGCCACAAACTCCATCAGTTCTTCCACGAGGCAGAAAAGTGTATTTCAACTTGCTGGGTTGTTCAACAGAAGCTGCAGGCTGCTCTCTAAGCATGTTCTGGGTCTTGCGGTACAAGGAGATGAAAAAAAGGTCATGCAAAGCAGAGAGAACATCCAGTGAAGGAGTTTTACCGAAAGGGAACCACAGCAACCACCATGGAATTAGTATGCATGCAAAAGCAAGGAAAAGACAGAGACGCATATGAAGCCATGAATATCCTGGAAGCCTCATCACGGGGAGATGCAGAGACATGCAGGTGAATCTGAGGGGAACAGCAGTGTTCAGCACGAAGAGCCGGTCATCAGGAACATATTGTACTGACCGGGGCACCAGTGCGGGGAATCAGATGACTGCCCAGGAATAAGGCACTGCAGCAAAATGCTCTGCACAGGGGCACTTCTAACCCAAACTGGACACTTCTAACCCAAATCCTGAAGTAGATGATTCTCAGAAACTGTGCCCAGAGTGTCTGACACTGTCAAAATACAGAGATTAGGGGGAAAACAAATAAACAAACAAACACCCACTGTACTGGCTCCATGCCTGGAATACCTGCTTTTGAGTGTGATGTCCACAGTCTCTAATCACTTATAAAAGAAAAGGTTCACAGCCAGCGGGAGCATAGTTGCTGCTTTTTTTTAGCTTCAGAGTACCTCAGGGACTCTTGACATAGATCTATCCTCTCCTATAAACCTTGATCATCTGTTTTACTCGGGCTTCTTTCATAGTCATTATCCTACCTACAGTAGAAAAAAAGGATAAGATGGGAAGCTGGGTCTCACCGTTTGGATGAACTTGTTGCATATCACCTTCTTGTCACCCCTGAAAAGGAAAAAAGGGAATCAGGGAAGCTGGTAATACTGCCCATCCTGGCTACTCACCTGTTTGCAATCAGGCCTTTAGTGCTTCCAGAAAAGCCACCGTCTCTCTATCACAAGCCACTGCTGGGTATAGAATTTTCCAAAGAACAATGACACATTGTGCAGAACTGAGGCTAAGAAACATGGACTGCTGGGTGTTCCCCAGTCCTGGCCACCCACCTCTCTGCACAGCTCCGGCATGAGACACACTGGTGAGTGAGGCAGGAGAAGCAGGAGTGGGGTCCTCTGCTGCTCGTCATAGAGCAGGGGGAGGTCTCGGTTTGCTATGCAGGGGCTGCACCCGGGGGGATCACAGAATCCCAGAAGGGTTGAGGTTGGCAGGGACCTCTAGAGATGATCCAGTCCAACCCCTGCTCCAGCAGGGACACTCAGAGCACAGGGTGGCATCCAGGTGGAGTTGGAGATCGCCAGAGAAGGAGCCTCCACAAACGCTCTGGGCAGCCTGTGCCAGGGCTCTGGCACCCTCACAGGAAAGAAGTTCTTCCTCATGTGGAGATTAAACTTCCTGTGTTTCAACTTACACCCGTTACCCCTCATGCTGTCACCGGCCACCATGGGGAAGAGCCTGGCCCCATCCTCCCCACAATCACCCCTCAGGTACTTGATCTGCTACTTGCTCTCCCTGCGGTACAAGGCACTGGAGCAAAGGGAGCTGCTCCTCGCAGTGGCCGCACAGTGCGCTAGGGTGGCACGTGGGGCAACGCGTTGCAATGAGCTAGGCTGCAGCGCTGGCCTCAAGCTGAGCTCCAGACTCAGGTCCCAGATTCCACATCCCAGCGCCAGGGCTCGATCTTGTCTCCGCTTGTGGCTCCAGGCCCAGCTCCTGGGTCGTGCTCCAGGCTCAGCCCTGGCTCAGCACCTGGCGCCCCACAGGCAGCCCCACCGCGGCCGCGCTCACCACTCCTCGCCGATGCGGTACACGTAGACAATGTTGTCGCTCTGGCCCACAGCGATCTTGGTGGAGTCGGGTGAGAAGGCCATGGCCTTGACAGTGTAGCTCTTCCTGCCGAACTGCGGCATGGGCTGTGAGCTCCGCGCAGCCTCACGCAACCCCGGGAAGCCCCGCGCAGCCCCGCACCCCTCACCTTGGGGTCGGCTGGCTTGGTGGAGAACTTGTCGCGCCGCTCACCCTGCTCGTCGTAGAGCAGCACCACGCGCTCCACAGTGCACACGGCGAAGCGGGCACTGCTGCCCGACCAGGCCATGCAGGTCACGCGCGCCGCCCCGTCCTGCGGGGGCAGCAGCGTCCGCACGTGCCGCAGCTGCATCGCGAACGACTCCGGGCTCAATCGGCACCGGGCCCCGCCGCCGCTCCGGTCCAGCTAGGCCGCGCCCGTTGCCCAGCAACCGCGGCGCCGCCGTGACGTCACCGCGCCGCCCCGCCCAGGCCTCCCCTTGCTGCTCTCTGGTAGCGGCAGCGGCAGCGGCAGCGGCATCAGCTCCAGCTCGAGCTCCAGCTTCGCTCGGCCTAGCTCGTCTTGGTTCGGCCCAGTTCGGCTCGGCTCGGCGCTGCCGCCATGGAGGCGTTGCGCGCGGCGGGACGGGCCGTGCTGCGCAGCCCGCGCCTCGCCCGCCCCGGCTTGGGGCTCCGCCGACGGCGCAGTGAGTGCGGGCAGCCCCAAGTCGGGGCGGTGGCGGCGCCTCCCGTGCACCCCTCGGCGGGGCCATTGCTCCTGCCTGCCCTGGCCCGGCCCAGTTCGGCCGCGCCCGCCTCGCGGCGGCGTCTGCAGAGCCTGCGCCGTGGGGCTGCGTGTGGGGCCTGGGGCAGGTTGTGGGGCTGCGTGTGGGGCCTGGGGCAGGTTGTGGGGCTGCGTGTGCGGCTGGGGGCAGGTTGTGGGGCTGTGTGTGGAGCCAGGGACAGGTTGTGGGGCTGAGTGTGGGGCTGAGGCAGAGTGGCAGTGCCATGGGGCTGCTCTTGTCCCCTGCTGGCAGACTTTGCCCCGCTTGTGAGTTGGGACTGCCCATGGGGTTGCAGCGGGCGCTGAGCGGTCCCCAGGGCCACCCCTGCGTGGAGGCACCTGGCGAGTGGGGCTGCCTGTGAGGCTGCCTGTGTGTTGGCCGGCCCTGCGCGGCCACGGCTTTGCGCTGGTCCCCGTGCTTGTCCCTGTGCTGAGTGGCGCAGGGGGATGGGCTGCACCGGCCCCATGGCCCTGGGCAGCTCCGTCTGCAGCTGGAACCCGGGTGCAGTGAAACGGGGTCTTCTGCTTCCCTGTGGGCTGTGCTATCCCGGTTTCTAGGCAGAGCTCTCTGCAAGTGTGCCAGGAGCGCCCTGAGGCTTAATCCCAGGGAAGAGGGGGAAAATAACCCTGGAAATAGCGCAGAGAGCAGCTGCGCTGGGCAGTTCCAAGGGAGGCGCGCAAGCCTGTTTGTGACCGACCGCGTCACTGCTCCATCCTGCTGGTGCCCGGGAGCCGGCAGAGCCACAGTGGCTCCTCTGCTGCCCCCAGGCTCTTGTGGACATGGGAGGCAGGGATGCAGCAGCGCTGCTTGGGCTGTCCCCTTGCGCCGCTCAGGAGGGTGGGCTGCAGTGTTCACCGCCGTCCGCATCGCGCTTCCCTGCAAGCTGGTGTTTGCTCACAGCACTTGTCCTTAGTGCAGTGTCCTGGCGGTGCCTGCTTGCACCGGGCACCAGCTGAGCTGCCTCCTCCCTCCTGGCCGCTGCTGTTGGCTCGCAGAGGCTTTGCATTTGGTTGCCCCAGGACAACTCGGGGGTTGTTTTGAGTGAGCAGGGCAGCTTTGGAGTTGTGGGTGCAGTAGGTCTGGGACAAAGCATGTGGTGGCAGGAGCGCTTGGTTCTGGGTGCTGTGCTGCACCTCGGGCCCTCTCAGGTGCTCTGTGCCAAAGGGGAGCCTCGTGCCCTTCTCCGACTGCATGGAGCCAGGATGCACCCTACCCTGTGCGGATCTCGTCCGCGCTGCCACAGCCCGCAGGGGTGCTGTGCTGGGCTGCGCTGCTGCTGGCTCACACTGCTGTGGCGCCTTGTCTCCACAGAGCTCCCGGAGAACTGGGCCGACATGCGGGAGCCGCTGCTTGAAGGCATGTGCTTCACGCTGAAGTACCTGGGCATGACCCTGGTGGAGAAACCCAAAGGAGAGGACATGGCAGCTGCTGCCATCCGCCGAATTGTTGCCATGGTGAGCACGGGCCAGACTGCCACGTCCCCAGCACCACGGTCCAGCGGGGGACCTGCGTTTCCCGTCCTCCTGCAGAATGGTCAGCACGGCTGCGCCCTGGTGCGGAGCTGCTGCGCACAGAGGTGGTGCCTGCCCTGTCTATCCCCTGTGCGTGGCAGTTGCGTGAATGCAGCCTAGGACTTCCCTGTGCGCGGTGTCCCTGAGCTCCAGGCTCTGCTCTGCCGCCTCTGTGGCTGCAGTCTTTGCAGTGGGGTCCAAGTGCACGGTGTCCTGTGCAGAGCTCAGCTGGCTGCTGCCCGTGAAGGGTGAAGTCCCTCAGCAGGTGTGTGCAGGTGACACCTGTCTCCCTCTGCCAGGCCCGGGTTGGAGCCAGGAAGTTCCAGAAGGTGATTCTGACAGTGTCGCCAAGGGGCATTTCACTGCAGGATGCGGAGACCAAGGAGCTGGTGGAGAACATCTCCATCTACAGGTGGGCAGGGCAGCAGGGGCTGGCGGAGGTCCTGGGGAATGGGATGTTTCCCAGCGGGAAGCTGTGGACCGGAGGGCTCCTGGGCAGCCCAGGGGAGCTGCAGCTTCAGCCAGCAGTGCCACCCGCCTGGTGCCCCCCTTGCAGTTCCCGAGGCCAATGCTTCCTGCCCTGCCATCCCTGGTGACGTCGACTGGGGCTGAATGCTGCTGGGAGCCTGGCGGCCCTGTGCCCGCATGTGTGCGCGTGTGTGCGTGTGTCTGCTCCCCAGCACTGCTGCGGCCTTGCGGCAGCAGGGGACTGGCGGATCCCTTGGGGCAGGACGGTGTGTGGACAAGGCTGCTCACAGCACTTGGCTGCAGGCAGTCACTGGGAGGGCTGATGTGGGAGGACGGGGCTGCAGCTGGGTTGCGGGGCAGGTGTAGGAGCACATGCGCAGGCTGCGGTTGCACAGGAGGCAGGTGCAGGGCATGTCCTTGGGGCAAGATTTGGTCTCCGCACTAGAGCAGATGTGTAAGGGCAGACCCCCTGCCGTTTGGCCTCCCTCTTGTCATGGGAGGCCAACACCTGCCAGGCAATCGCCCTCCCTGCTGTGCTCCATTGGTCTTTGTGCTTTAGTTCCTGCCTCTGCTTAAACTGGTCCCCAGAGGTCCAAGGAGCCCACTGGGCAACGCAGAAGGGAATACGCGTGGTTGCAAGAATCCCAAAATCCCAGAACGGCTGAGGTTGGCAGGGACTTCTAGGGATCATCCAGTCCTACCCCCTGCCCCAGCAGGGACGCACAGGGTGGTATCCAGGTGGTGTTGAGGATCTCCAGGGAAGGAGCCTCCACAGCCTCTCTGGGCAGCCCGCACCATCTCTCAGCAGCTCTGGGGCTGGGCAGCCTGCGGTTAGGGGACACAGATGAAAGCCTGGCTTGGTGCTCTGTTGGTTTCTCCGCTCCCCTGAGCAGCTGTGCTCTGCCTGCAGGATCTCCTACTGCACAACAGACAAGCTGCAGAACAAGGTCTTTGCCTATGTTGCCCAGAGCCAAGAGAGCGGGGCCCTGGAGTGCCATGCCTTCCTCTCGCCCAAGAAGAAGATCGTAAGCACTACCCTCTGCTCTTGGCCCTATGAGGCAAAGGCTGGAGCAGGGCCCCTACTTATCCCCTTCTGGGTACGTGCTGCTGAGTGCTACCAGTGGGGCTCCTGCCTCCCTGTCCGCAGCTGGAAGGGGAGCCAGCGAGCTCGTGTCCTCTGCAGGGGACATGGAGGGTGAGTGGTGGGGGAGGCTTCTCTCTCCTAGCTCCTTTGGCGTCTCCTCCTGGGGTTTGGTCAGTAGACCCTGGCCTCTCCTGTGCTCTGTAGGGGAGGGCTGCGAGGCCTGCGTGACCCTAGATCTTGGGAGGGGAAGGAAGGGCTGGCTCAGGGACACAAGTGACAGCAAGACATGTCCCTTCTTGATTTCAGGCCCAGGCGGTGACTCTCACTGTGGCCCAGGCCTTCCAGATGGCACTGGATCTCTGGGAAGCAACACATACAGGTAGGAGGAATTTTGGAGGCTGTCTCCCTCTGCCTAGCCCTGGGCTCAGTGTCTCCAGTGCAGGACCCTACCTTAGTGGAGAGACGCCTACTGCCTGGCTGGGAGGATGGACTGAGCAGGAAGGGTGTCCTGGTGTCTTGCTGCTGCACGTCCTGCTACTGCCCCCGTGGCACCTGCCCTCCCTGCAGTGCAGGGCTCCCTGCTGGACTCTGGCACTGCTGAAGCTGCAGCCCAGCTTGGGCCCCACAGGACCTGCCCAGAGCAGGGGTCCTTCCACCTGCTCAGCACCCTTCCAGAGCACGGCAGCAGCATGTGCCCTTGCTTGTGGTCCTGTCTGTGCATCTTCTGCTCTGCCTTTTCCAGGTTCACAGGCACTAACTGCTGCTTTTGCCCTGTCCCAGGCTCTAGGCAGGAACAGCCCCTTCACCCTCCATGTGCTTTGGAGAACAGTGAGCCCGGCAGAGCAAGTGAGCCAGCCCCCCCGGGGAGCCCTCCCTTCAGACACCACTTTGGGGTACAGTATGTGCAAGCCTGGCTCATGCCCAGGGCTGTCTCACCCTGGAGCAGGGACAGTGTAATGATAGCGCAACCCCTTCTCCCTGCCTGCCGAGCCCTGCATGGTGTCCCTGGCCTGCGGGAGCCTGTTGTGGAGAGGCACTCTGTGCTCTGCAGTTCCTCAGTGCTCTTTGCTCCAGGAGCCTCGGGTTGGGCCCAGCACAGCAGCAGCCCGTGGCCCTGCTCTGCTGGCACCGCCGTAGTGGCAGCTGGGACCTGTTCTGCACACTGGTGCCCTAGCTGGAGGTGAGGTAGAGTCTCCGAAGGAGAAGGGCCAGAGTCCAGCTGCCGTGTAGCTACTGCAGGCTGAACCTCAGCCTTGCCTGCCTGTGCTGCAAACGTGGCACGGACGGAGCTTGCCGGGGCAGCGCAGCGCTGCTGGGTCCTGTCCTCACTCCGTCCCTACGCAGGGGCTCCTGCACACTCCCTCCCTGGGCTCGTGCTTCCACCTGTGGCTCCACTGGCAGTGCTTGCCCCGTCCTTGCATGCAGCCTGCTCCTGTGTGGTCCTGGCCGTGCCGGAAGCTCCGGCTGCAGGATGTGCTTGCCGCTGAGCGAAACCGTGGTGTGCTGTGCGCAGCAGCTGCCTCCGCAGCCCCTGCCTGCTCCCACCTCACGCCTGCTGCTCTGCTGGCTCCTCGGCTCAGAGAGCCCCTTGCTCTGTCTCTTCCCCTGTCACTGTGTGCCAGAGCCCCAAGGATTTCGGCAGCCAGCCTTGCTGGTGCCTTCTTTGTCCCCTGCAGTAGACATGTCCTGCCTGTCCCGTGTCTGGTGGGTCACTGTGTCCTGTAAAGATGCCAGGGGCTGCCCTGCTGCCCTATGCCGGGTCTGAGCAGTCCCAGCTGGCTCCTGGCAGAGGCCTGTTCAGGCTGTGAAATGTGTTTTGGTTTGTCAGGAGGAAGAGGAGGAGGAGGAGGAGGAAGATGACAACCTTGATGAAGCTTTATCTGGGTAGGTGGCAAGCTACTGTTCATGCCTGTGGATGTGTTAGGCCTATGATGTTGTGGCAGTTCTCTGCGCACTGGCAGTGGGTGTCTCGTGAGGCTGTGGCACCACAGGGCTGTCTGCTCTGAGCTGGCAGCAGCAGGGAGCTGACATGCACGGACAGGAGCGGACGCGACACTGTGAGAGGGAGCCTTTCGCCTGGGGGCGGCCTCGCGGGAAGGCGCTCGCCAGGCAGCCTGGCCTGGGAAAGGGGTTGGTAGCACCTGAGTCGGGGCTGAGGTCCTGGGCGCAGGGCGGGAGTTGCAGGCTCGGGGCTCGGCTGCGGTGACGGCCCTTCCTCTGCAGCTGCCTGGAGGAACCAGCGGGCGGCCCCTGCGGCCCGGCAGGTGAGTGTCCTTGGGGTGCTCTGCCCTGTGTGCGCGGGGCCGCTCTGCCACGCGCCCTGGCTCAGCAGCTGCTGCTCCCTCCTGTTGCCTGCAGCGTCAGCGCCACCCACGCGCGGGCTCCTCTGTGCTCCCGCCACGCCGCCACCGCACTGGCCAGCCCTGGGCCGCCCCCCCGAGGGCCAGAGTCAGCTAGGGGGCCCTGCAGAAGCGCCCGCCGCCCTGCTGGGCTAGCCCCAGCCAGAAGAAGCAGCCCTCAGCATTCACCCGTGCCTGCGCCTGGTCTGCGGGCACGCTCACCCCGCTCCCCTGTGTGACCTGCGGGCTGCGACTGCCCGAGGCACAGGGCCCTGAGCGGCTCCCTGCCGGGAGGATGCCCAGCCCAGAGGGGCAGTGGAGAGGGCCCTGTGTGTGCCCTGTAGCCCTGCACCCTCCTGTGTGCGACAACCTCGTTTTTAAGGGAAAGCTCTGCCTTTGTAGCGAAATAAACTCGAGTTTTTTACTGTTGTCAGTGGAGGCCAAGCTCTGACTGAGCAGTGAGGGTGCTCCTGGCCCCAGCTACCCCTGCCCCATGGAGCCTGCAGCTGCCCTGGCACTGGGTGTCCCTGTTGTAGCCAGCCCTGTGGTTGCCCTCGCCGATGCCGCTGGCCCTTGTCCTGCTTTACTGCCTTTGGGGCACCAGCGACAAGGTCTGCATGGAGCAGAGGTGACAGCTGCGCTGGCTGCGGCCGGGGCCCTGTGCCAGCAGCTCTCCCTGCTTGGCCTGGGGGTGGAGCATGGCAGCCACTGCTGCTCCGCACCGCCATGGGGCGGCGCATCGCGGCCGAGCAGGGGGCCCTGGTGCGGGGACGACTGTGCCCCATCCTGCCGCAGCCTCTGCTGGGTGCTACGGCTGTGCTGGTACCTAGACCAGGCGGCCAACCATGCGTGCCAGGGCACAGTGTTCGCTGCTTCAAGCATTAGCTCTCTTCTAAATAATCTCTTCTGGGAGGAGGGTGGGCAGCAGGGGCCTTGGCAGGGTATCCTGGGACTCCACACAGCCCTGGGGGCAGGGAGTGGAACATGCTGTAACAGCCCTTGGGTCCCTCTGCGGGCAGCATGGGCCCACCACGTCCTTCTTCCCTTGTCTCTGCTGGTTTCCTTGTGCTGAGCTTGACTGTCCTTGTGCCCCCGGGCCCGCTCGCCCTCCTCCCCTGCACTTGCCTCGGTGTGCCCTCAGGTTCCCCCCGCCCGGCACTGCCGCAGCCTCCCTGTGTAGCGCCCGGCTGCCCCCTCTGCTCTGCTGGGGATACGGCGGGGGCTGCTGCTGTTTTGCTGCAGCGCCCGGCTGGGTTTTCATTTAACTTGTCAGACTTTGGTGGTCTTCTGGCTGGCTACAGCCCCTGCATCGTGACACGAGGCCTGTCCTTCCCCGTGGCCACTTCACTCCCCCGTGCAGTTACACCACCTTGTTTCCGAGGGTGCCTTGGGCTGCCTGCAGGCCTCACGCTGGCAGGGATGTGTCTGCAGCACCCAGCACTGCACTTTTTTTTTTTTTTTTTCCCTAAAAACCAAGGAAGCTCTTTGTGTTCTGATATCCTGAACTACTGAGGGCCCCTCTCCTACAAATGGGAGTAGATGGCTGGGCACAGCCACCCCTTTCTGGAGCTGTAGTTGCTCCCTGCAGCCCACGTCACAGCAGGGCTTGGACCCCAATGCAAAGGTGCTGTCTTGTCTCAAGTCCCTGTGCTGCTGGGGACCCCCTGCCACACCTGCCTGCAGAGCAGCACAGACCCTTCGTGCCAGCAGCCTGCTGCCAGCTGGCCTTGGCGTCCTCCCCAGCCTGCTGCATGGGGCCATCCGCAACCTGCAGCCTGCTGCATGGGGATGTCTGCTACCTGCAGCCTGCTGCACGGAGTATCTGCTGCCTGCAGCCTACTGCATTGAGTATCTGCTGCCTGCAGCCTGCTCCGTGCATGCAAGGAAAGCCCTCGCGGTGCTGCTCCCCACAGGAAAGGTACCAGCAGCTCAGCAGCAGCATGATCTGGCACAGCCTGTTGCATCGGCACCCTCAAAGGCCGGAGCAGGGTGTGAGGTAGCGCAGGGGTCCTGCTGCAGCACAGCACGTGCTCCTCCAGCGCCCGGGCGCGAGCAGCGCTCACAGCAAAGGAGGGCGGGCATGTGGGGCTGCTGTGTGCCCCAGCACAGGCATGTGCACGCACACGGCAACGCTGCGGACGCTGCTGCCTTGAGCCAAGATGCTTTTATTGGAAAGACCTGCCCCAGGGAGATGCTTCCGCCGCCCCTTCCCCTCCTTCTGCAGCAGGCATTGAGCACCCCGAAGGAGCAGTCCTGAAAGTGCTTTGCTGGGAGATTTATTCCTGGAAGACGCTGGATCCTTGATGCTTGATTGTGGGCTGCAGAGCCAGCCCTTGCCTGGCCGTGCGCCATGGGGCTGAGGGCACGGCCGGCACAGCAGCAGCGAGGCTGCATTGCTGCAGCAGAGGGGCCCTCATGCCATGTCCCCCCAGTGCAGCTGGGCATCCCAGGCCCGTTCTCTGGCACTGAGTGAGCAAGTGCCGGGAGCTCTCACACACAGTCCCGGTGCCGCCTCTACACAGCCCTGGGGCGGCAATGGCTCATCCTGTCCTTGCACAGCTGGGCAGATCGCGCAGAGCTGCCAGCCCTGAGCATGTCGGCCAGCCCTTCCCACAGGTCTGTGCTGTGCCAGCCACCCTGGGGCAGAGCATGGGGCCGGCTGCAGGACAGAGCAGCTGCAGCGACTGCATGCAGGAGGACAGAGGGGTCCAGGAGCAGGGTGACGCTGTCAGAGCTGGGGCTGTTACCAGAGCAGGGACGGGCTGAGCTGTCCGAGCCCCCCCACACCAACCACAGGTACCGCCTGCCTTGCCAGGGCCCAGTAGCTCCCCACAGCCAGCCCCACCTTGACAAGACTATTCTTCTACTAGGCAAATGGCAACATTGCAGCCATGCACTACTGCAGCTGTTGCAGACCTCACGCGCCCGCTGGGCCTAGCCCCACAGACTACCCCGACCTCATCTCCACCACTGCCCACGCCAACCCCCACTGCCTGGGTGGCACCAGGGCCAGCACCCACACTGCCCCCATGCCGGATCTCATGGCCCCAAGGGGAACCTGCTCTCCCTATCCCGGGCAGCCCTGAGCCGGACACCGTGGCTACGGGCAGGGCCTGCTCCTGGCTGCGCCCAGCACTGCGCCCAGCTGGCACGCCCAGCCCTGCCCCTGTTCCGCTGCCCCATGTGGCTAGCAGCTCCCCCTCCTCGCTCGGCGTCACGCTCAGCAGTGGGACGCAGGGCTGGGCGCGCAGCACGGCCGGGGCCCCGCGTGCGGCTCTGAGCTGGCTCCATGCACGTCCCCGCGCCGCTGCCGTGGGAAAGCGTCAGTTCCGATACGCAGATCTTCGCATGCAGAATGCCAGGCTGGGTGCCCACTGCCGCCTCTTCTTCCCAGGCCTGTTTTCGGCTCTGGCGGGACCCCAGATGCCAAGCTGGTGCTGCACTTACACCTCAATAATATTGACAGAGGGGGACTTCTTCTATGGGAGAAAAATCTGCTTTAAGGCCTTGCTTTGCTAAGCCCTTGGGATGCAGGTGCTGCAGCAGCCCCTGCCAATCTGGAGGCACCAGGAGCACAGGGCTCCTGCCAAGGGGTCCGTGTGCTGCGGCTGGGCCCTCTGCCATCCTCTCCCATACACCATGGCACCCCCTGCCCCGAGAGGCCTGCTCGCCCCAAGGCTCCTGGGGACCTAAGCATCCCACCTCACCTTCGCTGCAGCAGACCTCAATGCTGTGCTATAAGGGATGACCTTGAGCAGGAGAGAGGAGCAGAGCTTGGAGCAGAAAAAGTAACTGGGGGGATAGGAGGACATCTGCCCTGGGACAGAGAACCCATGACGTGGGATGGCAGGAGTGGAGGAACAATAAAAACCAAGCACATCCTGTGAGGGCTCTGGAGTGTGGCGAGCACGTTAAAGGCCACATGCAGTGAGCTGGGGTTTCTCCAGCAGCACCACGACAGGAGCCTCCCTTGACAGTAAGACGACCCCATCCACTGAAACCAGCAGATGAGCAAGCTCAGAGCAGCTGCGGGGAAGGGGAAGGAGAAAAGGGAAGGGAGAGGGACCGGCCTGCCGCACGTGCTGCAGCTCAGTCCAAACCCGCTTAAGCAGGTGCAGGGAGGAGTCCTCTGCAAGGGGGCTCAGCCCAAGACCTGCATTATTGTCTGCTACCTTGCAGCAGCTTTGTACTAAAACCAGTAGGGGAAGGGGATACAGAACATAATTATATAACTGCTTTTTATTTGCTGTGCCTTCTTTCCAGCTTTATAATCAAAGACTGCAAGGACAAACTTGCAGCTCTGTCACCTGCAAGAATGCCAGGAATCTCATGAATGTAAAGAGACCCACTGAGCTGCCAGAGCCCTGGGTAGGCAAAGATCTTAGTGAGCAGCAGGAAGGGGCTGCCCTCACAGACCAGTGCAAGCAGGGCCAGTTTGGAGGAGGGGTCCAAGAGGAGGGCAAGGAGTGACTGGGTAGCTGCAGGAGAGACAGTACTGGTGGGCTGAGGTCCACACAAACAAGTTTACATCCCCAGCATCTGCTGGGAACCAGGGAGACATGAAAGCGGAGGAGCAGGTGGGCAACACGGAAGGTGGAGTTGGCACCATCGACAAAGGAGGCAGATGCGATGCATGGACAAGCCTAGTGCAAGGGCTCATTACAGCATGTGCACCAGGGTATTTATCAGTGTCTTTGTCAGGCACCGAAGGGTACCAAGGAAACAGATGAATGAGGCCCTCTCACCCCTTCCAAAGCCTGTCACAGTCACAGCAATGCTGCAGGGAGAAGGCTCTGAGGTCCTTCCCAAGAGCGTTGATTGCCTAGAACAGGCCCTGGTGAAGGCTGGAAGCCATCAGAGATCGACCAGTGCAGAAGCCACAGGAACAGAAGCCCAGCTTGGTTGCCTCCTGCCTCAACAGGCCAAAGCTGGACTTGTGCAAGGGATGCCGAAGAGGTGCAGCCTTGGAGAGGCATCACGCCAGGGCAAGGTGCTGGCGGCTGCGGGGAGGATAAGACTAAGACCCACCCTGCACCATGGGGCCATCCCAGCTGGTGTCCTGGCCTCCCCCTTCTGTGGCTGTTTCTGCAGCTACCCACCAGGTATGCAGAGCCCGCGCCAGGCCAGGGCTCGCTGTGCTCCTTGGTTTTGGGGGCAAGAGCACAAGCTGGAGCCTCTGTGCTTCTAGAGGGGGCCCGAGCCTGTCCAGCCAGCAGACGTGGCAGACATTGCCCCTCTCTCCAACGCTTAGCACCCACCTTGCTCCGCAGCAGCCCCCCTGTAGGCCGCTCTGGCGTGCTGTGCTCTGAGGACGGCTTCGTCTTCTCCTTGTTATTGTTGGAGTCGTTGTCCTTGATGATATCGTACTGTCTGCAGAAGAGGGCGATCACGGCTGCGGACAGAAAGGCGGTGAAAGGCTCCCTTGGGGGCCAGTCCCCGCCTCCCCTCCAGGGCATCCCAGGCTGGTCCCAGGCTTGAACAGGAGCTGGTCACCCTCAGCCCAGTTCCAATGGGGGCGCAGGGCTGCTCCGGCACACAGGGCACAGGAGACGGCTGCCACCATCAGGTCGTGTGTGAGGTGTGTGAGGTGCCCAGTGTCCACGAACAAATTTGCAGATGTGGAGGCACCCACAGATGGACAGCCCTTGGTGCCAGCCCTTAGGGCTGTCCTGAGCAGCAGGCTGTCTCTAGCAAGACACCAAACTTACAGCCCCAGTAGTGCAGCCTGGTGCTTGAGGCTCTCGAGAACGGCAGCTCTTGGCTTCGTCCTGCCCTGCAAACTGCCCACTGAGTTCTCAGTTTTACTGTGCCTGTCTTGCACACAGTGTGCTCCACACCTTGGGACCCTGGACTCGGAACCCTAAAGCAATGTTCGGAACAACACTAGCTATGCTGGACCCACTCGACCCACACGTGTGTTAGGAAAGCCACCCGCAGCCTGGATCTGACTGCTCGCATTGGCACTCTGACACACCAGCCTGCTTTGGGATTTTGTGGTTTCCTCCAGTGCACTATAAAACTTTTCAAGGTCAAGACAAGGAGAGACTTTTGCAAGATATCACTGGGAAACCCTCATTTACTGGGCAGGAGAAAAACGATTTCCCATTCGCAGCAGCTGGCATGTAACCAGTCAAGAGCTGCCTGCTTTCCCCAGACTTCCTGGTTCCCAGGACAAGCTGCTGCTTCCCAGAGCACTGGCTGTAGCTGGGTACTGTGCAGGAGGAGCTCACACATCTGACAGCTCAAGTAGATTTTGGCACAGCCGCTACCAGCCAGTAGCCACAATACCAAAAAGACATTGACCAGTCGAACTAATGTCCGAGCTACATGCCCATTAATGCCAACTGTAGTGCTCCTGCCCTGTAATTCCGTATTGCCTGTGCTCCATATTGCCTCTTGCTCCTCCAGCAGAGCCCCCAGGCCAACCAGGCTACATGCTCCAGGCTGTCCCTGTGTGCAGCAGTGGCTGCAGATCTTCCTCACACCCTGCTGGCTCAAGCTGAATTCCATTCCATCAAGGAGGATGCCAAGCCTGAATCTGTATTTGGACTTTCTGAGCTCCACCTTTGCCTGCAGACTGTACATCATGCCCCTGCACCAACCTGTGAGACACTGCTCGCAGCGCTTACCTGCCCACATGAGCAGCACGGCCACAATGATGATAATCTCGCCTGTCTGCAGCTGCCTGTCCTTGTCCAGCCCTTCCATGGTGATGTCACCTGTGGAGAAGTGCACGCAGCAGGGCTGGGAGTGTCACCTTCCCACCAAGATCTGCTCCATGACTGGCAGTACTTAAGGATGTGAGAAGTGCCCCGATGACAGAGGTCTCACTCACAGACAAGGGCAAGCTCAACATGACACCATGCTTGGGGACAGGACAAGCAGCCTGATGCGAGCATGTGTCAGACAAACCTTCCTCCCTGCCACAGGGTGTCAGGGATCCCAAAAGCTTGGGACAGTTCAAGTGAGGACTGCACAATGCATGGAAAGGGTACTCACTGAGGTTACCCACTAGGTAGGGACTAAGGCAGGCTGGGGAGGCCCTGAGTTGAAAAGCAGATTGTGGAAAGTATCCTACATACTCGCCCTGTTCACAAGTCACTGGCTTACGGTTAGTGCTGGAAACAGGCTCCCAGACCAGATGGACACATCTAGGTAGTGTTTGTCTTGAATTCGTGATCAGCACTTAGGGGACCCTGAGGCAAGAGACACAATGTGGACGCAAAGGAGAGAGGGGACGGTGGGGCTCTGGTGTCTGTCCTTCAGCAGCTTGCAGGATCTGAGATCGCATTCAATATTGACTTTCTACAGACAACAGTTCAGTCGTGGTGGCTACAGCCCAATTAGCTGGATGGATTCCCAGGACCTGAGATAGGAGGGTGATAAGTCAAGTTTTGGGGAGAACATTATGAGCACAGTGGGCTCAGCAGCACCCATACAGCCTTGCTAACACTGGTGTGCTGCGCAGGGCAGCCCCTTCCTCTTAGCCTGCCGAATCCCTGCCCCGTGTGTGGACATATCCAGGCATGGGGTCCCTCTGGCACTCACTGAGATGGCAGCAGCTGCCTCACCTTGGTTGGAGCTGTTGGAGGGGAGCCGGTCGGTCTCCTTCAGCGTCCGGAAGTGCACGCGCTTGCTGGCCTGGCTCTCCCCATACAGGCCGATGCTCTGCACCTGGATGATGTAGTCAGCATCTTCCGCCAGGTCCCACAGCACGCAGGCCCTGTTGGTGGTGTTCACCTCCCGGATGAAGCGCTGCATCTGCCCGTCCTGCCGCTGCCAAGCAAAGATCTGTCAGCTCCTGGGGCCATCCCCACATGCACCAGTCACAGACCCCGTCTGCAGGGCTCTGCTGGACACACTGCCCGTGATCCTCCCTTCCCAGGGGCTCGTCTGTCCCCAGTGTGGCCAGGCTGGCCAGACCTTGCTGTGCAGTGCCCTGCAGTGCCCAGGAGCCAGGCATCTCCATGCTGAAGCCCCCCCCCCCCCCCCCCCCCCAATATGCGGAGGTGGAACAAGCAGGCAAGGAAGGGCTGCACCCAGGCTGGAGTCTGCCCCTATGCAGGGAAATCCCAGGAGGGCCTTGGAAGGACAGTCACTCCAGCACAGGGCTCCCGGATGGGCATCCTGGCAAAGGCTGCCCAGCCCTGCCAAGCTCTCAGGCAGGTGCCCGAGGTGGCAGAAGACAGGGCAGACACGAGAGCTGCCAGTAGTCGCTGAGGGGCTCCCCCGCCCGTGAGTACAGGGCGCAGATACCTGCTGTAAGATGGCGTAGCCAATGACCACATCTCCTTCAGGGACATCCCACGAGACAGTGGCAGAATTCGCCTTCAGCTGCGTCACAGTCACATTGACAGGGGATGGTGGCCTGTCTGGGGGAGCCAGAGATGGAGCGAAACAGGGCACAGGAAAAGAGGCAAGAAGATTTCTCAGCACATGCACTTACTCCTGCACACCATCATGCCAGCCCCCAACCCCTGCCCACAGCAGCGGGTTTGCCAGGGCTACAAGAGCAGCTTTGGGGGCAGGTCTGTCCCCAGAGAGACGTGGCACAGCAGGGCCACTCGGCACCTGCTGGCAGGGCCCAGCACAGCCCCAGGCTGTCACACGCCCTGGGCTGACCACGCGCAGCAGCACAGGCCGCCAGCGCCGGGCACAGGGCCCCACAGACTGGAGCGGAAAATGCGCAGCGCCCTCTGCTGAGCAGCAAAGCAGCAGCGAGTTTAAGGGACCATCAGGGCACTTTAACCAGCGCCCGTGGTTCACATAACAGAGAGAAGAGCCGTCACAGGCCGTCGCAGAGCAGCGCAGAGCTCTGCCATCAGAGCACGCGATGACATCCACGCGGGCTCTCCGCGGGGGCAACTGCTCGCGGGCCGCAGCAGCCCTCGCGGTCGAGCAGGACGCTCTGCGCAGCCGTCAGCCTGCTGGGAGTTTGCTGCATGCAGCCGCAGCACCAGCAGCAGCTGAGCCGCCCAACACGACCCGCGCCTGCTCAGCCCAGGCAGGTGCCAGGAGCCCTTCTTGGCAGGCAAGGCCCACATCCTTGCAGGGTCCACAGAGGCAAAAAACAAACAACGCCAAAAAACGATATTTAAGCAATTCCATAATCAAGGCTGTGATGTAAAATCAGGCTCCTCCAAGCTCTGTTTTGCCCCATGGATGCGCACATCACAGATGCCTGGCACACCACCCAGAACTGCGTAGGCAGCAGCACAGACACAGTATTTATATATCAACTGTGACAGAAAAATGGGGCAGCTTGGAATAAACACACTCTGCAGCTCAATCTGGCCACCTCACCTGCCTGGCGTCACTGTGTGCTGGCGCAGGGAGGGAAGCCCCGCGCACGGAGCAGTGCCCTTCCCTGGGCGGGCAGCGTGGCTGTGGCCACTTGTCCTGCGAGAGGCTGGCCTGGTTGTCCCGCAGTTTGTGCCAGTGTCACCATGAGGTCCACACAGCGCTAATGAGGACTGTGGCAGGTCCTACCCAGGCACCTGGCCCGGTACTCAAAGCCTTCTGACCGAAAATCAGACACAGGAGCTCACAGAGGACACAGGCTGCCATCCCGCTGTCCTCTCCCTCCGTAAACACAGCAACGTCCTTCGGCAGGCTGTAAGCAGGGCACAGGCTCGCGCTGTGATCTCTCCTGGGGAAACAGAGCCCCAGAGGGCAATGGAGAACAGCAAAAAAGAAGACAGAAACCAAACTAAAAAGAAATGAGTGACAGGGAAAGGACACTTCTGCAGGTCAGCTGTTAAAATGTGTTCCTTTGTGTTTGAGTATATCAGATACATCTGGGAAAAGGCTGCGAGTCCCTGTCTGCAAGATGTAGGACTACGGTCTGCAGGGATCACCAAGAGCGACAGAGCACCCAACAGGAAGGTCCGGGGGACAGCGGGGCCACATGCATTCCCAGCCAGACCCCGTAGGACCACGTGAGACGCTGACCTTGGAGACAGCCCCAGCAAGGACACAGACATGGACACAGACACAGACACTGAGGGTGCTCCCATGTTCCTGCGCACTGGCGCTGAGCTCCATGGGGAGGCTCTCCGAGGTCCCAGGTCCCTGTGCCACGGGTGGAGGCAGTGCCAGGGCAGGTTCCCGCTCTCCTGCACTGCTCCAGGCAGAAGAACTGGAAGATGCGTTGCCTGCAATGCTTATCCCTGCCTGTAGGAGCGAAGAGATTGTTGCCTCAGGCTATGGCTAGTCTAGCAAGTGTAATGGGGCCAGGAAGGGCCCAGGATCAGTGCTCTCCACCACCAGCCCCTGCTGCATTAACATTCCCTGGACTGCTTTGCTGGCTGCTCCTGGACAGGCGCCCCAGGCTCAGCGCAGGGGGCGGCACATGCTGCCCATGGGCAGCATTGGGACGCTCCTGCTCCGGCAGGCCGAGCTCAGCACTGTGGACGTAGCTTCACTCTGCCAGCTGGCCCCAGGCCAAGAACAAGATTTGGTGCTTCACAGGATGCATCTACACTAATAAATTAAGTAGCTTTTTACATCCATCAGAATGGAAAAGGGTCTGAGCATGTCCAAAGTGGGTGGTTTGGCTTCCCACACCCTTAATGAACTTAGGAAGATTAAAACTAGGGACTGATACCTCCGCAGTGTGAAAGTCGGCGTGTGAAGCCAGCAGCAGACTCCTGGTCTGCACAGGAATTTTCTGGGTTTCCACAGAGAGCTCAGCCCAGTTCTACCCACTTTCCAGCACGGGGATGCTGAAATGAGGCTGCTCGGGGCTGAGTCACTCCCTGATCAGCAAGAAGGAGACGATCCCTGGGTCATTGCTGCTGCCCCCGGGGTGGCAGCATTGCTGGGACTGCACTTAGCCACAGCCCCCACGGGCCCCTTGTACGTAAGGACCTTTACTCAGACCTCTACCCACCGGCAGCACTGCATGCCCAGGCAGGAACCACCCTGACAGGAAGCTGCGAGGGGACAGCTCAAGGCAGCCGCCTTTGCTCTCACACCCCCAGACAGGCCCCAAAGGTCCTAGCTCAACAGGAACGAGGGCGAGAGCACGGGGCAGAGCCAGGCAGGCCTCACGCGTTGTAGACACGAAGCCTCATGCAGGCTTCGGGCACACACTCCCGGACCCGGCCCTGGCGACCGTGAATGGCACCTTGGCTGCAGCAACGTACAGGGAATGTCAGTGTTGCTTGGTCTGTTTTCAAGAGACACAGTGAAGACACTTCCGAGCACACAAATCCTGTGTGCTAGCAGGAAGAGACTGGAAAAGGTCTAGTGGCAGGAACTAGAGTCCACCACAGAAATCAGGTGCGACTCCCAAGGATGTGCGAGATGAGGTGCGTTGGAAGCCATCAGGACAAGGCCTGCAGAGCACACCTCACGCCATGCAAAGCTTCGTGTGTCATTCCTCAGACAAGCCTAGTGCTCTCCAGCCTGCCCTATAGCTGAGGTCAAAGCAGGCTTTTATCAGAACTCTGCTGTAAAGACCTGTGATGCAATGCCTTCAAAAATTTATAGGGCAAACTCAACTACTAAAAGCATTCCTGTAAAGCCAAGATGCTCCAGTATCCAACCAGGCTCTAAGAAAAGCGAGGACAAGCACACCATCGTCAAGCCCTGCCCAGTGCATTAATCACCGATGATTCTGCATCATTTATAAGTCACTCTGCTTACACTCTTGATTAAAGCCGTGCTAATCAGTGGCACTGCCATAGGAAGAGCAACCGCTCACGCACCCTTTCCTAGCAGCAGTGCAGCTCATTTCTGCCAGGCCTGCCAAGGAAGCAGGAACAGCTGGTCCTGGGTAGCGGGTGCAGCGGTACCAGGAGATGGGGAGGGCTGGCACAGGGACAGCGAGCACTGGGCAGCCTCTGCTCCACGGCAGAGCAGGCAAGCAGCAAAGGAGCCCAGCAGATGGGCCAAGGGACAGCGCGCACTGAGGCTGAGCCTCACGGCTGTCCCCGCCGCGCAATGGCTACAGGGATGCGACCCCCAATGGCCCCCAGGCCCACGCCCTTGGGACGATAGATCAAGGGCACACAGGTTTCTCTCCCGCTTGTCCCCATGGCGGGGGGGGGGGGGGAAGCCTCTGACACAGCTCTAAAAATAAGTGGCCCCTTTTTACACACTGGCAGTACCGGCTCCCTGCTCTGGAGCACGATGCACTGCCAGGGATGCAGCAGGGATGTGGGGCCCCACTCAGCGCAAAGCCACCGCGGCGCAGCTGGGCCTGGCAGGGCAAAGCTGGCATAGGGTACGTGCTCGGGGCATTGGTGCCCCAGGGTCGTGGACGGGCACAGAGGAGCTGGGGAGGGGGCCGCCCTGGGCGGCCTGGGCACTGGCGAGCGTCACTCCGGCGAAAGGAAGCCCATGAGTGCGGACATGCGTGGGAATACTCGGCGCGGGCACAGGGAACGCCACCATGGGCACTGCGAACACGGCACTGTGAGACACTGGGATCACAGCTCCAGCTCCATGGACACTGGGAACACAACACTGCGAGACACCAGGATCACAGCTCCACGGGCACTGGGAACACGGCACTGCGAGACACCAGCTCCATGGGGCACTGGGAACACGGCACAGCAGGCACCGGGGTCGCAGCACCGCGGGCACCAGGATGGCGGCAGCGCGCGGGCCGCCTCCGCAGGACGGGCCCCGCGGGACGGCGGCGG
>VWPW01018287.1:0-35007 GCA_013389825.1 Crypturellus undulatus
CCGATGAGGAAGGTCACCTTGGTCTGCACCACGCCGGCCGCGCTGGGGAAGGCGCCGCAGCAGAGCTTGTCCGGAGGCTTCTTCTCCACGGCGATTCCCGGTGCTCTGGCCGCGCCGGCGGACGGGCTGCCGCCCTCCCGCACCTCCTGGCCCCTCCACGCGGCCGCCGGCGGCTCCAAAGCCGCTTCGGGCCCCGCGCGCTGCTCTGGCGATGCTGACCCCGTGCACACTACGCTCTCCAGTTTAGCTTCCAGGCAGCTTCTCGCTTGCGGAACATCCAGAGCATCTTCCTGGCAGTCACCGGAGCCAACAGCTCTGCTCTCATCCGAGGACGTTTCCAGCTCCACCTTAGCAGCGCTTGGGGCATCTTCCCGGTCCTGCTGGGAGGCACCTTCCGCGCTGGGGGCGAGGGCGACGGGGCATTTGCAGTACTTACAGCTGCAGTTGGGAGTTCTCGTCTCCTCGGCCTCGCTCGGCAGCAGGTTGCCCCTGTTCTTGTGCATCGTGACAAGCACGTACTCGGATTCCTCCACTTCTCCCTTCTCCAGCGTGGTGGTGATCACGGTCCCGGGCATGACAATGGCTTCGTCCTCGCCGTTTTCCAGGAGATGTGTCTCCTGCAGCTCCGAGCACCTGATGAAGTACGTGAGGAAGTAGAGCAGCCTCTGTACCAGGTCGTGCCTTTTGCCAACCACAACTGTTTTTGCCAGTCTCACGGGTGATCCGATAGCCCCGTACAAGTCACCTAAAATAGGAAACAGAACAGACAATTTTTTTTCTCATCTTTAGAATAAATCAAGCTGCAAGACGCACCGTGTTGGGAACAAAACTTGACCAAGCTTTCCAAGGCCAGGTCTACAGCAGGGAAAAGCTGAGGCAGAGGCACGAGGACGGCTGTGCTGGTGTTTTGTTTCTAATACAGAGAATCCTAATGATGCTGCTGGTATCCTGTGTAAGATGACCCCTGGGCCAGGGGGACATCTGATCTCACATATTAGGGAGTATTCACGTATTCACACCACCTAAGTGCAGTCCCTCGCGCTAGAGGCTGGACTCCTGGGGTCCTTATATAGTCCTGGGAGAGAGGAGGCACCTGCTCCGAGTTACCTTGGATAGTCTGGAAACTGGGCTGAACTTTGAACTGCCAAGGAAAGCTTGGAAAGAAGAAAGGAAGAAGCAAACCTGTGCCAAGGGCATGGAGGGGAGGCAGAGATGAAGCCAACTCTTCCCTTAAGCCCTAGTATGGGTTGGGTAGGGGGGTTTTGACAGCTTAGAGGGCCGTATTCCAGGTTTGCCTATGGAAGAGACAGTACTTGTGTTTATTTTGGAGGTCTTAGGGCACACTGTGAACATGGGGATGGGGGCCAAGGGATGCTAGAGGCATGGAAACCCTGCTGGGAAGGAGTGGATCCACTGAGTCGCATGAGCTTTGGAAAACTGCCTCCGTGCCAAGTCCTTGGCCATCCTTGCCTGTATCAGGACAGAGCAACCTTGCAGAACTTTCTGCTCTCCTTCCCAACCAAATTCCTCGAGAGTCTGTGGGCAGAGCAGGACAACAAGACCAAAAGTAGGAAGCTCAACTCCTCTCCTCAGCAGCACTTAGAAGGCAGTAGCAACTCAAGCCGCTAGTTTCAGAGGTCTTGGTAACCTTGCCCAGGGGCTCTATTCCCTATTCTGTTTTCCTGCACTGTCACTGGCTGCTGCACTCACAGGATGTCCATTTCCCATCTTTTATAAGATGATTTCTGTCATCTGCTCCTCCTAGAATCAGCCTTGTTGATAGCAGCATCTCAAAAAGCAGAAGATGGAGTTTCCTTACGGGAAAAGAGCCAGAGAAGAACTCGAGTCCTCCACCACCACCAGGGTGGACCTGCTGCAGATAACTAAAAAGCTGGCTTTATTTTTTTGCTGCCATTTTATAACTGACACTGCCTTAAGAAATTAGAGCATGAATAATAAGTACTACCTGCTTGAGTGCCTGCCTTGAAATGCTGGGTTTCGCCTTGCTTTGAGGGAAAAATGAGTTTTAACTTGGGAAAAGGAAACACGTATCAGGAAAAACCACCAGGTCGATGCCCACTTGTGCAGCACCTCGTGGGCCGTGCGGCACGTACCCAGCTGCGCCCACAGCGGGTTGTAGGGGTGCGTCTTGGCCAGCATGTCCACGCTCTGGGAAGAATGCTTCTCCAGGAAGATACGGATGGGCGGCTGCCCGTTGGGCATCACGGTGGGGACCCAGGCAAGGTGGTTAGTCAGGACCGCAGTCAGCAGAGCTGGTAGGAACCTGAAAGCAAAACGCTCAGCATCAGGTTTTCCATGTACACCCTTGACAAGTTGAAGTGACAGCAATTTTACAACGGGCAGGGAGCAGAAATACCAGAAACAACCTAAGGAGCACAGCCAGGATCGTTCCTTCTGCCTATCTGCTGCTTTCCTGTATTGCTCACCACTAACCCCTGCACAGGGCACATGCTTTAAGTAGAATTAAGTATTTTAAACCTGTGGTCATTAGTTCCTCAGTTTGGTAACCATCATGAGACTTCCTATTTTGCAAGCTTTGTATTGTAAAACATCTTAAAAAAAAAAACCTCTATTTTTTTTGGAAGAAGGTGGTGCCACTCCTGGCCCTGGTTACGTGCCAGGTCCAAGCAGCAGATCCCCTACCCTCAAAAGCTGCGAGTATTGATGCCAAGGGAGGCTCAGCTTTGCTAGCAAACCCGCGTGCTGCTGTGCTCTTTTCTGCAGCTCTTGTGCTCTGTCGGCCCACACGGCTGCTGCTTTTCAAAAGCAAAGCCCTGCTTGGTCCCCAACTCCGGCATTTCCATTCCCGACCCGCTTCCCTGCCGGCCGTGCTCCTTTGGGGATGTCATATGGCCGGGGAGCCCGTCCAGAGCCGCTTCCTTCCCCATCTCTGCCTTGCTGCTTGCTGGGCTCCAAACTAGCACTTGTATGGACTTTGGTTCCATAGTATTATCAGGATTATAAAATAAATAAATAAAAATTCATTTTAAATTAACACATTTAAAAACTAAAATCCACCATACTGGTTTTTCGCAGCGTTTTCCATCAAGAAGGTGAACTCCTTCATGAAGCGATGGCAAAGCTGGTTCTTTTCCGGTGTCCCGGACATCATGGTGAGCCAGACGGGTTCCCCAATCCGCGGCATCGTGTACAGGTTGCAAATAGTTGTTCTGAAAAGCAGCAAACGAAATCCAGAAAATTACACCAAATAGTGGAGGGGGGAAATTCCCATGCAGAGACTTTATTGCAACATTTGGGTCCAACTGCCGTTTTGGCCAGTGGGAAACTCTCTCTCCTGCACCGTTATCCCAGTCACGCTGCTCATCAAAGGGGATGAATTCACCTTTCCATGTTAAACCCCCTGTGCCCGGCCGGTGCTGAGCGAGCCGGTGCCAGCTCAGCGCGCCCAGCAGAACGCAGGAGCTGCGCGGGGAACGGCACGTTTTCATCCTGCGACTGCCCTTTCTTCTCCCCACTACTCAAAACACATAGATCCTCCCCAATTCTGGCTCAGTTTGTGCTCAAGGTAATTTTTTATGTGCACCTGATCTAAGTGCCTTAACATTCTGCTTGCTTTAAAACCTGGTGCATCTCGGTGCCAAACGCGCCGCAGGCCACGGCTCCTCCTTGAACCGAACACGGCACCGGGTGCGCACGGGAGCTCTGCAGCAGCCCCCTGT
Organism: Crypturellus undulatus; assembly: GCA_013389825.1. NCBI lineage: Eukaryota > Metazoa > Chordata > Aves > Tinamiformes > Tinamidae > Crypturellus > Crypturellus undulatus. The sequence goes on from VWPW01018287.1 coordinate 3,702, forward strand.
TAACTCCCCGCAGCTCTCTGCTCCGCTCCCAGCCTAGCCCGGGTTAGTCTCGTTTCAAACACGACGTCTGCGTCGCAACCCTGGTGGAGCCAACATTTACGTAGAGAAGCGCAAGGGAAGCGAGCGCGGGGCTGCGCTTCCCCGCTGCCTCCTTGAGCAGAACCGCGGGCCCCCGTGCAGCCCGGAGCAGCAGCGAGCGCCGCACGGGGAGCAGAATCCCTCCCGCGGGGACAACGTCCACCCCGGCACACGGGGCTGGAGCCGGAGCCGGGGCTAAACGCAAGAAGCTCCTGCGAGGGGCAGGCGGGTTCCTGCCGCGGAGCCGCCCGCGGGGCCGCGCAAGTGTTTTGAAAGAGAAACCGCTCCTCTGCTGCGAGCAGCACATTAAAATATTTGTTTTCGTTGAAAAGATAGACCGAGTCTTGTGATTCGTTATTTACTATTCTGGTAACCCTGGCTGCATCTGCGGCTGATAGTGTTTCCTCCGCGAGCGATCGGGTTCGGCTGGCGGGCGGCCAGCAGGCATGTGACTGCAGCAAGGGGAACCTCGGCCAGGGATTAACCGCTTCCCGCCCCGCCAGCCGCGCTCCCCTCGCCTGAGCCGAGGGGGAACGCGGGGGAAAATTACAAAAAAATGCAGGAAACAACCAGATTTATGAAAGTAATGACAATTCTAATTCGCCACTCGCGTGCACTAGCAGCGGGGTCCGGCACATCCAGAGGGTTTGAGCTCCCTACCCTCATTCCCTCCTCCTCCTCTGGACTTTTTTCCCTATAAAGGATGAAGAAACAAGGGCAGGAGGGGGAGCCCGGAGCCACCGCGCCGCCCTGAGCAAGAGCAAAGCTCCCCGTGGAGCAGGAGCCTGAAGAACCCTGGGCTGCAAAGAGGCGACTGGGCTGCGGGAAGAGGCGCTTCCCACGGCCGCACCGGAGCGCCCGGCGGCACCGGGATTATCGGCGCGGCCGCCGAGCCCTTCGCGCAAGGGCAGCAGCGCAGAGCCCCAGTCATGTGTCTGCACATCTGACAGCCGAGCAGGGCTCTAAGCCTCTCAGCCAAGTGCTACCAGCTAAAGTCAGCAGCGCTTCAGAAAATTAAAAACCGCTTCCAAGTGGCTAACGATGCAAGGGGCGGCCTGGAGCCACGCGGGGGGATTCACCCGGAGCATCGAGGTGCCGCGGGGCACAGAGCGAGTCGAGGGAGAGCGGGGTCCAGCCCGCCACAGCCGCCTCTGCTCCGCACAAGGATGTCATACACTCAGCTTTGCTGCCGAGGAGGCAGCCTGCGCTTTCTCCCGCCAGAAAAGCCTGCAACGAGTTAAAGCAGCACGAGGTTGTGTTTCAGGAACAGCAGCCGCTGCAGTCAGCAGCCTCCCTCCCTGCAGCGCAGTTTGCTCAGCAGGGAGAAATGCAGGCGAGTCGAGTCTCCGGCTCAGAGGGACGCAGCCTCCTGACTGCCCCGTGACTCCAGCGGGCAGGCAGACGCCTAAAGAGATAATAGGAGCCTAAATGGGTTTGCTGAACCCGTGCCAAAGCCTCTTTGCATCCAGCCTTGGTATTTAAATGTGCTTTTTTTCCCCTTTTTGCAGCATTTGCTTTCTCAAGCATAGGGCTCTCACGCTGCAGGTAGCGTCCCCAAGATGCCACCAGTGTCAGTGGCGGGGGTGGCCCTGGCAACTGTCTTATCTACTTAATATACTCAGTGCTTTAAGTGTATTAGACTGCCTTATATGCTCTTAATATACTTGGCCGTAAAACAGCATGATCAAAGCGTGCTGCCCCGGGAAATTTAATTTATATTAAATCACACCGGATTGGATTCACCTAATGTGGAAGAGCCGTGTTCCTGCCATGGCCACGGCAGCCCCGCACGGAGCCAGGGCTGCCGAGATGCTCCCGGCCCTGGTGCCAGACCACGTGGGCCCACATTCCCGGGAATACCCGAGGAGGAGGAGGAGGAGGAGGAGGAGGAAGGCAGCGAGGGGGCTCTGGCCCACGCCGGCGGCTCCCAGGCCGGCTTCTCCAATGCCGTCTCGGAGCGCGCTCCCCTCCCACCGCTCCGGGACTGTTTAACTTGGAAGGACGAGGGAGAAGGGGCAAAGTCTGCTGTGTGTGTCCTGACAGGAAAGGGCTGGGGAGAGCAGCGGGGAGGACGGAGCTACCTGGGCTGGGAACGGGCTTGCTCGGGCGAGAGCGGGCAGCGGGAGGGGAGCCGAGGAGCCCGCGGCGGTGCCGAGCGGCCCAACTCGGCACCGGCAGCCACGAGCCCCCTCTGCTCCCGGCTGCTCACGGGTCCAAGACGGCAGCTTTGGGAACATCCCGGTGCCCATCCCATCGCCTTCCAAGGCAGCTCTCCCTGCTTTCCGCAGGAATCACCCTGCCCCTCTCATCCAGCAGACGCATCCCTTGCAGCAGACGGATCTCACTTTAGTCCCCTCCCTATTACTTAAACTATGGAAAGAAAACCGGGGATGTGCTTTATCTGCACTGCTCTGCACGTTAACTGTTGAAAAGCAGCAGCTCTGCAGGTGCCGATAGGAGCAGGTTACGGAGCTGCACTTCTCTGTGTGAATAAGATAATCCTGCCTTTTCGTAGCTGCTTATCTGCAATTCCTTTAGAGCAGCATTGAGAGCAGAGGAAAGGTCTTGCCTCACCAGGAAAATACACACTGGAGCAGGGTTTCTCAAGCATGGGTTTGCAGTTCCTCTTTTCCCATCTTAGCGAGACATAAAAAACAATTTAGGAGGTTGCTGGAAACTTCATTACTATCCACAGGAGAAAAACCCTTGGTCATCCCTGCCCTGTGTGCCCCAAGCTTGCCCGGATCCACACGCGTGTCAGAATTTCAATGTATAATACACACGGATTATAGTGACTTGTTAGCAGCCAATAACTTGATAACACTTACTTTTTCAGAAGACATGAGATATTATAAGTTACTTTATAAAAAGAGTCAAAATCATTTTCCATTTCAGATGAGGCCTCCGAAGGCCAAGGAAAGCTGCGCTAAGGAGAAGGTCCCTCTGGGCAGACTCAAGTGCTTTTGAAAAAACAGCCTTTAAAAAAAAGAGAGAAACTGCTCACCTGAATTCGTTGAGGGCATCAACAATCCTGTTATACGCCAAACTCCGCTGACTGGCATCAGCTGATCTGCGACTCATTTTCATAGCCTTGAAAACAACCATTAAACAGATAAGTAAGGCCAGGCATAGCTACAGAAGCCCCAGAAATGGAAAACAAAGTCATGTGTTTGACTTTATCTTTCGTGCAACGAGTCATGCAAATAGTTTTTTTTAAGTGATAAACGATGGTACAAGTGCCAGCTTTCGTATCGGAGGAAAGATAGGTGAGGCACATGTGTTTGCAGACTGTCTCTTCTGTGCTTTTCCATCACTCAAGGCATAAAAGGGGTCAAAGTTTCCACTGTAATGGCAAATTAACTGCTAAGTATTTCCTAGAAGAGGGATTTGAAGCAAAACTAGTTGCACATTTGATACCATTCGTTCCATCTTTGAAAATACCCTGCACATCTCAGTCAGGGGGGTGGGGAGAAAGAGAAAAGCACAGGATTTATTTACAGTTTGGAACGGATCCTGCAGTCCACCCAGATAGAGCTGAAACAGGGAGGTAAAGGCGGCCTCAAAAGCACCCTGGCCCCTCGGCTGCTGCAGGGCAGGAGCCCGACGCTCCTGTAGTTGCAATGCCAAAACCCAGCTCTGTCCCATGCTCATTTTTATAGCCGAGCAGTGAGAGTTAGAAATGAAATCTGAAAGGGATGAGGAGAAGCATAGAGCAATACAAGTGCAAATTACAAGTGCAAAAATCCAAAAAAGAAGCATTTACCTGTTCTATTGCACTCTTCAGTTTGTTCATGTGACTCTCAAAAAGAGGAAAGTGCGAGAAGAAGAATTCATTAAATTTGTTATTTTCATCTTCATCTCTTGAGAGTGAAAAAATGACTCCAATTGCTATCTTTTTTTTCCTAACAATTCCTGGGCTAGGACCAGAGCTGTCATCAGACAAATTAAAGCTTTCATCCATGGACCTTGAAGCATGGGAAAAATAGAAAGTTAACATAATCCACTGCTTAAAATGATACCTCGGGTTCTTGTGTAATTAAGCTCTAGGACATTTACCATCAATGTTAACAAACATCGCAAACCTTTGCAAAACCTTTTGTCTGTGGCTGTTGTCAAATCATCACGTATGCTAAAATCAATCTCAGAAACGAATTGATTGATTGATCATTAATTGATCCTGCACTCACAAAATCAAAGCACTGGTAGGATTAGAATATGATACAGTAGCTCTCTCCTATTTCTGCCAAATATTTGTGTTTTGAGTAGCATTTTAGGGATTCTTAGACTCAAAAAATTTTGCTGAAGGTTTTCTAGTTAGTGAAAAACAACGAATGCCATGAAGAAACAGGTGCTAAAAAAGATCAATCATTGAACTGCAATGTAGAAATACTCTACAGAAAACAACGGCAAGGACAGACGTGTGTATGCAAAGGCAGCATCAAGGTGGAAAATCCATGAAGGTGGAAAATCCACAAAATCAAGGTGGAAAATCCACAAAATCAAGGTGGAAAATCATGGGAAGCAGGCGGGATTCCCGTTCCCAGCTCACCATCGCGGGAAGACGCCGTTCTCGAGGCTGGTGGTCTGGCTGCGCCGCCAGCGCCGCTGGTAGCTGCTCGCACAGCTCTTGTTGAACGAGGAGCCCGGCGACGGGAACGGCGTGATGAGCAGGCTGCTCAGGGATGCTGCAACACAACAGCAATAAATAAGACTCATGCTCATAAGAAGCATTTGGAAAATAACACCAGCGATTAAATGAAGTCCCCTGAGATACCTGGCTGCTGCCAATTCAGTGTCTTCTCTTTTGCTTATCTACGTGTCTTATTTTAAGAATAACCAGTTTACGGTAACATTAACAAGATCTACAAGCACTACCAGGGTGGGACAGTCCTGCAGCTTTATGCGACAGGCAGCACAGCACGGTGCAGGCTGCACCTTGCTCTGTTCCATCAACCACGTGCATCGGGAAATAAATTCTTTGTGGAAAGCAGTGACATCAATTACCGCGGGACACACGTACACACACGTGTGTTATTGCACACGTGTGGAAAACGCACTGCTGCACGGAACAGTTATGTGATTTGGTTTGAGAGGGCTCACTGACGAGATGGATGAACACGCAGTGAACATTGCTGAAGGTTTTCTGGGTCTGTGGGGTTAGCACGCGAAGCTGCATTACCAGATCTCGCTATACCGCTGTCCCTGTCCTCGCTCTGCTCCCTCCCGGGCATATCCATAGGGTTGCTGTGAACTGTAAAACAAGGAATACCAATTAGCGAGGGAAGATATAGTTCCCTTCTTGTTTGCAGATCTCCGTGTAATTAATGAAACAAAACCATGCTCATTAATTCGGATCAACAGCACCGCACAAGGCCATCACCAAGAAGGGCTGCTAAGCTGAACAAGCCAAAACACTTCTTTGAAAAGTTTTATGGGTCCTTCTGAAGTCTGCACATCCATTTGAGCACAGACTGAATCCACGTCACATTCATTATTTCTTTAAAATTTTATTGTAAAATATGTGTAATGTACTGAAAGAGTTTATGCCACATAGGTAGCAGTCTGCGTACAGACCCACAAGAGTCACTAAAACCATGTAAATGGGACTGTATTTATACATCAACCCTAGCAGTTATTATATATGCAATTTAAAGAAGGATTTTACAGAGATGGCTTGAAGGAAAAATATTTTTAAACCATAAGGAGTGCATTGGGTGTTCAGCGAAGCTGTAAACTCTCCGGATTCACAGGCTGCATACAGAGTAGATCAAAAGTGTCTCAGGCTTTGAATGTGATACATTTTACACACGTGTCTGTGAAATAAAAGCTACTCAGCCATGGAAATAAGAGACGGCCATTAAAAACCAGCGATGTCCACTTCATGTGTGAACCTAGGCTACGTTTAATTTTTAGTTTGGTTAAGACAAGTCCGGATTGGAATAGTTTGATGCTGCTGTGAATTATTAAATGTGAAATTTGGATAAATTTGGAATGTGAATAGAAATGTGAAATCCGGCAAATGTGAGAGTTTCCCAAGCAAGGGAACACCCCCAGATGGGACTACAGAGGATTTTGCGGGGACTCGAACGCCAGTTTGCAGACACAGAAAGGCACGAAGTGGCCATCGCTGCCCTCGGTCCCCCGCAATGGCCCTGCTCTTAGTGCCGGGGCTGCCGCGCGCGCGGTGCCGCCCCGCTAGCCTAGGCACACAGCACAGCACACAGCACACTGCAAACCTGCAAAGAAAGAGGCGCTCCGGATGAGGCGGAGCGGACCTTGCTCAGAGAACGCCCGCCTGGGGCTGCAAAGCTGCGAAAGACCTACACGGCGAAGGGGAAATACAGAGGAGAGCAGGTTAGTAAAGCAGCACGCGGCGAGGAGAGCCGGCGCGCTCGCCCCGGCCGGGCCGGCCGCTCGCGCTTTAAACGCGGGGGATTTATGGAATTGGAGTCAGAACAGCCCCAGCTTCGCCTTGTCGCCCATACGAGGCTGGGGTTTCAGTCCAACGGCTTTATTTTCTTTATTTTTTAAAAAAAGAGAGATGAAAATGAGTAATTTATGCAGGCTCAAAGCCCAGCTTGTCACAAACGGGGGATTCACGGGGGGACACAATGTCCCCTTGAAGGTCCTTGCTGGACGGGAGCGCTGTCCTGGGCGCACGGGCAGCAGGGAGACCAGGCCACCAACTCCTCTTAGTGGCACCAGGAGGAAACGAGGGGCCCACGGAGCAGCTCGGGGTGGGTTCACGTGTGACAGAAGCAGCTTGTGGAACCCCCTGGCCGGGCACCTTTGCTGCACGTGGGGAAAAATCCCCATCCCTACGGACCGGACACCCAGGAGCATCTCCTGGCACCTGGAGCAGAGCCAGCAGCCCTGCCCGCTTGCTGCAACATCCCTGTTCCTCTGAGTTACATCAGGGATCAAACGCGTCTCTGTCAGCACAAACCACAGCCACACAGCAAAGTCCTTGGAAACAAATGAATTATTTCCTCTCCTGCACAAATTTGGGCACCTAACTCAGCGCGGCAAAGGGAAAAATCACACCTGAAGGCTTTGGGAAGGGGAATATAAAGGAGAAAAAGGCATCTTTGTAACTTTCTTGATTTAGTAAAGGCAGCAAGTGTTAATGGGTAATAGTAGCTTCCAGCATGATTTGGCCTCCCTTAGGACTGAGCCGTTGGGGACGGTTTTAGGGAGTTACACAGCTTTGGAGCCTGGGAAGCCCACGCTCCGTGCGGAAACACAGTGTTGTCAATGGGAAAGAAGGAAAGGCTTAGACCCAAGGAGAACAAGGACCGTATCAAAGCCAGAAACCCACTTAGAATAATAAAGTAATCAAATCCACTTCTTCAAACTACAGTAAAAAAAAAAAAAGCATACTTCACATACAGCAATATTCTGGAAAGCAAATATAAATAGAAGTGTCTTATTCCAGCTATTATTACAGACATTTGATTGGAAAGTAGTCAGCCTAAACCAAGGGGAAGGCAGGACGTGCTGAAGTCTTCATCAGCCTGAGTCCTACCTAAGATTCAAGATGGATTTTCAAGTTCTCTTACTTTCCAAGACCAGACCAAAAAAAAAAATAGGTCTTCAGTCCAATCAAAAACTACTGTTAAAAACTACTATTAAAAAGAATAAAATTCTATTTCATTTTCTTAGGAAAAAAAAATAAATAACAGAGTAAAAAATGAGAAACAACCAGACAGAATCAATCCTGCCTGATCTGAGATGTGCTGCTTAAATGACAGACTGTTGTCATTTTCTGTATTTGAATTTAAATATATCTACCTGTATTTTTAGATATGTGTGTGTACAGTGTGTGTGTATGCTGAGCCACTGCTAATTCCCTGAACTGTCTGATTTACAGCCCCCCAAGCCCTGCCAACATGAATTTTCTGTAGAGTCTTTAGCTCTCCTGTCTTTCCATCTGATTCCTTTTAGAAGACAACTTTCACATTCTAGAATCTGTGATTACGCAGCTACAGATACCAGGAAACAAAATCTGTTTGTCATTACCTATATTTCCAAGAAGTCCATTCATAATTGTACTGTGGTCGGGCTTTAACGTATTGCTGTCTTGATTAATGAACTCAAGACTGTCTTGCAGCCTAAAAGAAAAACCCAGAAAATAGAGCACATAACAAACCCAACAATTTGCATTTCTCTATAAAACAGGAGCACTTCATTTTTATTGCCTCGGTGGAACAAGCAAGAAAAGATGTTGGACTTCCACTGGAAGAAGCTTTCATAGCCTAGGCCATGTGCTGAGCTTGGTTGATTAACATCAGAAAACTGAACGTTAGAGTCTAAAAATGGAAATTTTTGTCATGTCTTTTTCATCATTAAGGGCCAGAGCCCCCAGCTGCAGCGGTCTGTCCCCAGCCTGGCCCACGGGCAGGTGCAGGGACTTTGTGTCTTGCAACACCAGGCTCTACCCTAACAGCTCCGAAGCAACGGGTTCATTCTGTCCCCTAAAGCAGCCTGATAGGAAGACAACTGAGAGGAAAAAGTGAGGACACCAGTGACAGGGTATAATAGAGGAGGTAAAAAAGCTTATTTTTCCAGAAAAAGTATCTGGAAGCTCCCAAAATAATGTTCTGCACTCTTGCATTCAGATTTGCCCACATTTGCCAGGTATCCCTTGCAATGCACTCACGTGTTCAGACTGCCATAGATGCTACTCCCAGTGCGGGCGGTGAAAACCTTGCTGAGCATGAGCTGCGGAGGTGAGCTGGGGGCAGAGGGGAGAATCAGTGAGAAACACGGCGCCGAGAGACACTTTCATTGCCATTTCACCTGCCTCCCCGTTTTACAGATCTAAACATGACACAAACGCATTTTGTGTCAAAAGTGACATCAGAATAACTACAAAGCAGACCTAGAAATGCCTCTAATTCTGCACTTGTCACCTTCAATTCAATGCATATTAGCAGTAAGGACTCAATCTTCTTAAAAGATTAGCAGCAAAAATGAATCTTACCGAATCTGGTGAATTTTCAACGTGGAGCCCTTGTAACTCATGGCCACAGAGCCAAACATCATCTCTCCAAGCATATTAGCATCAGAGGAGCACCGAGAGCCCTGGAGAGAAAAAAAAGAAAGCCCATGTGTGTTAAGCATGTTAGAAGCACATTTCTATTTAAGGCAATATATAATTAAGGAAAATATATATTTTTATAAGGATAAAAAAATAGCTCGCTCAGTCTAACACTGTTTGTACTGCTAAGTTAAACGGTTCCATAAAAGTAGCAGTGCACAACTGGCTGTGAACTAAATACTGAAGTCGTCCAACGAATCCAAGCCATGTCCTGGGGAGCTGCAGATGTGAACGGCACTGAGTCAGCAGACAGAGAAGTTTAACGTCCGGGGCTGCCGACACGCTCTCCTGGCCGGGGAGCGCTGAGCCGGAGCCTCGTATCTGCTTGAGCAGAGACACGAAAACAGCAGGGCAAAACCCCGGCCATCTGCTCGCTGGGACGGCCCGGCCTGGCTCATGGTACCGCTGCTGCTGGTGCCGGGTCCGGCAGCGCCGCGATTTGCAGGAATATCCCTGTCCCCACGGCCCAATGGGTCCCAGGCTCCAGCAGCCGGACTGCTCGCCCGGATTCCTGGGTAGACCTGGAGGACATCCGAGTGCTCTGCTCGGGGTCACGCTGCGCACTCAGAGCTGGCCAAGGACAGGGTGTCCAGGCGCAGATCCGCAGCGGGAACGGGCACGGAGCGGCCGCTCGCGGGCCCTGCCTGCGCTAACCCCGAGCAAGAAGCAGCCAACAGGGGTTTTCTAGGAGGCCGCGTGCTCCAAATGCCCTCGGTTTTTAGCCCAGGACTCCCAGTTCAGACGGGAACGTCACCCCCGGAGCCTGCTGCCAGCGCCAAAACACGGGGCACGAAGAGAAGCAGCAGCCACAGCTGCAAAAACGAGGACATAAACCCAAATTCTGCTAGTGTCCCTAGGGCAAAACCTGCTCCCTGGCTCGGTCCCAGAAAAATTCCCATCGCCATTCCCAGAAACTCCAAGGAAACCGGAGTAGGAATGTTAATGGCTCTAGGAAATGACAGGTCTGCGAGAGCCTTGATTTAAGAACGCTGCAAACTGCAGCAGCCAAATATTATGATGATTATTTTTAAATCCATTGCAGACCTCAAATTGAAAAGTCGTTCTGAATAAATGTCAAGCCCCTGATGGCTGGTTTGGGTTTCAACTTTCTGCTAGTGCGAACATTAAATTCTAACGTGGGGAAAAATGCTTTTAAAAAAATTATCCATTCTCCTTGTCAAGAAACTGAATTAAAAAAAGAGAGAAACACAAGTGAAAATCAGCTGCTTTCAAATTTAATTACAGGGGTTTTCCTTCCCTCTGAAAGGCTGAAAGAGGCTGAAGACAAAGCAGGAGATGAGATGCAGCCGTGGGCTCAGTCGGGCGCTTCATCAACGCCTCATGGCAAGGATTTTACCATGCCCAACAGCAGATACCCATATGCAATACGGAAACACTGCTCCAGCTCAGCTCTCTGAGCCTCTAATTCTACAAAATAAAGGTCACTCAAGACCAAAGTAGAGTGCAATCAGCTGAGGAAGGGGGTTAAAAATTAAAAGCTCGACTGAAAAATAGCCAAAGAGCATCTGGCAAAAAGGGCACAACCCCAGGCACTGACAGCTTGGACCCAAACCAACTCCCTAGGTCATATTTACGAGCTCACATAAAAACTGATCATAAAATACCCACGAGGGTTTGTTATTGTACATTAGCATATTAGAGGTAGTAAAATTTACATGATTTGGAAGTTGCATTTCTGAATATAAAATTCATTGCATTTAATCTCCCACTTACTTTACATGCTGTCCCATCAATAAGTAAGTAGGTATCTAAATTAAAAATGCAATACAGAAATAAATCTCAAATGTCGTGATCAAACGGTCAGCCTGGAAAAGCAGATCTACAGCCCTGGCAGCGGCTCCAGCGGTACCGCTGCTCTCACGGCACGCAAATAACTGCGGGCAGCTCCAGATCCAGACTCAGCTTCATCTTAGTGGATCTAATCACATTTGTGCGGGATCTGGAGAGAATAATCACAAATACTGCGCGGAGGCCTGCAAGAAAACACCGAGCTCATCTGCAATAGAACTAGAGTAACCTGTAATAGTGATGTCTATTGAAATGTTTAAGGGTACAAAGAACTATTTTGAAAGGTGGATTAGCAGGGTATTTTGTAGTTTAAGGCATATGCATGCAGGTACACACACAGGAGCACCTCATGTGTGCTGTGACCGCGTTAAACACGAGGAAGCTTCTGAGTTCTCAGCACCGAGCAGCTGAGCACGGTAGGAGACACCGGGCTGGACGGGCTCGCTGGGTCCTGTTGCCCGTGTGACATTACGTGTTTCCTCACGCAGTGAAAGCTGCTGAATTCTGGGGTCCTTGAGGGCCGGGAGAGCGCGGGAGGCTGCAGGAACACGTGGCCAATGAGCCCCATATGTGGCCGCACCACGGCCCCTGGCACGGGAACGCCAAGAGATGTCACCATGCCAAGCACAGGCACGAGTGGCCTGCGGGCCCCGCGGCGAGGGTGGTTCTGCTCGAGGAGGGCATCGCTCTGCACGGTCGCACGGCGCACGAAGGAGGTTGTTTTGTGCTGGGAGGAAGACGCCGACAGAAATGACACGGCTCTTCCTCTCGTAACCACAGCTGAGCACCCTTCCAGGAAGGGAGGAATAGAAAACCGAGCTTCTGCCACCTTGCTAGCACCGTGGAAAGGAGCGTGACGAGGAAGAAAACAAGAATATGCAGCTCGGCCAACACAGCGAACGTGAAAGGCAGCCGAAAGGTCCCGCATTTCTGTCCGCGGCAGATGAAGACATCAGTACTGTACTCCGGACTGTGCTGTGCACATAGCAGCTTCCCTCAAACACACAATTACTTCATTACAAAGAGTGCAAGGGCTTACTTCTATTTTAGGCTGGCTTAATATAAAACACTTGTGATCCATGGAAGGAGAGATGACAGAAATATATCTGTGTCAGATGACTCCAGCTACTCTCATGGCCAAAATCTCTTATGTAAAACACAGCCCAGGTTCACTGAATCCCTCGCTGTCCCTTTAGGTAGGGCCTTTCTCTATCGCTTCCCTGGCACTTTGCAATAAATTACTTCATCTAGACCACATATGGATATTGTCATTTGCAGGTACAGCTCAGACCTCGAGGTTAGTTCCTAAGAAAGGCAATAACTGAAGATTTAGGGCTTTCTGTGAAGGAAGAACGTCCTTCAGAGTGCCCGGCGCTGCGCCCAAGGCTGGCCATGCTGCAGGATCAACGAGGGCTCTAGAGAAACTCCTGCCATCCAGGACACATCTGAGAGAACCAGTCAGTTGCTTTTAGGGTTGTTCAAACCCCAAGCCATAGCATTAAAATATTATTCAGTTGGAACCAAAGTCTAATTCTGACTCAAAATTCTCCACAGTCCGCCTCTAATTTCAACCGTTTTACAAGGTTCACTACCTCATTTACCACAAGAATTTGACAGGGTTAAAGCAAAAAAAAAAAAAAAAGAAAAAGAGAGATGACTCACCTGGTATTTTGGACATTGCTCTTTTGCATCAGAGAAGGAGGAGGATGAGTTGATTGAACTGTCCAGGGAAGAAGAGCTGTCTCCTCCAGGCTTCAGCTGGCAACATTTCCCGAAAACCCTCACCTGGGCGTCGCTGCAGAGTTTCTGAAATACAGACACGTGTGTTGACATGAAGACCCGCAGCCACAAAATCACCGCTTAGCAGTGCTGCACTTCCTGCTTAGGACATTGAACAGCAGAAAAACACGCGCCTTTGGAGAAGGGTTAACAGGATTTACCAGTCTCCTGGGCTGGGCTTTAGCGAGGAGCCACCAGGTCGCTCCATCTTGCTAAGGAGCTGCCGCCTCGGGAGATCCATAAGGCTCAGGTTTAGGCCTGGGATTCAGGGAAAGGGTGGCAGGGCAGGGAGTGTGTGGGAGGGTGGGATGCGGTGGCACCTGTGCGCGGCGCAGGGTGCCCAGTGGGGCAGAGTTTGCAGAGCGGTGCCAGCCACGGCGGAGCGCTCCGCTGTGCCCAGACGAGGAACCACCCACCAGGAGAATACACAATGGGCTCTTATTATGGGGAGAAGCGTCAAGAAATGCCACTATTTTCACAGATCTCCTCCTTGCTGTGTCTAAATGCCCAGGTCCTTTGGAAGAGGGGCGCAGGGGTGATGTTTTCCATTTCCAACAGGAATGCATCCTAAGACTGCACAAGGGCAAAGCTGAAAACCCAGCTGGTGGCAGGGAGAAGTGAGGAAAGTTTCCCAAAGGGGCAGGGGAAAGAAGCTCCAAGCAGGATAGGTCCCTTCCTGATATGAGATTCATGCAAAGAGCTGCAAAAAAAAAAGGAGTTAGGAGAAAACAAGGCTGAAACGGAGACTTGGAAGTGAAGTACAGAAGCATTCAGACCTTTGCAGGGCTGCACATACAATATTCACAAAATTGGCACTAGGGATGCTTTGCCATGGCTCTGGTCAGTATTTAAAAGCATCTGTGATTTCCCCTGCAAACCCCAGATTCACCAGAGAACCTGCACACGTTTGCTGATGCCATTGCCCTCAGAGCCCTCTTTGGGTACCCGCAGCACTTCGGAGCGCAGGCACCAGGCTGGCAGTACTCACGTTTGCTGACAGCAGCATTCAGGGACAGAGACATTCTGCACTGCTCCAAGTCACTCACGGACGAGGCCCTAAGACTTCTGCAATTACCATTTCCTTTGCAATCACCTATCCAGGAGAGCAGCCTGGAGGCACAGCGTGCTGCATGCGGGTTCAGGGGGACACAGGGGAACACAAAGGCGCTGCGTGTCCTGGCTTCGCCTCTGAGCTCGCAGCTCTGCATCACAAGCTCCCACTTCCTTCAAAAACCTAAGGATGGCTCAATTCTTACTAGCTCCAGAGAAAAGGAAAAGGTGGAATGGGAAAGGTGTGCAACCCCCCTGCATCTAACCAGGCCATTAACTTCATGGCTGCTCAAACACTCCTGCTTCCTGCACCTCCAACCCCACTTTGGGGAGAGAAGACAACCCGCGCTGCCCTCCTTGCCGAGGAGGGAGTTGGGAATCACACACCTCCATCCTCGGCTGTGCCGGTTGCTTTTTGTGGAATACCTTGGATACCAGGTGGCTTTCATCTGGCCCTAGCAGTGGGCGAGAGCTAGGCGAAACAGCACAAAATGTCAGGGATTATCCAGCTCCGCGCGGCGGCTCGCGCTGCCGCTCCAATTAGAGCGCGGCCGCCGCCGAAAGCCTCCGGGAAAAATGTGCAGACAAGTCAGTAATTCCGTGGCAGAGGGGAAAGGCAACGTGCAACAGCCTCCGCGTGCCGGCCTCTACCTCCGTGCGCTCCCTCGCGCCGCGGGAGCCTCCCAGCGCGACATCCCGGCGAGGACGCTGAGCTCCCGCGCCGCGCGGCTCCGTTCGCGGCCAACATCCGTGGCGCGAGCACAGTACACAATGGCCGGAGCATGTGAATGATAATCATATGACTTTAGTAGGAACTCGTGAACCAGAATTGCATTTTATCTCTGACACAAACAACAATGTCCTAGGCTAGGCAAGCATCATGTGATAAAACCACATAAAATCCACAGGGTTACAGAAGCTTTTGCAGGCGAACCGCATTTCAGCTTGCATTTTCCATCGGATGTTGAAAGTTCCCTTAAAAAGATACTACTTTAATTAAGCTTGCCTGGGGTTGCGAGGCCATTAAATGCATTTCTATGGGTGAAAAAAAAAAATCTGTGCATGAAAAAGAGGTTAAATTTGCAAATTATTGATTTTTTGGTAATTTCCTGACATCAGTGCTGCATTTTTCTCCATAGAAGCTTACCCTAAATCCACTGAGGAGCAAGATAGCTTGAGGTTATAGTAGCCTAATTTAAAAAGCAGAGGCACATTCTTGTTAGGTCTGTGCAGGGGAATTTACTGAACCAAGAGGTCAGACGTTCAGGACCTTTCCAATACCACCTGTCAGAACCTTGCAAACAGTAAATCATCCCTAAAATGCAGGGCACTGACAAATCTGGACGTTTGCTCTTTCTGAAGCTTCATATATTCTTAGGAATAACCTGTTGGAGTATCTGCAATGGTCCTTTCCTCTGTAACTGCTGCCTTCAAACATCCAGGTAATTTTGGATACACCAAGTCTCAAGACACGAGGCAACAAAGGACTGAGATGACTTGTATTCCAGTATAAGATTCCAAACATACTCAAGTCAGGTTTCCAAACATAAAGAGGTAACCAAATTATTTTAAAACTGTGCAAGGGACATTCAGAACTGGGAGTTTTCTTTCTAAATGCACCTCGCTGCAATACAGCAGCTCTGGGGGCGCAGTGCTGCTGGTGAGCCCCAAAAGGCACGTGGTTGTGGCTATAAAATCCTCACCGGGAAGGCACATGCACCGCCCTGAGCACAAGAGTGGGAGAAGGAGGAATTTCTACGGGGCAGGTTGTGCCTTGGGGACAGTGAGAGTCTCCTGGACAGCTGAGAGGGGCCTGGTGTGTTGAACTAGACCCAGAGCGCGTGCGTGCGTGTTAGGGGCTGCGGTGACGGCGCAGGAGACAACTGTCATCATGTGCTTTACTCTTCGTTACCTCCCTGCAGCAGCAGGTGCTCGAGACCACTGCGGTGGCAGTGACTGAGGAGCCTCTGTATCAAAATACAGTTGCTGTCCCCCAGGAGTCTGGATCTCGTTGCTGGAACGGGCTAGTCAGCAAGGGGGGGCTCCACATAGCTGGAAAACTCTGCCAGAATAGATGAACTTACTGCTGGGCTTTATAAATACGACGATGGTCTGAACGTGTAATTAAATACGCATTGCCTGGGACGTGGGGATCACTTGCCCCGGCATTCCTCCCTCTCCCTCGAGTGGCACAGCAAAATCCAGGTATCTTTTTTGAGAGAGAGCTGTCACTAGGGCTACATTTTCTCTTCATTTCCAGAGCTGTCAAGCTCCTCTACTATTCAGAGCTCAATAAAAGAAGTAAAGATATCTCCCCGGTACCCCGCTGTTATCCTGCTATTGCTCTCCAGACAGACCAAGCAGAGACTCCATCCCACCTTATCTACTTATCACTGGCTTCTTTATGCATCCCGTTGGCTCTCTGGAAACCTTGTCCATGGAGAGATCACGGGCTCCAACACACACGAGTCACCCAAAGGCAAAAGGCTCCCTATCCCCTTACTAACCCCCGCAGCAATTTACTGCTCAGCATTCATGCAGCGCTGCAGTGCCCGGGACACGGGATAATCCTGGCTCCTTTAAAACAGCGTGCCAGTCTAATATAAGGATAAGGGAGACAAGGGGAGTCAAAGAAATTGCCACAATAGCAGATCAAATATCATACGACCTTTCAGCCAAATCATCCCAAATTAAAGACGACAGGTGACTTTGCAGAATTGAACTTCTTGCTCCCTGAATGCCCACTCTCTCAGGTTCAAACCCTGCACCCAGGCATCTCCACTCCCTTGGTTGGGCTATGGAAGCTTTTTCTTCTCCACCTCCTTTCAAAAATCCCTCTCTCTTTCATTTCTTCCAAAAAAAAAACTGCTTCTGGAAATCATGGAAAAGAGCCACTTCCCTCTTTCGCCCCTTGGCTTTTCCCACTCGCCGCAGGCACTGCGCAGGCTCCGGATCCCAGCTCGCCACCGGTCCCATTGGGCTCTTGTCTTCCTCCCTGCTCTTTGGCTTTTCTCTGGTCCCTTCGTGCTCTCCTTCGCCGCCGGCTCCACGCCTCCCTCGACACCGACCTTCACACCCCGAAACCTTCCTGCTCCTCGCAGGCCGCCAGCACCTCCCTCCACGCAGGTCTCTAGGGGTGAGTACTCCTGGCGCACACCACCAGCAGACAACACCAGAAGAAAACAAACAGCGAAACCAGCAGCTAAAAATACCCCTGAAGAACAACAACAACAACAGGCTCATTCATCTGCTTGGAGCAAAGCACTGGCGCGCGGTTCCCCTTCTGCTTCTTCCTCGCTTGACTCCTTGCTTCTCCCTTGCGGCATCCTCATCCCGTTCCTGCAGCTTCCTCACCCCACTGGTTTCGAGCCCCTCGAGGCAGTAACCTCCGTTTGGAGCGGTCTCTGCACGGCGACACTCACGTCCTCACCACGCCGGTGCCGCGGTACCAGCTCGTTCGACGCGGCGTCAGGGTTGACAAGCCAAGCGCTTGCGCTCAGCAACACACCGCTTGGTACAACCCCAGGTGCTTGGTACAACCCAAGGAGGGGACCCGCTGCCTGTCACCATGTCACAGGGGAGCTGGTGGCTGCAGCGAGCACAAGCAGGAGGTGCTGTAGGAAGAGCGAATAGAGGCAGAAACGAGTCTACCTGCCCAAACCAGTCATGGACCTTGACGCCATCCCCTGCAGAGCCTGTGACGCGGTGCCGTCAAACGTCTGCGTGGGGTCCCAGCAGAAACAGTTCTCCAGAGGAGACGGCGCATGTGAGCCACCAGCTTGCCAGCAAAAGGACTTCAAGTCCTCAAGTTGCACCAGGGGAGGCTCAGGTTGGACATCAGGAAAAATTTCTATGGGGAAAGAGTGGAGAAGCCCTGGAACAGGCTGCCCAGGGCAGCGGGGCAGTCCCTGTCCCCGGCAGTGCTCAAGGAATGTGCANCAGGGCAGTCCCCGTCCCCGGCAGTGCTCAAGGAATGTGCAGAGAGGTGCTCAGGGACATGGTGTAGCAGGATGGTGTCGAGGAGCTCATGGTTGGCCTCGAAGATCTCGAAGGTCTTTTCCAACCACAATAATTCTGTGATTCGAGATGCCAGAAAGCGACAAAACGCCAGGGAGGGAAGGAGGGAGGTGGGTTTGGGTGCGGAGCCGGGCTGTTTGGTGAAGGCGTGAGCAACGCCGGCCGCTCCCGTCACACGCTGCCCGCACGTCTTCCCGGGAAAACGCCTCTCCCGCTGCGAGTGCTCATGACGCCCAGTCACAGTGCTGGGGAGAGAGCCCTGCAAGGGCTCCGACTGCAGTATCCCAGCTCCTGGCACTCCAAGGCGGCCTGCAGACCCCGGCCACACACCTGCCCAGCATTCTTCATCCATCCAAAAGTGAAAACCTGACATTTTACATCCTGAAACTCAGGTAAAGATTCCTCTGATGCACCTTAAATATTGCACGTTACGGAATTTGAATGGCTGAGTCACATTCGGCCTTGGTCCGCTGCACACAGCTCTTGACATATACCGAGATTACCGATATATAGAGCAGAGCAAAGTGTATCTCGCCTTACTTGGGGCATATGACTCGTAAATTATGATGGCTTTCGGTGAGACCATTTCATTGCACTTCTCGGAAACCAAGAGCTACTGCACAGCTGGCAAGACCCAAAAAGTGGCACCCTGTGTGCAGCTTCCCTGCATTAAAGCTGACAGCCCGTGATCAGAGCAGCCGGGGCCACTGCTTGGCATTTTTGCAGATATCACCCGTAGACTATTTATAAACGCAGAGGTATAAATCACGTTAGGAAACTGGGGGGTGAGACGCAGAAAGCATTGGCTTTTGTGAGGCTGTTAACAGATACCCTTTCACGAGGGAGAGCACCCAGCCCACACACGTCTTGCTGCAAAGGGCAAGAGTGCCTTGGAATGTGCTTAGAGCCAAGATCTGGCTTTGTATAGGCAGGGTGTGTCTTTGGTAATGAAAATCGTGATAAAGAGCGAGAAAAATAAACAATGCGATTCCTTGAAAATGGCCAGTATGTTCTGCTAACTGTACAGGCCTGTACTGAGCGTGCAGCAAGCTCAGTCCAAGACTCTCGTGCACGTTTTTACCTGCATAAAGTTTCTGCTGTTGCAAAGGGTGGGTGGGGGGGGGGGTTATTTATTTATTTATTATTTTGTGAGGAAAGTTTTGCCTGAAATGACACTGAGTGCTGCAGAAGGTGGGTGCCATGGCAGGGAAATAGTTGTACTTTTTCTAAGTCTAATAATATGACCAAAAAAAAAAAGAAATATATGAAGCTACCGAAGACTCATACTGAGCACTTCAACTAGTTTGGGACCAGGCTTCCTCCACAGCCTCACACACACTTTCATAGGAACAGTGCATGCAGCTGATTATTCCTCCCCACCCACTTTCCCCTTCAATTAAGAAAAATAAAGAAGTGTTTAATATGGAACCCTACTAGATTCATTATCAGCCATTTATTCTGCTGCTAATAAGCTGTCACAGTCAACTACCTTTCTGAAATAAACCCAAGGAGATCAGCCTGCAAATTTCCTTCTCTGGAGATCTTCAAACCTGCCTGGTGTCACCCTGTGCCCCTGCTCCGGCTGTCCCTGCTGGAGCAGGGGTTGGACTGGCTGATCTCTAAAGGTCCCTGCTAACCTCAACCCTTCTGTGATCCTGTGATTCACTCTACAAACACAGATCTATCTTACAGGGGTTTTAAGCCTTCCAGAAATCAATAGAAATATACACAATGTACAAAGCTTTATCTGTTAATAAAGTAACAGTAATAAACAGTGCCAATTACTCATACCAGCAGCCTCTTCCAAGACCTCTTGCCTACAAAAACCTCTGTTTTCCTGGCAACACCTGAACACAGACAAGAACAGAAACCTACAAATTAATAAAGCCATGCTAACAAGTTAAATTGAAAAAAAGAAAGATGCACCTCCCAAAGTCTCAAGAAGAGCAAGGAAAATTGTATTCGTGTCTGCAAATATGCTATGGAAACTAAAGAAGATCCTGCAAGTGAGTGCCCATGAGCCACAGACCGGCTCCCAGCAGATCAGGTGTGTGGCAGGAGGGAGCTGAGGAGCGGGGTGAGAAGCACCAGGCTGGCAGCATTCAGCACCAGGCTGACGCAGGGGCTCAGCTGCGCGAAGAATGTTCTGGCTGTCCTCCAACATTCGACATGAAAATCAGGACTCGGGGTAAAATGTTATTTTGTGTACTCCTACTTACAGGACTTCATGTGGTCCTATGGGAAAAAGAAACTGTGATCACAAGTTTCGGTTTGCACAGTGCTTTGTGCTTGGAGAGCTAGAACACTTTGCCAGTGTTCCCAGAGATGGCGAGAGGGAAGTTCAATGCAGTTAAAGTGTCCAGGCTCACAGGACCGCTTGGAGTAGCACTGTGGCTAAAAATGAGATCTTGTGGCCAGAGTCCCTGCCTGGAAATATCCTCATCCGGCTGCATCCATTGCGAGTTCAATTAGTAGCTTACCAAACAGGCCATGCCAAACGGAAAGCCCAAAAGAAAAATTTTCAAGTAACTCGGGCCAGCAGTTGGTAAACAGCTGGAAATAACAGTTGGTAAAAGCTGAGCAAGCAGGACAAGGTAGGAGACGGGACCAGGAAAGCTTCCCAAACGAAAAGGCAGACCCCGCGACGGAGAGCGGTCATGCCACAAAACCCCTTCAACAAGCACCAAATTCACCAAAGTCATTGCAGCCAGAGGGGAAGCCCTCTCTTTGAAGGGAGAGAAAGTAGAAGATCCCAGGAACAAACATCATTAGAGTATTTAAAGTGCTAGGGTGAAATCACTGAAGCTTGAATCGTTTGCAATTTAATACGCACTTATATTTGCCCCTGAATATAATCAAAGTTTAAACATTAATATGAATGAAGTGGAGAATTTGTGACCAATTGCTATCTTAAAAAACATACAGAACATCAAGCACCTGAATTATTAATACTCACCGACACAGAAACATCTTCTATTTTTCTTTTAGCACTGGAGTCGAATAAGACATTGCGCCCTCTTCTTTCACAGTCCTGATACACAATCAGTCGGATCTGACTCGGGTCGAACTCCGGCAGAGGCCAGCTTCAATGGAAAAGAAGAAATCAGAAGTATTAATCACAGCAATTCTTTATTGCACTGCCCTTCCTACATTATCTGCATATCCAACTTTATTAACACACAATATCCAGCAAATGCAACGTCATTTTATCAGACCCTTTGATCCTGTAGCTGGAATGGGGTAGACAAATCACCCTGGCACAAAGGGAGCTGCTGCAGTGCAGCCCTTGAGCCGTGGTGTGTTGGGCATTTCCAGAGGTCTCACAAACCTCTGCTACCTCCATGCCCACTGACCTCTCTGCAAAGAGCTCGGTCCTGAACATCGCTGCACACAATCTGGATTTTGAGATTGCAGCACAGATCCTAGTTTTTCAATGTCCAGAAGAAAATTCCTTGCATCCTGAGCACAGTGAGGAGGGTCATGTACTGTGACAGCACAGGACGCTTTAAAAATGAGCAGCCAGACCAATCTCACACCAGGCAACTCCAAATAGCACCGGCCAGCCCAGCAAAGACTGTTACCCAGGGGCGTGGGCAGCAGGTTTGCTCACACCTTCACTCATCCTGGAAGCTAAGAAATGAGGTGCCTGCCCTTTCCATGAAATCAACAGGAATCAGCAAGCTATGAGCCATTCCCTACACCATGTGAAACTCTACCCACTTATCCTTGGCCATCAGGGAAGCAGCATTAGCATGGAATGAATACCAAGAAGCATAGAATGAGGACCTGGAGATTTCCAGGTTTTGATAAAGGATACAGGCTCACAGCTGCAGGGAAAGGGCTGTATGCATATTTCTTTCACCAAAGGACTCCCCAAAATCATAATATGGATAAAACTAAACTTGGGATGCTTGGACCCAAGATGACAATAAGTTTTCCTCTCCTTTCTCCTTTTAATTCACCACCACAAAGACGGACTTCTCTGTGCCGGCACTTTTATGTGATCTCCACCCTGGTGATGATCTGCACCCCAAGGCGCATNGGAAGCAGCGTTAGCATGGAATGAACATCAAGAAGCATGGAATGAGGACCTGGAAGTTTCCAGGTTTTGATAAAGGATACAGGTTCACAGCTGCAGGGAAGGGGCTGTATGCATATTGCTTTCAGCAATAAGACTCCCAGAAATCATAATATGGATAAAACTAAACTTGGGATGCTTGGACCCAAGATGACAATAAGTTTTCCTCTCCTTTCTCCTTTTAATTCACCACCACAAAGACGGACTTCTCTGTGCCGGCACTTTTATGTGATCTCCACCCTGGTGATGATCTGCACCCCAAGGCGCATCCTTGGTTGCAGCAGAGATTTGATAGCCAAAGCCATTAATCTCTACCAAAATTTTTAAGAATGCCCAGCCCCAATTCATGGGCTTTACACCATGGGCAGCACGAGCTGGGCAAAACCACACGTCAGCACATACAGTTACGCGCTCTCTTGGAAGAGGAAATCCATTTCCTAATGTGCTCAGCCCCACCGTGTAGCAACACCGGAGAAAAACAGAAGCTGCAGAGAAGATACTGTGCAACAAATGTCAAAAGCAACTTATTACAAGAAAAAACCTTGAGCAATTTGAAACTGAAATAACTCAATGTCTGCTGGATCGGGGAGCAAAGAGTCTTGCAACTTGGCTGCAACAGCGCTCGAAGCCAAGCATCGTCCCCCAGGGGCCGGGTCACATGAAGCGAGGCTGGGAACCAAACCAGCTCTGTACCAAAAAGAAGCATCTGGCAAGATGAAAACCCCAGAGAAGAGTTTACACAGAGCAGGGGCCTCTGCTAACCAGCCCGATCCCACATTTCCGAAGAGATAAGGGAACAAAACCCACATTGCTGGATGTGTGTTTGGAGAGAGGCGCTGGTGCAGCTGGAGAGGCTCCCGGGGCCTGCAGGAGGGCCTGACTCCAGCTCGAGATAAGAGGGAAGCGAGAGCGCAGGATAAACTGGCTCCAGGAGGAGCCTCCTCCTTATGTTTAAGTGAAATGGGTGGAAGTCCGGAAACTTGTTCCGTGAGCTGGGCCGCTCGTATAAGCAAACAGCATGTGATAATAACAAGGGCCTGCTTGCCAAGGAGGTACTATCACTCGCTCCACCCTTGCGATACATTTGAATTTCCTCCCGGCTCAGACAAAAGCACGTCTCCCATTACCTAGCACTTGGGATATTTGACTTTGAAACTGCTGGCAAAGAAGAGCCGTCGCTGTTCCAGACCTGAGGAAAGTCTATGTATAAAGAGCTCCGAGTGCAGATTACACTAACGGGGGACGAAGCTAAATATAAAACTCCTGCTCTATTCAGCAACATGTTTGATCAAAGTAATAAGACCTGTTTACTTCTCTGTTTCTTCGTATGACATTTTAACTTTCTCTAGACGAGCATTCAGCAGGTACCATAAATCATAATTTGTGCCCGATCCAAGTAAGTGCTATCTGTGTTACATAATACAGTCCTTAAGCACATTTTAGCCTTGCAAAAATATTCCCTGGCAAGAGTGGGCCACTTCCCAAGGCAGGAGACGCGTCGGGAGAGCGGGGGGAAAGCTCTGCAGGGCAGAGAGGGAACAGGCAGCCCCACACAGGAGCTCTGCTTCTGCTCTTAGCAGCCTTAAAGCACCCTCGGGTCTGATATCCAGGCAGATTACCCCAGAAATATATAAACTGCAGCATGCAATATGCAGGGCACGTTCTCAAAACAAATAAAACGGGGCAATACTCCAGCAGGGCTCTTCAGCCGGATGAAAAGTGACCTAGATCTTCTGAATATAATTAGTTCTGTTTATAAATGGAAACCAACTTTGACATTTAACTGATGTTTTCTTGAGATCTTTACAGGAAAACTAGGAGATGGAGCCTCACGTGTCCTGGTAACGTTAATGGAAGGTGAAGCTCCCCCACTGCTCTGGCAGGGACAGGGCTCTTGAGGAGGAGTTTCTCCTGCATGACCCATCTACTCTGTTGATCTTTCCTTGGAACTGGTTGTATATATAAAAATAAACACTACAAGCTCTTCAGCCGTGGAAATGACTGCGACTTTGTCTCATAGTTAGTCCTGTGAGCTCATGCATGGCACAAGAGAAGTAGGGAAAAGTAAGTTATTTCCAAGCAGGACGTCCGTCCCGTGGAGATGTCTGCTGTGCAGAGAGCAATGCACAGAGGAAGGGATGCTAAGAAATGGGGTGCTCCCAAATCACTGCTATGTAAATGCTGGGTGGAATTTTTTAGAAGCAAATCATGTAAAACCCAATCTCTTTAAATCTGAAAAATGCAGTGGAAAATAAACTCTTCCCTAGGTTCTGCCCAGGACAGGCTGGACCCTGGAGCCTGACGAGGGAGAAAGGTGAGGTTCTTCCTGAGGCCTTCAGCTAATGGGGGGAATATCACTGGAAATTGTGTAATCAAATCATTCACATAGCCAAAACACTGTAACAAAAATTTGGAAAAGAATATCCAAAAATCAGTCCTGTTGGCCATTGACTAAATACAGGAGCAGCCGGGAAGAGGCAATCTGCAGAAACGGTCTGGATGGATCACTGGCTGAGTGCATTTTCAGTAAATTTCAAATATTTGCAAATCTAATTAGCCTGCGGCTTTATGGTCACCTTAATCTGCCATAAATCCACCCCGAGCTTAAAGGGAGCTGCCCCAGCGCCCAATACAAAAGCTCTGCGGAAGGGAGCGCCTGGGACAGCAGGGCAACCTGCGCGGGGCTGATGAGGATTTATCAAAATTAATAACGACAAAATCACAGCCTGGGGATGCACATCTGGAAGGCTGCTCACCCTCAGGCCTCCCTGTTATCCTCCTCTCTCTCTTGCACCTCTTTGGTTTTCCACCTTTTCACATGGAGCCACCAGGAGAATTATCGGGGCTTCCCGGAGCCAGGAGATGCCCCTGGTGCCCGACAATCCAGATCTCCAGCTTGCTCCAAGGACAGATTTTGTCCTGCTCCTAATTCCCGGGATTTATTGCCACCACAGACATTTCTCAGCAAGAGGCAATTGATCGCTCTTAAACTGATAGCACTAAATTGCTCCTAAACTGCAAGCTCCAGGAGATGAAGCAACACTCCCCCAAATCCTTCTTACCGCTCTGCCAATTACTTTCCTCCATAATTAAAACAAGTACATTCCTCCCTTCTTTTTTTCCACTATAAAATGAACCTTTTTCGCTACAGTAAGTGCTTACTTTAATACTTTTTTTCCTCTTGGCTCAGGTTTTACTTTTAAAATGATTTCATATTAACACAACCTATATAATATCCAGCTATTTTTTTAATTACTAATGCAGATATTTTGGAAGTCTAAAAGAACAGCAACAGAAGCAAACTTATCAAAATATGGAGCAGACAGGATTTGTAAGAGATCTTGCTAAGGGGTGAAAATGCTCAAAACAAGAACATGACTAGCTATTGAGAAAGTAACTTGAAACTATCAGTCAAACTATTGTTTTCCTACATCATGTTTCACAGTTATAAAAACTGCCTGGCGATGAATCACTCACAACTATTTTTAAAAGCATCTACGCAAATGATATTTATAGTTTATGCCAGCTTATCTGTTCTGCATGTTTTTCATGTTAGCACCTTTTTAGAAAGCTGACAGGAACAGCCATCCCCGCGCGGACGGCAGGTCTACCCACCCCGCAGCCGCTTCCAAGGGAGCATCCAATCCCGCTCGGCACGGGGGAACCGTCTCCCTGGTGGCTGGTGGGTGCTGGACACAGCGGAGCAGGGACCCATGGGTGCTGGACACAGCAGAGCAGGGACCCGCGGGTGCTGCTGGAAAGCCCACGGATGCTCTTCCTCCTCTGTTACTGCTGTCGGCACTATGGGAGCGCTTAGAACCGCTCAACTTGTGCCAAACATGAATGTTTGGCAGAAATACCACCTTGAAGAGTTAAGATTATAAATCCAGGACCGTTCAGATGCGCTTAGTGCAATCTTTTACACAAAGATTATTTCCAAGTCCCTCGGAGATGCATGTAGACACAGACGCACACTCAAATATTTGTGGCCGGGTAGTGTTTAGGATCCTGCAGTTGTTTTAATAGAGGGAGAAGTAAACAGAAGCAAAAGGGCCATGGTCCTCCAGCCCAATTGCCCTATCACACAGTCTTGCCTCCGTCCAAACCCTTTTCCAAATTCCTCTGCACATTTCCATTGCCTGTTACTGGATCTTTTCATCTCATTTTGGCTTTGAGGAGATACAACAAGAGTGAGGATGAAGAGCTCAGAGGGCATTCCATAGATGGAACATCTTCTTACTGCAAATCACTCATTCTCTTACTATTTGAGCATTCCTGTGCACACACAGGGATGCAGATATTTTGGAAAGAGCACAACCGATCAGCACCAGTGGAAACCTGCCTGGATGGCATTGCAATGGTGCATCTCCGACGGGTTTGGAAGAGGACCTATCAGATGAATGTTTTTATAGAGGTTTGGAGGTTTTTTATGTTTCTACTAGTAACACCTGAAATGCAGAACAACATTATCAGGATTCAAGTGAAAAGATGAGCCAAACCGCACTGCTGATGTGCAGAGTTGGCATTTTCGGTGCGCGGCTCCATTCAAACGTTAGTGACATAACCCGGCCGTGAGGCTGCGAGGAGGAAGGAGATCCCGAAGCTACAGAAACCACGGGGCCTATACTTAGAAAAACACATTTTGCAAGACAATTGTCCTTATAAGAGCCGAGGTCACTTGAGGGCTGTGTGACACTTGTGGCGAACGCATGCTGATTCTGCAGGGAAAACTGTGTTTGAGCCTTGAGCAAGGCCACCGCGGGAGCCTGCAACACGGAGGGAGCTCCCCTCTATCCCCGTGACCTCAAGGGGCTTCTCCAAAGGATCCGTGCTCAGGGTCGCCTGGAAGAGCTCCTAGATAACCAGCCGCCTTCAGGACTCAGGACTAGCCACTGCCTTGAGGTGCACTTTTAAGGTTTATCACAGCGAAACATTTCTTTAAAAACCCAAACCAATCCAAGCCTTCCCCTTCTTGCTCCTTGACCCGCCGCAGGAAGGGCAGCCGTCAGCTCAGCGTCGCACCTGTAAATCCGTCTCATTCATTTACCAGCTTAGCCATCCTCACCTGGAATAGCTGCACGGCTTGAGCTCCGGGAACCGTGTGCTGCTCAGCGCTTAGCCTAAGCGCATCGCGGGAGGCACGCGGGGAGCTCGCGCTCGCACGGCAAACTTGGACCTAAACTCAACTGGCTTCCACCGCCCTTGGCTCTGCCTGGGCCTTTAACTGTATTTGAAGCTGACTGCAGTTTGTTTTCATCTTTCCCTCGCCTCCAAGTCACTTGGCTCTCGTCGAGATCTGTAATTTATACACTGAAGCCGAACACATGAGCAGATGCCTTCCCGGGAGCGAGGAGCCGCGGGGCGCGCGGCTTAGGTGCACTCCAGTCACCGCGTTAATCATGATCCGCGTTGGGATACCGAGACCGCGCAGGTCGGACGACTTTGTTAAAGACATATCGCAACGTTGGGCAAGTTTGCAATCTACACAGCTCCGAAGTTTACAGTCAACACTAGTAATTTCATAAAATATTTTCAGGACCATCCCATGCACGTCATTTCAAAGGAAAGAGAAAAAAGGGGAAAAAAAAAAGCCCCACCTGCCTGGTTTCTAGATGATTTAAGCACACACACACATACAAACATATACACGTACACCAAACGGTATGTGCTCCTCTAATATACCTACTTTAATAAAAAAGCACACACGCAAACGCAGACCAGTTCCCTCGGCTACACTACGAGCAGTGCTTTGCATTATTCCAGTAGACCGCAACTCCCCTTTGCGAAATTACAACAGACAGAATTAATTTAGGGGGGAAAAAAAACACACATCAGTGCCACTTAGCATACAATTATAAGAAGAATCATTTAAAAACTATCTCTAAAAGCATCAAATTCCTAGAAAAGAAATATTTTCACCGCAGTGAAACTATTAAGCTCTCAAGCCCTAGTGTACCCTCGGGACGGCTGTATTTATCGTACCTGGGAAGCATCTTCGTCCCGCGAGCAGTTCCACTTTCCACGATCCCCACAAACTCCTGTTGTGCCCGGCTGCCAGCGCAGGTTAATAATAGCAATGAGCCATGTTCATCCAAAACCACAAGACTGTCAGGTGACAGAGCAAGAGGTCTGAATTTAATTCAAACAAAAGACTCTCCATGCTGCAACGCAGAGGGCTTAATCCCAGCACGCGGCTCACAGAAACCACCTTAAAGCAGCGCGCTGGCTGCGGCGCGCTGCGGGCGCTCGCGCGACGATCCATTTACACCGCCCGGGAGCTCCGCAACCCCGATGCTGCCCGCACGCTCGGCCGCATAGTCCTGGATTCCTGGGATTTGCGCTGAGGGAAGCGGTGCCCGTTCTCCGAGGCGCTCCGTGCCGCGCTGTGCAGCGGAGCCGAGCCCGGCGCGGTCCCCGGCGCGGCTGCTGCCTGCCCTCCCTCTGCGCCGCCGGATCCCGGTCTCATGACCCGAGTCCCTGGCAACTGCTGCTCCTGCTCCGCCACCGTCAGGAATTCCGGCGGCAGCGGGGACGGGGGGAGCGGGCGCACGCGGTGCCCGCGGGCGGCCCCGCTGGCCACCATGTGACGCGGCGCAGGGCCCGTGCGCGGCCTCGCCACCGCAGCGGGGCAGCGGGCACGGCTCCGCGCTCCCTCGGGACGGGACACGCGGGATGCGGCCCCGGAGGAGGGCGAGCGGAGGGCACCACGTTCCCGCTTCCGTGTTCCTCGGCCTCAAGGAACCCGAGGGTTTTCCCGCGCCCGCTGCTCCTCTGCTCCCACTGCTTTTGCGTTGACTCAAGTCACGGTGACATTTTCCCCTGGGGTGGCCAACAGAGGCGCTTGTTTGCAGTGCCGAACAACAGCGTTTTGCTGCAAAAGCCATAAAAACTAGACACAGCTACTCACTTCTCTGGGAAAAGACTCTCTTGTGACCATAGGTGTTTGTAAAGGAAATCTCTCACTTAGCAAGGAGTCGAGGCCCGATGCCACGATACAGACTTGCCTTTTCCGACGTTACGAGTGCCAGAAGGTTTCACAGGATTATCCACATGTGTAAAGAAGGTGCAGGACGAGCAGTCCCAGCCTTCGGGGCAAATCCACCTTCAAAAGGAGCAGGAACCGTTGAGCTCCGTCACCTTCCCGACCGTTTTGCGGGAATGTGCCGGGCACGGTGACTTTCCCACCTGCGTGGCAAACGCCCTGCTCTGTAAAGGTTACTGATGTCAAAAGTGACCTTTTTTTCCTTCGAGATGCAGCGGCGAGTTCAGCGCAGTGTATTATGTAAACATTTATTTACAGGAGTAACATCTGAAGTTTCCATTTTACCTCAGGGTAACCCGATGCGCGGTGCAGACAAGTGCTTTGAAAGAGGACCCGGCCTCCGTCTAACAACTGACCAGGAAAAATATTGGAAAGAATTTCCCTTCAAATAGAGACTCAAATGATACGGAGGGGAAGCAGAGCTGTAG
Organism: Crypturellus undulatus; assembly: GCA_013389825.1. Lineage (NCBI taxonomy): Eukaryota > Metazoa > Chordata > Aves > Tinamiformes > Tinamidae > Crypturellus > Crypturellus undulatus. The sequence continues at coordinate 33,083 of VWPW01018287.1, forward strand.
CCAGAAAAGTGAACGCTTTGTGTTTGAGAAGGGACTTCAGGCAGCCAGTGGTGATTGCAAGCACTATTGCTTCTCCTATATCCATGAAACTATTCTTTAAAAAAAGAAAACTAAAGTAAATGTGCACCATCCTCCTCCCTAAGTGCATATCCAGGCAAATGCTCCCCCTTTCCTTCGCGGGGACCGGCACAGATGGGTTTTTAGAACCTAAATGATGCCTGGTTCCTTCCTTGCTGGGGCAGGAGGACGAGGTTTAACTCGCCAAGCGCAACTCGCCGGCCACGCCACTCACTGCTCCATCCACACCGACCGCGGGAGGGAAAAAGTGCCATAGAAATCCTCAAAGGGCAACAAAGGGGGAAAAAATGTCATTTTCTTCATTTTATCCAAAGGCCTTTCTGAAAACATTCGAAATCGCAGCCAAGATGTGCAGTTTGGGGGTAGAAACCATCCGATTTTAAAACGAACAGGCAACAGTTGGTTCCAAGCACAAGCTAAGAGAATAAATGAAATAGATTCATTTTCGTTCTCCGCTGCCTTAACAAGATTTCTTTATCTGTCTCTCAAGAAAAGGTTCCTTCTCGCACGCTGTAAATGCGCACAACAAAACCCAGTCACTGGCGTCTCAGCTTCACACTGCACAAAGGCCGGGCAAAGCAAGAGCAAAAGCACTCGGGTTTCATTCGGAATCCTTGGATACCATTTCCCTACAAAATATTGGCGTTAGTGGAATTACCACTGAGCTAGACTTTAAAAAATGTGCTTTCTGCGCATTTTTGGATCCCTGCAAAAAAATCCAGTGAATTCCTGCCGGCTCGTGGAGCACAGCGGGCAGGACACGGCCTCGAGCACCCATAGGGACCCGCGCATCCTGCGGACACACATGGAAACGGGATCCCAGGGACGGCAAGAGCCACAAGGAGGAGAACTGCAAAACTTCACAAACTCCAAGTCCCAATTTAGTTTCTTAAGCAGCAGATTCTTAGGCACTTAAGTGCTTTCTACGTGCAAAAAAATAAAACAAAAAGTCCCACACTGAACCAAACCTTATAAAACTCCGTATGTGCAAATCTCACTAACAGCAACAGGTCCCACAACTGGGATAAAGGGCCTATATGGGCAATGCTAAGTAACATTAGCCAATTTAATCCATCTTGGAGCATTCCTGAAGGAAGCTACGTGGAATATATTAACAGTGGGGATGTTCAGACCTCAGGAGATCGAGTGTCCCTTCGCTGTGTCAATTTTTAAGTCTTGTTAAAAGATGCCTAAAATAAAAATAACTATCAAAGTAAAAATCTGATGCATGGTTAAGCTACTGGAACACTGGTGTTTGTTTTGTATCGCATTTCCAATCGCAATCTTCTATAAATAAGACACCAAACAAACCTCCATAATACCAACTGGTACTGTGAGACAACAGGGCATTTTCCCCCGGCCAGACAGTTATTTTATTGTGAGGGCGTTCGGAGCAGAATAATCTTTCCCTGTAGCTATTAAAAATCAAGTATAAGTAGTTCAGTATTGTGTGTGTTTAATGCAAAGTTTGGGAGAAGGAAGTTCCAATACACACTGCTTTTGATATACACAGATAGAGGCTGGAACTGAAGGGCTGTTTTTTTTTTTTTTAAATTGCACAGAATTATCTAGCCCAGCACAGGAGGGCTGTTGTGGGGCAGACCTGCTGCTCGGGGCACTGTTCAGTGTGGGGCATCTGGCGGGATGACCCATGGGATTTGCTGCTATGTTGCAGTTTCCCTGCAAACACATGGGATTTGCTGCTATATTGCAGTTTCCCTGCAAACATCAGGTATTTGCTGCTATATTGCAGTTTATCTGCAAGCACCCAGGATTTGCTGCTATGTTGCAGTTTCCCTGCAAACACCCGGCTGCCAGCACCAGGGCTCGATGGCAGCAGCAGCACC